>VZTH01016331.1:0-79951 GCA_013397815.1 Aleadryas rufinucha | reverse complement strand
GGGTGATGGAAGGGGCAGGGGGCGCGACCCCCGCGTGTCCGTGGAGTTGGGTCACCCCCACCCTGTCCGCACTGAACTTGGGGTTTAGTATTTGTGTATTTGTAGGTGTGTTTGTTAATGATAATGATGATTTCTAAAAGTGATCGCGGGCTGGGGCTCGTGGATTTGCTCCATTGGAGCGAGTCCAGGGGAGGCCACCAAGTTGGTCGGAGGGATGCAGCACCACTCCTGTGAGGAAAGGCTGGGAGAAATAGGGCTTGTTCAGCCTGGAGAAGAGAAGGATCCGGGCAGACCTAATGGGAGCCTTTCAGTAATTGAAGGGAGCCCACAAAAAAAATGGAGAGAGACTTTTTACAAGAGCCTGGGGTGACAGGATGAAGGGGAATGGCCTTACACTGAAAGAGAGTACGGTTAGTTTAGATATTAGGAAGAAATTTTTCCCTGTGAGGTTGGTGAGGCCCTGGCACAGGTTGCACAGAGGAACTGTGCCTGCCCCATCCCTGGAAGTGTTTAATGCCAGGTTGGATGGGGCTCTGAGCAACCTGGGCTAGTGGAAGGTGTCCCTGCCCATGCCAGGGATGGAACAAGATGGGCTTTAAAGTCCTTTCCAATGTGAACCATTCCATGATTCTATGAACCTTCTACCGTGGGTCTGCAGCAACCCACAGCCTCCTCCCACCCTGCACCCACGGGGTTGGGCACAGGGGTCCGAGCTGGGGACAGCCCTCTAAGACCCAGAAAACGGCTTCAGGGCAGGGCCACCATGGCCACAATCTCTGGCCACCACCCACCACCTCCCTGCTGCAGGATTGCCAGGCTCCCTGGACACCCTCACTCAGGACACTGGGGTTTCTGGTCAGTGAGGAACCCTCCTGACCCACGGTCTGACCACGCCCCCCTTGGCAGATCCAGGCCGTGCCGGTGACCAAAGGCTTCTTTTGGGATGGGTATTCCAGCCTGGGGGCTTGTGGCCTGGCTGCTCCCTGTGCCATCCCTCCGGGAGATGCTCCAGGCAGGAGCACTGGAAGGGACACCCTCCTTGCTGTGGGGTCCGAGGGCTCTGTCCCTTCCTTGAGGGCTCTGTCCCCTTCTCACTGGCTCTTTCCCCTCCTCGAAGGGTGTGTCCCCTCCTCGCCTCTGTCTCCTCGCGCATCCCAAACGGGAATCCCAAATGGGAATGTCCGTGCTGCCCCTCTCCAGGCTCTCCCACGCTCGGGTAGCTGCATCCTCCCTGCTCGGCCAGCGCTTGCTTGTTTCTGATCTTGGATGTCATCGAGGGTGGAAAATGTGACAGGAAGGAAGGGAGGCTTTTTTTCCCTCCTGCTAAATATGGACTGACATTAAAAATCCAAATACTGTCGTGAAAGGAATCCCAACCTCTGTTTGTCGAGGGAGAGAAAAACGATGTTTTCTGGCTTTTCGGCTGTGAGGTTCCAGCTGGGAAGTTTCGCAAGGAGTGGTGGAGTCCTTGCCGGGAGCCTCAGGAATTTACTGAGCTTGTTCACAGGACGCTCTCCACAGCGTCTTACGCTAAAAAAAAATTAGTCATCCTTTCTGTGCCTGCCTGTGGCTGGGGGGAGCTTGCTGCGAGCATGCAGGATGCTTGGAAATATTTGAGGATTTTTTCCTCCTGTATAAGGAGTTCTAGAAACGACAGGAAATAAAACTGCAGCCCCAACAGGAGTTTTTCATCTTTATTTTAATTCCTGTTGCTGCAGCGGCCAGTGGCAGGGAGCTGAAGGATGTGCTCGGGGGGGGGCTGCAGCCGGGTTTGCAGGGAGGATTTGTCTCTCTCTGTCAAGCATCAGATGCAAACTGATGCTGTTATTCCCAGAGAGATTGGGAAACAGGCTCTCTGTGGAGCTCTGGAATGAGGAATGGGATCACAGGGATAGTCATGGCACTGCCAGCTCCCTGATGGCTTCTGCTGTGGCCAGGGTGAAGAGCCAGGATGCTTTTTGGGGAGCAGGGACCACAGCTTCCTGAGGACCTGGGGGTACTGGGAGAGAGAGACTCTGTGTTTGTGCTGGGCAGAAAGTGGGCACTGCCACCTTCCCATTCCACATGTTTCTTTCCATCCCTGTTGGAGAGCTTTCTGGGGGAGTGCCTGTGGGAAGCTCCAGGGGTTTTGCCTGAGTTTTATTAAAACAGTTGGTTAAAGCAACTGGTTGGGTACAGTTGGCTGAAGGTGGTGGAGTCATCGTCCCTGGAGGTGTCTGAGGAACAGCTGAAGGTGGCACTCAGTGCTCTGCTCTGGTGACAAGGTGGGGATTGGTCACAGGTTGGACTTGTGAGGTGATAATCTTGGAGGTCTTTTCCAACCTAAATGACTCTGGGGTTCTGTGAAAGCAGTGGGGGGTATCCTGGGGGGTGCTGGAATAGGTATTTCCCGTTTCCAGGGCACTGGTGCTGGTGCTGCAGTGTTGTTCCCAGACTAAGGAGACACAGCCCTGCCTTCCTGAAACATCCCTCACAAGTAACTGAATCTCTGTGCTGCTCCGTGATACTGGTCCATGTCCAACATCAACATCCTTGTGGACGGGCAGTTTGAATTCCCTCTCTCCCTGTCTCCTCCTGCTGCCAGCCTACATCTGTTCTGCTCCAGCCCTCTGTGTTTCCAGTGGGATGGTGGATCCCAATCCAGCGGGGATGGCACAGGTTGTGTCACCTCTACTGTGCCACTGTCAGGGTCTGTGTGATGCCTCAAAACACTGGGGAGCGTGGGGTGGGATATTTTGCATGGAACTGGGCTCCTGTAGTGCTTCCATAGGGTCAGGAGTGGCACCAGCTGCTGCCTGGTCCTCCCCTCCTGGTGTGACTCGGGCAGGAGGTCGATCATCCCTGGCGGCCGCTCTCTGGGCTCATTCACAAATCGCATTTTCCTCTGGAAATAAAACAAATCCCCGGGCTTTCCTCTCACGGTGGAAGTCATTTGAACGGGGCCAGGTCCCTCAGCATCCCCAAAGCCCCCGGACAGGAAGAGACACTTGAGCGGAGAGGTAGGAAATGTCCGCATTTAGAGCAGTGGCTGATTCATCTCCTGCTCTTAACTCTTTCCCCCCTGATTGTAGTGGGATCAGCTGGTTTGCTTCAAGGCTCGGAGCCCAGGGAGGCTCTGGCTGGATCACAGAATACTGCTGGGTTTTGTACATCGTGTTTACGTGGTTTGGGGTGGGGAAGGAACGGGGAGTGCGGTTATCCGAATCGGATAACCGGAATGTCGGCAGTCACATTAGGGAGGATTAATATTTAATATATAGGGTATGAACCATTGTGCTTAATCACTATCTGAAGGGCTTAGGAAGAGATTTAGCAATAAGCAAGTGATTCCTGAGCTGTCCAGAATGATTTCTTGCATCTTCCTCTGGAGCAGCTGGTCCTGGATATCGCTAGAGGCTGGTGCGATCCTGTTCTTCCTGATGTCTCCAGTTTTTGGAAGTGGCTTTCATCACGAGTGTTCACATCTCATTAAACTCACAAATACTCTGGAAACCCTTTTTCTCTGATGCAGCTCACATGGCTGGGCTGTCAGCTGCGGTACCTGTCAGCACTTGAAACTTCTGTGTGTGGCCAAAGCTCGTGGGAAACATGTCATGGGATCCATGGACATTGTCACTGTCACATACATCTGCCCAGACACTGGTCCAGAGGCAGATCATTCATTATTTGGTCTGTCCAACCTCTTTAGGAGGCCTGTCATGTCATCTCCAGGCTCCCATCATGGTCTTGGACCTCCCCATGAGAGTGTTGCTGCTTTCCACAGTTGTTCCATGTTGCCCCACGTGGGTTTTTTCTGCAGTGTGAGGTGTTCTGTAGTACAGCAAGGTGGGGCTGCCCCTCTGGGAAGGGGATTGCTGTGTTTGTGCAGGGAGGAGGTGGTCGTGGGGAGTGCTGTGTCCGAGGCTGGAGTCCTCAGCACAGCAAGGACTTAGGGCGACTCCAGAAGAAGCCATGGACATGCTCTGAGGGCTGGAGCCCCTCTGCTCTGGAGCCAGGCTGGGAGAGCTGGGGGTGCTCACCTGGAGGAGAGAAGGCTCCAAGGAGACCTCAGAGCCCCTTCCAGGGCCTAAAGGGGCTCCAGGAGAGCTGGAGTGAAACATGGGACAAGGGATGGAGTGACAGGACGAGGGGAATGGCTTCCCAGTGCCAGAGGGCAGGGTTAGATGGGATATTGGGAAGGAATCCTTCCCTGTGAGGGTGGGGAGGCCCTGGCACAGGTTGCCCAGAGAAGCTGTGGCTGCCCCTGGATCCCTGGCCAGGTGTCTAAGGCGAGGTTGGACAAGGCTTGGAGCAACCTGGGATGGTGGAAGGTCTCCCTGCCCATGGCAGGGGGTTGAAACTGGATGCTCTTTCAGGTCCCTTCCAACCCAAACCATGCTGTGATTCCACGATTCTATGCCAGGGCACTCAAACAATGCATCTCCACAGCCACATGTCCTGCAGATTTGAGGGCTGTGTCTCCACGGAGGGAAACCCTCCTTTAAAAGGCTGCAGGAGGGTGTGTGCCTGCACTTCCCTTCCTCCCTGCCCCAAATCAGAACTCTCCTGGCTGAAAGCATCAGCCGTGGCTGTCAGACCCGCCGTGCTGTGGTTGCTCGTGTGGTACCTCTGTGTTTATGGCAGCTGCAGTTTTGATGGTGGCAGTCCAAACACCTGAGTGTGGGTTGGGTTTTGGCATATTGGTCATGCAGAAAATCTTAGTGTCTATTGTAACAGGCGTGGAGGTTGGAAATCTTTTTTAAATAGGCACTGCTTTTTTCCCAGAACACCTGTGGAAGAATTGTAGAATCAGAGAATGGTTTGGGTTGGAAAGGACCTTAAAGCTCATCTCCTTCCAACCCCCTGCCATGGGCAGGGCCACCTCCCACTAGCCCAGGTTGCTCCAAGCCCCATCCAACCTGACCTTGAGAACGCTCCTTTTATTCTCTGTGCAAACAGATCACTTGCTTAGGCAGCAGCGACTCTTTATTCCAGAATAATTTGTTGTTCTAATTCCTTCCTGTTGAAGCAACTCCATTTTGCATGGAATAATTAGCACTAATTTGGGCCTGGGATGGAAAACAAGAGTTCTCTAACTTCAGAGGAGCAGACAAGAGTGTAACCTCTGCCTTAACCACGTGAGTCAGGTCATGCCGTGCCATCCCTCCTCCTCTGAAGCCAAATTAAAACCTGTCTGGGAGACCAAACATTCCAGGTTGGTAGAAGGGAGCAGGAGGTGGAGGTGTCACTGATTTTAAGCCTTCTGCTGTTGCAGGGAGCTGAGGAAAAGTGGGGTGAGGGGGAACAGAGCAGCACCTCCTTCCTTCTTGGCTGACACTGAGGAACAAATAAACAGAAATGTTCTCACCGTGCTGATGTGAAAAGCTGCTTCTGAGCCAGCCTGGCCTGCTGGTGGATTCCTGGCGCCCCAGCCAAGTACTTGAGACCTTTTTATTGCCATAACGAGGACTTCCTCATCCTGCCCCGCAGTCTGACTCGATCTGTGGCTATTTTCTGGTCCTTCCAGGAAGACATCCCTGCTCTGCCTTCCTTTGTGTAGGGAAGGGAAAGCAGCCAAACCCCTTCCCTCCCCCAAAACCCTGCATGTCTGAAGAAGGGGAGAGGTGCAGGGCATCCTTCCTGGTTTCCCCAGCATTTACCTGGGAAGCATGAGATGAATTCCAATGCAAAGGTGTTGCAGGCAGGATCTCCCCTGCCTGTCTCCCAGCTGCCTTCCTTGATTCTGGTAGGACCAATGTTTGCTGATGGGGTTGTGAGCACTGAGGCCATGAGCATCTCTTCAGGATGAGTCCTGGAGGCAGTGGAAATGGGAGATGTCTGGCCTCTTTAGGAGGCCTTTCATGACATCTCCAGGCTTCCACCATGGTCCTGGAACTCCCCACGAGAGCAGTGCTGCTTTCCAGCTGCTTCATGTTGCCTCACATGGGTTTTTTCTGCAGCATGAGGTGTTTTGTGCTGGAAAAACACCTGGTTCCAGCTGGAAATCCCAGCTGGCAGAAAACGGGCTTCCACTGTCATGATACTTGACCACCAGACACCTTGGCTGATGGATGCTGCTTAGACAGAGAGTTTTAAGACCTGGATTCATAACTTGGGGGTCCAAGATGCTTTTTGGCACTCCAAACTCCATCAGTAAAGGTGTGTTAGAGGCTCATTGTGGAGGTGCTGCAGCAGCATGCCTGTCTGAAAAACAGGGTTTGGCCTGTTGGAGCTTGTAGGTTTTGTGTATCCAAGTGAAGTAATAGGGACAGGAAGCCTGGATCCAGGTATGAGCAGTGAATCAGTCAGCACTGGATTGCTCTGGGGTTGAACCAGCCCCCCCTGGGATGACTGTCCTCCCATATCACGCCTGATGTTTTGAAATAATCTCTGATTGTTCTGATGAGCTAAACCCCAGAGGTTTAGCTGGCTTTGGGCTCCACCCCATCAGTGGTGACCTTGCTCCGGGGCTGGGGAGAGCAGCAATTCCAGGTGTGACTGCTGAAGGCAGGATGTCTCCCTGGGTCTGTACTCACACGCTCTTCCCCAGGGAGTGGGGGATCATCTGCCCAGAAGAGAACTGGTGCAGGGTCTCCCCAAAACTGACACCCAACCATCCTCACTTGTCCTCTGGGAACACTGATAATGGAATCACAGAATCACAGGATGGTTTGGTTGGAAGGGACCTTGAAGATCATCTCACTCCATGCCCCTGCCATGGGCAGGGACACCTTGCACTGTCCCAGGTGGCTCCAAGCCCCATCCAGTCTGGCCTCAGACAATTCCAGGGATCCAGGGGCAGCCACAGCTTCTCTGGGCAACCTGTGCCAGAGCCTCACCACCCTCACAGGGAAGAATTTCTTCCTAATATCCCATGTAAACCTTCTCTCTTTCATTGTGAAGCCATTCCCCCTTCTCCTATTGCTCCTGTCTCTCTCCATCTTTCCTGTAGGCTCCCTTCAGGTCCTGGAAGGCCCCAATTAGGTCATCCCAAAGCCTTCTCTTCCCCAGGCTGAGCAATCCCAATTTTCTCTCTTTCCTCATAGCAGAGCTGCTCCATCCCTCTGATCATCTTGGTGGCCTCTGGACTCACTCCAACAGGCCATAGTTGTGAACTTGCCAGCTAAGCAGCAGATCCTCCTGGAATCCCTGGGGTTGTGTGGGCTCCACCCCTTGCTTTCCACCTGTATTTTTAGAGGTGGTGTGTCAGATCCTCCTCTGGGGATTTCAAACGCTTCAGTCACAAACTTAGGGCCTATTGTACTAATTTGTGTTGGTAAATGACATCGTGGTACATGTCAGAGAGGGTTCTGCAGCCAGGAAATCTGGTCCTGGCCCCAGTGTGATTGCAACCAGCTCAAAGTCCTGCTTGCTCCCAGTCAGGCATCTCTTACTCCACCCCCAAAAAACTTTGCTACACCCAGTGCAGACCCAGCCCTGGACCAGGGACAGAGGAGAAACAGGACTGGAGGAAGAAGGGAAAGAAGTGACCTACAGAGGCAAGGAATTAGGTGGAGGAAAAGCCAGGAAGGAACTCAGGTCTGGCTGCTGGTGGCAAAGGTGACCCGAGACACTCAGCCCAACCAGGAGAGAAAGAGACAGATCTCCCAATCCTGATGCTGTTAGAGCTTTCTGGAAGGCTGGAACCCTCGAGTAAATCTCACTGAGTAAGCGGAGAAATATGAACAACAGGATTTGCTTTTGTGTGTGTGTGTGGTTTGGGTTTTTTTTAAAAAAAGGCATTTTAGTGGTTTTTAAAGATTCCAGCAGCGCTCTGGGGAAGTGCAGCCTCCCGTTCCAGGCACCGTGTTCAGCACAGGAATATCCTGGCTCTCAACCTGCAGGTCTTGAGGTACCATAAATTTTTCTGGTGATAGTGTGTGGCAGGCCAGCATGCAAAACTTTTCCTGCTGCTTTACAATTTGAATCATGTTTTTATCACGGCAGCAGATAATCATCTCACTCGTGTTCCAGAAGCGAAGCTCTTGTGGATGTGTTTGAGAAGCCTGAAAATAAATATATTCACATGTGTTTTCCAGTGTTGCTGAACACATGGTGTGTCTCAGAGCCTCTGGATTTCACTCTTTTGCAAACTGGCCACTCTTGAAGGCTCAGCAGTACAACTTTAGTCCAAATGCTGCAGTTTCATACCCCTTCCATAGCAGGCACTAATGCCATCCCCTAAACAATGAATTAGAGATGAATGGAGATGAGTTATGAATTAATAATAAATTGGAAAGCATGGATAATCCTCAAGATTTTGTTTTGAGCAGACTTTAAACCTGTTTGGCTACAGGCAAGTAGATGTTTTTAATCCCAGTTACCGCACAGAATTTGCATCCTCACTCCGGTGGCAGGGTGGGAATGCCGGGTGGGATCTTCGGGTGACTTGGTGGCAGCAGCTCGTCCTTAGATACCAAGACTGGGATTAGTGAGGTTCATTTATTTTCTAATCTTATCTAGGAGTGTGCTTGACAACCCTTTCCATGAGGAAATTTTCCCTTATATCCAATCTAAACCTCCTCTGGTGCAACTTAAGGCCATTTCCTTCTGTCCTGTCTCTTGTTCCCTGGGAGCAGAGTCTGACCCCCAGCTGGCTCCAACCTTCTGTCAGGGAGCTGCATTCAGCCAACTCATTTATCATCTTTCTATACCAGTCTTGGCCTTCAGTGGTTGTGTGGGAGTTATTTTTTGACTCCAGCAGGTACCTGGAGGTGAAATCTGTGGCCCAGCCATTTGTGTTGCAGCAGTGTCTGTGCTGAGCAGGCAGGTTTGGCCTCACAGAATCCAACATCCAAATGAATAAAAAACAGGAATAATAAAATAGGAAAAGGCTAGCTGAGAGAGAAAAGCAGCTTTGGAAGGGCTGAGGTGAATCTCTGCTCTCCTGAGAGGTAAATAAAAGGCACAATCATCTTTTCTCATCTCTCTCATCCCCTCCTCAGCTGAGGCTTCAGAAAGGATGACAAACCTGGTGGCTACTTGAGCATTTTCCACCTTGGGTCCATCAGCGTTTAGGATGGTTTGGAGGGACCCCAAGTGTCTCCATCCCTCTTGGTGGCTGTTGTGAGGGTCCCTGCAGGAGTTCATGTCCCTCAGCCAGGGCTGCAGGGGAACTCTTGGTGATACAGGTGCAAAGCCAGTGCTGCAGGTGCATGTTCACAAGGGTGACACATCTCCTGATCCACCCAGGAGAGGCTGTGGAGGCACCTGAGTATGTGATGCTGCTTCTTGTGTCTGGATTTTATCCATGGCATAATGAAGGATTTACTCTTCACATTTCCTGAAATGTTTTAGAGCAAGTTCCATGCCTGTGCAGAGGTATTTGCCTTTTTTTTCCAGGATTTTCTGTGGGGGTTGTTGGAGTTTATGTAACTTCCCATATGTTGCCCTCTTCTTGTAGAAACTCGAAGATAAATTGTGAAATGCAGGGAGCTGCTTTAGAAGGATATAACCTCAGCTGGAGCTCGGCCTGTTTGTGGCCAGAAAAGGGGAACCTGGGAGCCCTCTGTCCCCGTTTCCTCTCTGGCACAGCTGAGTGAGCAGCGTGGGATGGAGCATCTGATGCTGCCCCGCTGCCCAGAGCGGGGATGCTGCTGCAGGAGGAGGCCACGGTGAGCTGGCAGCAGGCTCCAGAGCAGGCACGTGCTGTGAGGGCGGTGGTTTCTCCATGGAGGGGCTGCAGCCCCGGCATCATTCCCTGCAAGCTCTTTTCTCCTTTCCAAAGCTGCTGCATTCCCTGCAGTGCCCCTCTGCCCAGCGGAGAGGGTGGTTTAGGTGGAGCTTTAAATTGAACCACTTTGCTGGACCAGGTCTTGCCGGGTGCTGCTTGGTCTGCATTCCCATGTGTATCATAGAATCATGGAATTGTTCAGGTTGGAAAAGGCCTCTGGGATCCTCCAGTCCAGCCATTCCTCCAGCACTGCCAAGGCCACCACTGACCCATGTCCCCAAGTGCCACATCCACACAGCTTTTAAATCCCTCCAGGGATGGGGACTCCAACACTGCCCTGGGCAGCCTGTTCCAATGCCTGACCACCCTTTCCTTGAAGAAATTTTCCCAAATATCCAATCTAAACTTCCCTGCCACAACATGAGGCCATTCCCTCTCATCCTGTCCCTGTTCCCTGGGAGCAGAGCCCGACCCCCCCCGGCTGCCCCCTCCTGTCAGGGAGTTGTGCAGAGCCACAAGATCCCCCCTGATCCCCCTTTTCTCCCGGCTGAGCCCCTTTCCCAGCTCCCTCAGCCCCTCCTGGTGCTCCCGACCGTTCCCAGCTCCACTGCCCAAATCAAGGGGGTCTGAGGGCACTCAGTGTCTTTCAGATCCACATTTTTTAGCTCCTGTGGGACACAAGCCCAGCAGCTGGTAGGAGATTCATGGCTCTTGTTCACTGCAAGCTTGAACAAAGCCCTTCACCCATTACCCAGTGGTCACTTCTGCTTATCATTTTTGAAAATGGTTCAGTCCCAAGTTCAAGATGAATTGGAAGCAGGGTGCTGGCAGAGCTTGGAGCCTGCCTCAAACCGGGGAATTACACAGGGTGTAATTAGGGTCTCCAAAAACATCCCTTTCCATTCCCTCTCCAACCCCTCTGGAGCAAAGCCAGGAAGCCCAACCACTGAACAAACCCCTCTTTTGAACTTCAAGGCTGAGGAACTGAATTTGTCCTCTGACAGCTGTGCTCATTTGACCAGTGGACAGAGAACGAGGAAGTCTGTGCACAAGTGGATGGGAGAGGTGGAAAGTCCTGAGGGGAAAAAGTGCTTCAGGGATGAGCCACGCAGGTCTGATGATAACTGGCTGGAAATTTCAGCCAGGGCCCCTGGACAGCCTCAGCAGTGCCGGGAAAACTGAGCTCCTCCACATCCAAACCCAGGAATTGACCTATTCAGTGGGGTTTTTTTGAAGTTACTGCAAGATCATGAGTGTCTTTAGGAAGCCAGGAACTTTGCAGTTGCTCAATACTCGCTCAGCTGCCTTGGCATGGGTTATTTGGAATGGTTTTATTTTTGTAGAATGGATTCAGAGTTACCAGCGTGGTGGGATCTTTGGAGATGAGTGTGTTTAGCTGCTCTGGAAAGAGGTCCTGGCGAGGTGAGATCTGGCTTGGTGACTCTGGCTTCACCTGGAGGTGACATGGCAGCAGCCTCTGGGCAGCACAGCAGACTAGAACACCAATCTTGTAGTTTAATCTGTTTAAACTGTCTCTGCTGCACAAAAGTTCCTGCCTTTTGCTGCCCAGAATTCCAGAGTTTCATAGAATCATTGAATCATGGAATGGTTTGGGTTGGAAGGGACCTTGAAGAGCATCTGGTTCCAACCCCTGCCATGGGCAGGGACACCTTCCCGTAGCCCAGGTTGTTTCAAGCCCCATCCAGCCTGGCCTTAGACACTTCCAGGGATGGGGCAGCCACAGCTTCTCTTGTGTTTGGAGGGTGCAAATCTCACCTGCTACAATTTGGCTTAGTTTGGGAGAGAATCTTTAAAACTCTGTTTTGAAGCCTTTAAGGATTCCTCTTCTAGGGAACTCATGGTGCTGTGTGTGTGCAGGGGGATTTCATTTTGGGTTGTTCAGTGCCCCACAGGCCGAGAAAAGTGGCACGGATTTAAGGGAATTTAAGTTCCTGAAGCCCTGAAATTCCACACAGAGGTGCCAGAGAAGGTATCGCTGCCCAGCTGAGATCAATGTTTTATATTTGATACTGATTTCTCCCTCCCCTGCTGCTTCATTAAGGCAGTGGAGTCATAGAAATGTCAGTAATTAACGAATGAAGGACACGGGTGGTAGCACAGTCCCAGCTTCCATAGGTCCATGACTGTTATTCCAGGGTTTTCAATCCAGCATGGAAAGGTCATCTCTGCCACGCTCATCATGGCTGTGACTGGTCCCATCCTTCATCCAACACTTTCTGTGTCACTTCAGCTGTTTCCAGCCCCCTGGATGGTGGTGGCAGTCCCATGTCCCTCCTCTAAAACAGGACTTCAGGCAGGCTCCCAGCCCTGTCATCAGATCCCAAGCCAGGGGTAGGAACAGGATTGCCACTTCCACTTCTTTTTTTTTTTTCCATTTTGCCTGTTACAGGAATTTTATGATCTTTTCAAACATTCCTTGAGCTTTGTCTTCACTGGCAGAACCAGGCTGTTGGCATGGAGCATTTCCAGGAGGATTGTTTTGCTGTGGAGGTGACAAATGGCAGCTCAGCTCCTTTGGGATCACTTCACAAGGGAGCACGTGGAATGCAGAGCTCAGGCCTCCAGGTCTCTCCCTGTCCTTATTGAAGTCCTTATTTATAGTCCTGCAGGTTCTCTTCTGGGGAGATTCAGAGTTCAGCCACTGGATTAATGAATTTTGGTGGGTTTTTTGGAGAGCCAATCCTGTGTCAAGCCTTGGGAGGCTGCGTGGCCTCTGACAGGTGCTGTGGCACAAACCCCACCTTTGGACTTGGCTACCAAGTTCCATCTGTGGGCCAGCTCTCAGATAACAGTGGCTTTTGCCCAAGACAGGATGGTATTTTGTGTCCTTCCTGTAGGAAGCTCTTGCAGTGACCCTCTCGTGGCTCTTCAGCCAGTTCTGAAGCATCTCTGGCTACCCCAATTTGCCTGTGGTCACTTGATGTGCGGTTACAAATGACCCTGTCAAACTGTGGTGTTGGATGTTAGGTTAGAATCAATTTTTCTCATTGCTGATGGTTTTACTTCATATATTTTTGGAAGCTGGGCCCTGATTTTACTTTGAAACAGTCAAAACATTGAATAAAACACTCCAAAGCTTTCAAAGCATTTGGACTACGTTCTCCCTTCAGATATTGTCAGTCATTTCCATTCTAGATCTGACCCCAAATACCTGCTCTGAGCTGTACCCAGGTTGCAGAGGCCCTTGGCTCTACCTCCAGAGAGAAACAAGAGGCCTGGGGAGCATTGGGAATGATGGTTTTGGGGGAGAGGAACTGAAAATGAATGTGGTGGTTAAATCTGTTCTTGCTAATAAGAGCCACTTGAATTTATTTTTGGGCGCAATTTTGGTCCATCCTATTCTGGAGCTAAATTCATGACTTGATTTTTGGATTGTCTCCTTCCCTCTTGGCCTCCAGCTGCCAAACCCTCCCCAAACCCTCCCTTCTCCCCTGGTGCCCTGGCACATGGCATTGCAGCATCCCAAGCTCCAGCACTGCAGATGTGCCAGATGGAGGCACTGAGCTCGTGCAGGTCTCAATTTTGGAAGCAACAAAAAAAAAGATGACTTGAGAAAAACCTTCTTGTTTGTGCTGAATTTTGTCAGAGCCCAGAGATGTTGAACAGGCACCTCAGAAGCTTTGTGCCAGAGAGCTCCCAAGTGTTGCTGCTGTTCATGGAATGGTTTGGGTTGGAAGGACCTTGAAGACCATCTGTTCCCAGCAGGGACACCTTCCACTAGACCAGGTTGCTCCAAGCCCCATCCAACCTGGCCGTAAAGCCATAAATGTCCTCTGCGTTGAACCTGTCCCCTAAATGGTCTTCATAGACAAAATCATACTTACACCAAACACTTGCCCACTTAATTCTTCCACTTGTGGTTTTTCCTTCCTCTGGGCAGGGTTGTTTCTCAGCAGCTTCAAGCACAAGGATGCCTATTAGTTAAGTCTTTGCTGGCTGCAGAGTTGAAACTCTTTAATATTCCTGTCTTCTGCGAGCTCTCTTCCATGAACTTTCCTTCACTTGCCACCTTCCTCCCATTCATCAAAGCCTGCCTTGCTCACGGATTTGGTGCCTGGTGAGGGACTGGGGTTATTCCCCTTGTGTCACACCAGGCTGCCTGCTGGCCCCAGGGAAAGGGGGAGAGATGTAAAATAAAAGGAGGAGTCGGTGTTTCCATGCTTATTGAGAAATGCTGGCTTTTGAAGTGCCCTAAGCCTGAAGTCTCTTGCTTGGAGAACAGGTCTGATGTGCCTAATGATGCTGACCACTTCCCACTCCAGTTGCCTGATCCAAAAGGGATTTACTCTCTCAGAAATGGGGCTCATTCAGCTCACTTTAGGTAATGGTCAGCTGAGGAAGAAACACTTTAATGTTTTCCTAGAATAAAACATCCTGCAGGGGCTTCATGTTTAATAATAATCTGCGAAACTGCGTGATTTTTGATTTCAAGGTATGTGCTGGGAGCTGAACTCCGTGGTTTGGTCACAGAATCACGGAGTGGTTTGGGTTGGAAGGGACCTTTAAAGATCATCCCATTCCAACCCCCTGCCATGGGCAGGGACACCTTCCACTAGACCAGATTGCTCCAAGCCCCATCCAACCTGGCCTCAGACACTTCCAGGGATGGGACAACCTGGACAACCTGTGCCAGTGTCTCACCACCCTCACAGGGAATAATTTCTCCCTAATATCCAATCCCAACTTACTCCCTTTCAGTCCTATCCTACAACCTCCCTTTCACCTCAGCGTCAGCTGTGCCTCTTTCACCATTAACATCTGCACTTAATATTCCCACTTCCTGCTTAATAACTGGGGGGGGTCAAGCCCTATCTTGCCAAAATTGGGTGTTCTCTGGGGCCCTGGCACAGCAGCTTTGGCTCCTCCATTAGTCCCTGGCTGTGCAGGGAGCGCCGCTGCCCCGCTGCCGATAGGAAGTGAAGGCGTGAAGAGCTGACGAGTTGTTTCATGGCAGGGGTGAGCTGATGTAAGATGGAGGTGGTGTTGTTTTGGAGAGTTTATTTTTCTGTTGCCTCCTTTCTGCACGTGTTGGACCACGTCTGGTGATGAGTAAGGCAGCTCAGCTTGCTTACCTTGGCGTGAACGCCACGCTCCGGCGCGGCACCTTGTCCTGGCCGGCGTTTTGGCAGGTTGGCAAGCGATCTGTCCCGCTGTGGCTGACACAGAGCCTGGCACAGGTGGCTCTGGGAGTGCCTGGGGTGGGAGGTGAGGAAAAGGGAGCTCTCACCTGCTGGCAGTGGCCTGTGTGATCATCCACCACAGAATTCCCGGCTCCGTTCGGTGCCCTGCGTGCCTGACTCCTGCCTCTGGTTAGGCTGAAATGAAAATGTGGGAACCAGATGTGACCCGCCAATACTATCTTGTTTAACACCCTATCTCCAGATGTTTCCAGTTTGTAGTGCTAATTTCCACTTGCAGTTATCCAAGAGCTAAATCCAAGATGCTTGCTGCCTTTAGGAAGAGGAATCCAGCTGACCTCAGTGTCATCTCTTGCTTTGCTCGATCCCACATCTCTTGCATCCAGGTAGGACAAGCCTGTCCATCTCCAAACTGTCACTTCCATCTCAAAATCATCTTGCAGTGAAGTTTTTTCTTCATTATCTCCTTAAGAGGATTGAAAAGCAAGAAGAATCGGATTTTTGCCCAGGAAGTTCTGTGCTTTGCAAGGGCATTTCATCATGTCCTTTTTTTGAAGGCTGTAAGAACAGCTTTCTCCAAGGGATGCTCTTCCCTTGGGACTGCACATGCTTTTCTTAAATTTCACCAGCACGTGACCACAGGGCATGGAAGGACTCGCAGGAATGTTCCTAACTCCCTTTGAAAGGCAAGCTGTTCTTTCAGCCTCTTGCAGAATCACTCTTGACAGGAGACGCTGCAATCAGGCTGCAGAGGTAATTGCACTTGTAATGTGAAAGACAGAACAGGGTCTACAATTCTCATCCTCCACTGGCTCTGTGGGGACTCAAGGTAGTCCAAAAAAAAACCCCCAAACCAACAGACCCAACCATTGCTTCTGACATTTGCGATTGGTCTGGGCAAAGCATTAGGAAACAACATACTCAGGGGGACAAGATGATCTCATACGTCTGACTTTAGAGCAACACACTCCCGTGGAAACTTGTTTCCGTGCCTATTCCAGAGCGCTGGCTGCTGCCCCGATCTCCCCTGCCCCCCCTGGCCCAGCTCAGCTTAGTCAGCAAGTTCCAGTTCAACTTCTGCCTTTTATTTTGTGCCTGTACCTGAGTTAGCTCCATTCCTCAGTAACCAGCTCTGTGTCAGAGGAAAGGCTTCCAGGATGCTGCCAGTAACTCAGTGTCCATTTCCTGAGGAGAACTGCTTGCTTTTAAGTAGTTTGCCTGAAATCTTGACTATTCCAGTGCAGCTAAGGCTTCCTGTGTTGGTTGACTTTCTTGGGATGAAGTTCCAGCCACCCACATGTGCTGTCTGCAGTTAGTTCTGAGTCTGGAGAACAAATCTCTGCCATAGGGTTTCGCCATCGCCGTGTTGTTGTTCCTCTGACATTGCAATGTGTGACCATCCTTGGTGTGGCAACTGTGATTTACAAGCAGCAGCTCCCCACTGTTTATTGCTGTTGGATTTTTGAGGGGTGTGGAGACAGGAGCTGGGCTGGAGTGAGCCCCAGGGGTTGGATGTAGCAGTGTCGAAGGAAGTCACATCTGGAGCCCGGTGGCTTGAGCGAGGGATGCTTCTGTGATGGCACATCCTCCCTGGTCCTTCCTCAAGTGCAGATCAGACCTTTATGATGTTCACAGCTCTTGAGTACGAAGACAGTGGAAGGATCTTGGCATCCCAGGTGGAGCTGAGCTTGTTTGCATCCAAGTTACTCAAGGTTTTCCTCTAATAAAGCCTTGGCGTTCCCCGTTTGGCTGGCTTGAACGCCAGGCTGGTTTCTTTCTTCTCTGTCATCAGAGGTGTGGTGTGGACTTTCCCAACAGAACGTTGCTCATTCAGTCCCATTTTTTGAAAAAGAATAGAACAGATTATCTTTTCAGGGCCTGACTCTTGCTGGTTTTTCAGGAGCAGGTGCCAGCAGCTGGTGTGGCCGTGAATGAAGCGATACAGGAAAAGCTTGTCCAGAACTGACCATAGCTCTGTCCTCCACCTCTGAAGGATTTACCCTCCTTGAAAGGTTTCCATTTTCATTAAATCCACCCTGTAGCAATGAAACCTGAAAAAACCAGGAGCTTCCACCTCCAGCAGACTGGCTGGTGTTGGTGTTGTTTGGGTTTTTAACCGGGGAGAATGAGTCAGCCTGTCCTCAGAAAACACCAGGACTATCGGCATCACTTGACCACCAGTTTCCTGTTGCTCCCTTTTGTTTCTCTCTTTTTCCTTTTGTTGAAGCTTTTAAGGCTTGGGTGCACGTTTGTGAGAGTGTCTGGATGTTTCCCATTACTGGGACTCTACTGTGTGTGTCTTCTCTTCTTACTTTTTTCGAAAGGAGGACCAGAAAGATGCAGAGATCAAGTCCTTGGCTGAACCTCAACTTCTAGAATCATAACTCCAACTGCTGACCTTAGGGAGCTGTCACTTCCATAAATAAATCTTTATAAATCAGCATTTTCACTGTAGAAATTCACACAACTTGATTGCAAAGTCACTTAAAGCAGAGCAGAATAAAACATATTAACTGTTTTGGGGTAAAGCTTTAAAGGTAGGTTAGGTCACAGAGGACTGATGAGTATGAAGTTATGGCAAACTCATTCCAAACTTTTGTGTTTGGTCTCTGGGATATGGCCTTGGTGTCTCAGACCATGCTTTGCGTGCCAGGCACTCACATTTTTTGTTTTTCATCCCTTTTTCCTAAAGAAAGGACCACGGGGATGTGCAGGAATGCCAGAGCAGAGCGTGTGTGCCCAGATCTTTGTCTTGTCAGCATGTGGGAATATCTGCATGGAAACCGGTGCTTTTGGGGATGGGAACCATCCCGACCAAAGCCGGAGCAGATGGGACGCGCAGCCTGAACCAGCCCGTCTCGTTTATGCTTTATTAATTAGACATGTTATCAGAGTCATCTGTGTTTTCTTCCCTTTTCTCCTTTCCAAACCAGTTCTGCTGCTTCGCTGCCCGCAGAGGCTCTGATGAGGAGCTCAGTTTGAATCCCTGAGACCTGCATGGCAGCACTTGTTCATTGTGGTCTGTGTTAGCGCCATAAAAACTTTGGGGAGAGAACTCAAGAGGAGTTTTGTGAGCTCTGGGGATCAGAATTTTGGGAGTTGATGGTGCTGTCCTGGTAGCACATCCTCCCCTGTATACTGTCAGTGTTTGTAAGAATTTCCACCATGTGTTAATCACAGAACCACAGAATGGTTTGAGTTGGAAGGGACCTTAAAGACCGACTTGTTCCAAACCCTGCCATGGGCAGGGACACTTTCCACTATCCCAGGTTGCTCCAAGCCCTGTCCAGCCTGGCCTTGGACACTTCCAGGGATCCAGAGGCAGCCACAGCTTCTCTGGGCAAACTGTGCTGCTACTTTCTGTAGGATGCTTAAAAACTGACATGGATCAGAAAGGTGGCTGGATTAAGTCATGGAAGGAAAATATAAAGATCCCTGGGTAGAAACAGTCCATGCTGAAGACTGGGAAGTGTTCTGGGGAGAAAATGGTACGTGTGGGTGAGGGACTGACCTTGCTTCATAGACTTGCTGCTGATTACTGTTGGAGGTATTGAATTAAACATTTCAAGTGGGGTCTGTCGTGCACATTGGGACAGTCTCCAGCTGTCTCTGTGCACACTCAGTTTTAAGATTTTACTCAGAGAAAAGCCTTTTCAAGTGCTGGGGTGGGAGCCAGGAGTAGGGATTTTCTCAGATTTCCCCTTGAACCTTTATCTCCCAGCAGGTTAATATCTGAATTCTCAATGTCAGTGCCTTTTATCTCTATGTAAGGGTGAAGTGGGTCATAAAACCCTTTCAGTGAACCCCTTATAGTCTCAAGCTGCTCCAGTGGAGGTTCAGGTTGGTCATTAGGAGGCAGTCCTTCATAGAAAAGGTGATAAAACACTGGACTGGGCTGCCCAGGGAGGTGGTGGAGTCCCTGTCCCTGGAGGTGCTTAAGGAACAACTGGACGTGGCACTCGGTGCTCTGGTCTGGTTGACAGGGTGGTGATGGGTCGCAGGTTGGACTCAATGATCTTGGAGGTCCTTTAGAACCTGGGTGATTCTGTGTGTGCCCATCTCTGGCATGGAAGATGGTGAAACAGGAGCTGCACTCGATGATCCCTGGGTGGGTCCCTTTGAGCTCAGGATATTCTGTGGTTCTCTGAAACCCCATAAAGCCAACCCGAGTTTCGGCCTTTCTGACACCTGGGTCTGTTTTATAGCCACCATTTGGCGAGGTGAAGGGAAGATCTTTGGATTTGCTTGGTCTGATGCCCTTCCAGGGAAAATTCCCACTCACCGAAGCAGCAGCAGGATCGTCCCTGCGAACACAGCAGGGAAATGACTTTTAATGATGGGCTGGCTTGGATACTGCCCAGATCCCTTCCCTTACAGCAGGACAAGATGATGACCGTGTCCAGGCTCTTCCCTGGCACACACACTCAGCATATGTTATCCTTGAAGTCCTTTTCCCAGGCGTGGCATGCCTTTGTGCAGGCACAGCGTCTACCCTGCTAATAGGATGCTGGTGTCTTCTATCAGCCAGTTAATTGGGTCCCTCGGTGCTGGGATATTTCCTGCTGCTGCATCCTCTTCCCGGAGCTACGCCTCCACCTCGGGAACTTCCCTGCTGATGAAGATGCGATGCTGAGCTCTCCGCCGTGCCCGGAGCCAGCGGAGGTTAAATCCCAGATAAAGCTTTGGGTTTGCTCGCAGCCTGGGGGGGGATGCACACGCTGAGAGGTTGCTGGAGGCATTTTAATTGCGCTTTGTTTATCGAGCTGGCTGTTAACACAGCAGGAGGTTGCTGTTTCTCCAGAGCCCAGGAGCCAAAGGTGTATCAATCCCAGGGAGCTGTGGGACACAGGTACACGCTGGTGGAGATCTCAGCCGGGTTGTTTCCAGCTGAGGATGAAATTTCTCTGTGTCCTGTGCTTCCTCCTCTATTTGTGTCAAGCTATAACGATTTTATAACCCAACTTTGTCAGCTGATTCCTCCCCAAAACAAGAAGCCCTGTTGCTAGGAGTGGGGTGGGGGGGGGGGAAAAACCTCAGGAATACTCATCTTCAGCGGTCCAACACTGCAGATAACATTGAGTCACTACTGAAAGCCTCAAAGCAAAACAGATGTTCGGTTTCTAGTGACTAAGGAAGTATTAAAGGTAGCAGATGAACAAAGTTTTAACTGAGGTATTTAATTTGTGGTTGGCAGCTGAGACAAAGCATGAGCAAACAAGGTGCAATGCAGAAATGGTCTCTCTCCTGTCTTACACACGCCGGTGTGTTTTCATAAAACCTTTTTTGTTCCATTTTTTCCCATTTTTAACATATGTCTTTCCGGCTTGACTCATTCTCTCTGTAGTTGTAACCTTTAGTGCTGGGTGGGAAGGCAATTATTTTGTGAGACATGAGACCAGTGGCAGGGTGAGTGGGCTCTTGTTGCTGCCTCTGTCATCTCGCTGTTTGACAAGTCACTTCTCCAGGAGTGGTTTGTGTCTCTGAAGTTGGGGATAATTACACGTGCTCTCAAAAATAAGGAAACTGGACTTAATGGTGCATCTGCTCAGCCTGACTTCTGAATTCATGAATGAGTAGAAAACTTGGAATGTGACTGTCACACAGCTGTTAGCCTTCGAGCAAGAGACAATTTTTGATGACTGTGTTCTTAAAAAAAAAAAATTAGGATGAGGACTGTGATCCCAGAATTCTGGGTTCGTTGGGCGGCCAACACTGGGAGCTGCTTGAGCTGCTGCTGCTGGAGGTGTTGGGTTCCCATTGCTTTGATCCCTGGTGAGAAACCTGCAGCACTGTCTGGCTGTATGGAACAGAGGTGCTGAATCCCTCCTTGCCACTCAAACCTGAGCAGTTGATAACATAAAAGGGAAGGAATTGTGTCCTGGTCCCTCTTGTCAGCATCGTGTGCTGCGGGGAGTGCTTGTGGATTGCTCAATGAATTGTCCAATGAATGCCTAATGTAAAACACATGAAAATCCTGAGAAAGAGGACCCTGATCAGAGCTTCCCTCCTTGGTAAGTCCATAAATCAGCTCACTCTGTACTTTCTGGAGGAGTGACTCTCATTTTGGCTGCTCAGCACCACGGGAAGGACAGAATAGACCTTGGGTTGCTCTCCCTGGTGTGTGGGAAGTGGTTTGTACTGCTAAGCCACGTGGGAGCTGAAGCCAAGGCTTCATCCCGCCAGTCCTGCAGGATTTAGGGGTTTTTTGGCAAGTTCTAGATGGTTTCTATTAAGAAAAAGCTTTTTTGGATCTCTTCTGAGGGTGCCTCCCTTTGGAGGCTTTCTCAGGAGCCCATGTGCTGAGCACTTAATCTTCCACCCCACTTAAGGGAAGAGGGGCAGACACCAAACCCTGTTGGCACCTTATTTCGCTTAATTCTCGCTTTTAATTGTTCTTCCTTCGGCTTTTAAGAGAGTCTCTGCCAAAATCAAGAAGCTAAAAATTAAAGTAATTATTGTGGTGATGGAAGCAATCAAAGAGGCCACCAGGCTTCTGGTCTGTGTGCTGTGGAGGAAGGAGCAGACTGGGATTGAGCTCATCTCCTGGGACACGCTGGGCTCCAAGAGTTAATTTTGTTCCCGACTTCTCTGTCCATGAGTAATCCATTTGTGCTGGGAGGAAATGGCAAGTTCTTGCAGCGAGGACAGGCTTCACTGCTGGAGAAAATGATGCCTATTTATCATATGATGCTCTCTGTGCCTTTTTTTATTTGTCCTTCATCTGAACTAAGCTCTTTGGTGATGAGCTGCTCTGTCTGACAGCAGATTTTGTAGTGGCCTACAAGTGTTTTTCTCTCCTGCATTTGCTGTTTCCTTGCAATTCCTCACATAGCCCCAGGCACCAGTTTGTGCTGGGGTCACCCAGCTGGGAAGGAGCTGGGCAGGAAAGGACCTGGGGGTCCTGGTGGACATCAGGTTCACCCTGAGGCAGCAATGTGCCCAAAAAGGACAGTGGTGGCCTGGGCTGTGTGAGACAAAACACTCCCAGCAGGTCCAGGGAGGGATTCCTGCCCCTCTGCTCAGCACTGCTGAGGCCACACCTGGAGCACCAGGTCCAGTTCTGCCTCCCCAGGACAGGAGGGACATGGACAGGCTGGGGAGAGCCCAGGGAGGGACTGGAGCATCTCTGCTCTGAGGAAAGGCTGGGAGAGCTGGGACTGCTCAGCCTGGAGAAGAGAAGGCTCCCGGGGTCTCATCCCCGTCCATCAACACCTGCAGGGAGGGTGCAGAGAGGACGGAGCCAGGCTCTTGGCAGTGGTGCCCAGGGACAGGACAAGGGGCCATGGGCACACACTGACCACAGGAGGGTCCCTCTGAACAGCAGGGAACACGTTTTGGCTGTGAGGGTCACCAGGCACTGGCACAGGTTGTCCAGGGAGGTTGTGGAGTCTCCATCTTTGGGGATATTTAGCGTTTATCACGATACAGCCATGGGCAGCTGGCTCTGTGGGACCCTGCTGAGCAGGGAGTTGGACCAGATGATCTCCAGAGGTCCTTTCAAACCTCCACCACTCCGTGGTTCTGAGACAGGGAGATCAAGGTCCTCAGGAGATGCAGGGCTGGGCTGAGCCCTCTGCAGGGGTGTGACTTGTGCACAAATGCAGCTACATTTGGCATGGAACAGCACTGTGTGATCACATCTCCTCTGCTGTAGGAATGTAAAATGGCTTAATAATTCTTCTCCTGCTGTTTTGGATTAATTTCTATCTTTATGCTGTGTGTTTTCTTTGCTTGCTTCCTCCTTTCACCTTCCCAGCTGTCTCCTCAGAGCAAACTTCCGTGACTGTTATTGTTCTGCTTGTTTTCATTCTCCTTCTTGGGTAAATGTATTATTCTTTTTAAGTGTGTTTTCCTAAGGCCCTGCAAAACGCTCTTTCCCTGCTGCGTTTTGAAGTATTAGTTGCAAAAGAAAGGGTAAAGAGCCCTAATTCAGGTGCATGTCTTCCTTTATCTGCTTTTCTTTTAAAAAGTGACTAAAGCCACTGATAAATAATGCTAATTTCTGCTGCCATCTGTGAATGCAGGACCAAGCTGTTTCAGAGCAGCATTTTTAGTGCTTTATCTGTTCCGGGGGGGGGAAGGAAAAAGGCTCTTTGCTTTAGCAGCAATAACCTATCTCCCACAAGTTGTAGTCTGTGCTCCCATCTACCACCAAAACCCAAAGCAAACAAAGATTCGTGCAGAGACAGGAAACCTTTTGGGTGTAATTGCCAGGAGGTCTTTGCTTTCAGGATTTTTGGGTTCACCCACAAAGGCAGCCGAGCAGGGCTGCGGTTCACGGGGGTGGATTTGTTACGAGCTCTCGCTGGGCTTTAATTGGACGTTTTTTGGCAGCTCTGGGAGTTTCAAACACCCTCTGCAAGAATCTTCCTGGCCATGCTGAGTGAAAATGGCCCATGGAGGGAGGGAGGGAAGGGGCCGGTGCGTGGAGGCACAGCTGAGCTACGCCCTGACGACAGCCCTGCCTCCAGGCTCCTTTATTTTGGCCTCGAGCCTTAGTTTACATAATCCTGCCCTGATCCCTCATCTTCTGCATGGATCAGTCTTGGAAGACCCTCCAGTCTGACCAGATCGAACTGGGAAGCAGGTCTCTCCCATCCTCTGAGTCAAGCAGTGCTGGTGTTGGTGGAGTCAGGTGGCTTTGGCTGTATCAGAAGAACTCACCGGTGCCAGGACTTGATTTTGGAGCTCCTTTGGAGGCTGAAATAAGAAATCCAACCTTAAATATGGTCTGGAGAGCTATGGAACAGGTCTGGCTGCTGGAGCCTGTATATTGAATAGGTGCAGCCCTAAATGGGGAGGTCTCACCTGCAGAGCCCTCGAAGCTTTTTCTCTTGTGTTTATCTTTGGGTTGTGTGAATTTCCCAAACCAGAACTGGACTGTGGTTTAGGATCAGTTTCCCAAACTAGAATTGGACTGTCATTTAGGATCAGTTTCCCAAACCAGAACTGGACTGTGATTTAGGATCAGTTTCCCAAATCAGAATTGGGCTGTGATTTAGGATCAGTTTCCCAAATCAGAATTGGGCTGTGATTTAGGATCAGGTCTTTAGGGAAGCTTGTCACGGTGATGTGGAATAGCATAATAAAACCCTAACTGCTTCACTTTAATGTGTCAAATGACTCATTTACAGTGTCATCTGGGAGAGATGAGGCTCTATTAGATAAGTAAGACTTGCATGGGGTGGGAATATTGAGTAATGGACCCACAGCTATAAGTGGAGGAGGAATAGATCTTCCATTTCACATCTGAGGAAGTGGTTTATCTGCCCAGTCTGTAAGTGAATGATTCTTCTCTCCACTTCCTCCACATATTCCCCACTTCCTCTGTGTAATATTCCTGTTATTTATAACTGCTGCATTGAATCCTAGAGGCAGATGCTGCCTGCATTTCTGTATTATATAGAAGTTGAGGTGCAACAGGTTGGTGTATAGTCCTGACCTTCTGGGAGCAAAGAATTGATATGGAAGCAGGAAAAACATTTATGTCCCTATAAGTAACCCCCTTTTCCCTATATTCTGAATATGGAGCAGCCCTGTCCATCTCCTCCCATCCCGCAGGAAGCCAGGGAAGTGGCAGACAGACATACAAAGGATTATTATATTTGATCAGGCTTGGAAATGGGCTGGAGATAAAGCCCTTGGTGTTTACTGGACCATTAAACATTTATTATCATCTCTCCAGTGTGCTGGTGGTGCTGTAAATAACAGCTGTGACGAAAGAGTGGGGTCAGCAGTTGCCTTTTGCACCGATGTTTGTAAATGGAGAAGCAGATCCTGTGGTTTTTAAGAGCTTGGTTGGGGGAAGCATCTGCCCAGATGCCTCAGAGAGAAGGGGCAGATGAACTGGCAGGCCAGAGCTCCTCTTTATCACAAGGAAACGCTGAAATCTTAGGAAGTGGGAGAATTTAAACAACAATGAAAAAAAGATTCGGGCCAGAGTTAGGAGTTAATTCATCCCTGCCCTTCCTAACAAAAATACATAATGCCTTCAGATCAGAACAGCTTTTGGATCTGGATTTAATTAGGTGGAAGGAGGGTTCAGGCCTCTCTCCCCCAGCTCAGCCACGCTCCACGAGCCATTTCCATCAGCAGATTTTTATTTCCCTTTCCCCCCCTTCCCAAACTTTTGCAGGGAGAGGAGAAGCGTCGCCGCAGGGCTGGAACTCGGCTCATGGGGTCTGAGCTGCAGCACCTGGTCGGATGGTGGGGCTTTTGAAAGGGAGAATATGAAGGGATTACTCTGTTGCTGGGAGGCCACAGCCTGGTGATTCTTACCACAGGCAATCCCTCTGAAGTCAATGAGATTGGAAAGCGTGCAAATCAGCATGGAATTCGGCGTTTTCCTGGAGAAGTGTGGGGGGATATTTGTTTTACTTGCATATAAATTACTTCTAATAAGGCTCCATCGACACGACCGATCCTTCTCATCCCACTGTTGCTCCTTCCAGTCCCAGAGTCGCTCCCGCTGTCCTCTCTCATTTTTAAATAATTTTGCCAAAAAAGCCTCCTGCGTGGGAATTCTCTGTGGTTGTGAAGCGTTGCTGGGAATGACTCAGGCGGGAGCGAGTCCTCGTGCGCTTGGGACCTGCGGTGTGAGCGGAGAAAGGAGACAGGCTTGTTTTCACACTCTCTCATTTTGTGTCTGTGACATGTTCCTGTTCCACCATTCAGATGTCGTCAGGCTGAGGGATAATTAGAGGGAGCCTGTTTTGCTGCAGAGCCGGATTGGGAATCCACATTGCCGTGAGCAGGCTGGGTTATTTGTTGGCGAATGCAAAGCGGTGGAGTGGGTGTCCAGGGAGCACTGCTGCACCATGAGGGAGAAGATGCTCTGCTGCTCCTTCCCTCTGCCTGCAGGATGTATCTCCTTTCTCCAACTTAAAATAAATCCGTAGAAAAACAGAATGGTTTGGGTTGGAAGGACCTTCAAGATCGTTTAGTTCCAAGACAGGTGGCAGGGACACCTTCCACTAGACCAGGTTGCTCCAGTCCCCACCCAGCCTGGCCTTGGACACTTCCAGGGGTGTTGGATGTGGGGATGTTGGTTTTTTCAGTGGTGCTTTCTAGCCTGGCAGTCTCCATCACCCACACACAAATGTTTAAGGGATTCCTGGGAGCTGCTCTTGGACCTCTCAGGCATTGGTTCTGCTGCTGCCTTTGCTGTGGGTGGGTGGTTTGGGTGCTCACTCTGTGCGAGGTTTTAATGCCCTAATAAAGCACTAGAACAAAGAGCATCAGCTTTTCTCTTGCTCCATCGGGGAGGACATTTAATTTTGCCAGATGTTCCCACAGCACAGGTGGTTTCGGCTGTTTTAGACTCACCTTACCTTCCAGAAATGCACCTTGCCTGTTTGTACTTTGCACAGCACATGGAAGATGTGCCCAACTTGAGTTGGAAACGAGATCTAAAACTGGAGGAGTCCTACAGAAAGTAACTGAGGAGCCAAATATATACAACTGAATAACTGAGGAGAGAAGCAGGTCCCGTGAAGCTGGTTGCCAAGGGAATAATTCACTTGTCTCTCCCCCAGCCTGATGGAATATTGTTTTCCTCTCCTCCTTGCCAACATACCCACAGCTCCAGAGGAGCCACTCTCACTCCTGTAGATGCTTTAACTGATACATTCCTAATTCCACCTTGGGGCTGTTTTCATGAGCAGAGGAGCCTTTGAAGGCACCTTCCCCTGTTCCAGGCCTCCAGAAGGGTTTCTGCTGTCCAGAGGTTTGTCCTCTTTTCCCACTGGTGCTGACTGGCCTGATGAGTACCTGGCTCCTGCCCACAAACTTTCACTTTCCTCCCCAAAAATAAGGGTGTTTTTAAGGCAGCAGTCTAGGTTTGGATGTAAAATCATGCGTAAAAGGAGATCTTTCCAGCTTCAGGCCAAGCGATGTATGATCCTTGTTGTCCTCTCTGCAGAACAGAACAATTTAGGATTAATTTTTTTGTTATTCGTTAGCTCCTGGTGTATTAACAGGCCATGTAAACTTGGGTTATTCCCCGAAACTTGAGCTGTGGTCTTCAGTCTTCCTCTTAACCATCTCCATGTTTTCTGCAGTCTGGTGTTCCTTCATCTGACTTTGGATTACTTGGATAAATTTATTCTATATGGGAACTCTGTTAGTGGCTGGGACAGTCTCAGTTTAGTGGGACAATCCCAGTCATCCACAACAAAACCCAAGCATTTGGGGCAGAAAAAGGCTGTTTATTTAATGTGGCTGATCCTCGTGAAAGAACTCGCTCATCTTGGCACAAGCCACTCACTGGATGCTCCTCTCTTCCAGGGCTCATCGAGAATAATCATCAGCCTTAACAAGGATTGATTGTGTGCTCCTCATCCTCCTGGTTTGGTTTTAATCGGAAAAAGCTTTGGCCGTCGCGTTGGGGAGGCGAAGAGGTGAATGAACGTCCCTTTCAAGGTACAGTAGAGGCACGGATGAGGTGTTTGGGGTGTGGAGCTGGTGCTGGTGCAGCCTTTGGATGTTCCAGGGTGTACAGCTTCCTCATGGATTCACATCCCTCAATCCTGCACGGAGAAACCTGTGCTCCATCGTTCCCGTGTTCAATCCTAATGTGCGCGATCTTCTCAGACCGAGAGGTGTTGGCTTTGTTTTGGTGCAAACTTGGATAAATGCAGTGTTTTCTCTTCATTTACTTGAAAGAATCTTTCATTTTTGAAACTCTTGGGTTGTGTTGAGAGCCATGTAGAGTTTGGGCATCAGTTTTTGTACTGTTTTGGAGAGGGCTTTTCTTAAGTTTCTTTTTCTTGTCTGCACAAACCAGTCTTAGGCTAAAAGACACTGAATTAATATCAGAATGAAATACACTCTTACCTTGGTGCAGATGGGCACAGAATTCTTGCATGAGTGATTTATTAAGGAGGGGAAAGAAAAAGCCCAGAGTCTTTTTGAGGAAAGGAAGGCCATGGAGTAAGAGAAGGAAGGTTATGGAGTGAGAAGGAGCGTTACTCAGGACATTGGTGAATTAAAACCCAACATCCATCAGGGAGTTTGTGGGAAGTTTTTCTGGTCGAAGTTCTTCCCGTGGTCTGACCTGTGAAAAAGATTGAGGAATGCTTTTAAATATTAAAAATAAAAACTCTACTGTGAGATTTCTTATTGGGTGTTTCGAAGGACTCGTTCCAGCCCAAGTGGATTCAGTGCTGGGATGGTGCTGCTGGAGTAGCAAAGGGAGATGTGCGTGTGAAACCTGGGGATTTGTATAAACAAGGTCTTTTCCTAAAGCATTTCTTGTTGCTGTGGCTTTCACGGGTTCACCCTGTCTGGAGAAGTAGTTTGTATTTGTGGTTTGATATTTCCTTAAAGCTTCCACACAGGGTCCTGCCGACACTGCCTGCTTCACAAACATGACCGATTTATGGTTTCACATAAAAATTCTTTGAACTCATTGCAAATCTGATTTGATACCTCAGTGCCAAACTGAAGCCAACCCTAACTTTTAGGGTTGACTAAATCCTTCCCTTGGAATCTGTGTGATACGTAGCAGTGAGTTTCAGATCTGTTTGTGTGTGTTCCTCTCTGTGCTTCACTGAATTTCATGTTGTGTTTTGCTAAGTGTATTTTTAAGTCTTTTTTTCTTTTTTTGCTCACTTTTTGATTTGGGGAAAACTCCTGTTGAGGCCAACAGCTGAATGAATCCCAGGAATTAGGGTTGTCCTGTGCAGGGCCAGGAGTCAAACTTGGATGATCCTTGTGAGTCCCTTCCAGCTCAGGATATCCTCTGATTTTAATTTACTGAGAAGGGCCAACTGTCCTAGGAGAAAGACTTTCTGTTTGGTGCCTTCTTTTCCATATCTGATCTCATTGAGAATTAAGTTCAATGAGACTGAAGTCTCAGAAAAAATTCATGTATGATACTCAGTGTAAACGTTAATAGCCTAAACTCAATTTATTTTTCAGTTTTTGCTGGTATAAGAAAAATATTTTTTAGAGAAGCAGGAGCTTGGATGTGCCTATCAGGGGTTCTGAGCTGTTTGGGGTTGGAATTCTGTGGCCAGCTGGAATCCTGAAGCTGCTGGGATTGGTAGGATGTGCTTGGAGCCACATGAAGAGGAGTGGCTGTGGGCTGATCACTGTGGCCAGTGCTGTGACTGGCTGGATGAAATGGTCCCAACAAAATCACTCGTGTGTGAGTGGTTTGTCATGCATGATGAAGCCCCATGTAGATGTGACTCTGAAATAGTCCCTCAGCACCTTCCTTTTGCAGCAAAATTGGATTAAAATTTAGATTAAACCAGCAGCTTCTTCAACAGAGTCCTTTTGGAATAAGGCAGCAAGGTCCACACTGAGGTCATGGGGCTTGTTTAGCTGTCTCAGATAGTGTGGGATTCTAGGTAAGATCTGGAATGTCAGAGGTGTCCATCATACCAGGAACCTCTTGACTCCTGTGGGCTACTGAAAAGACATTTTGGGCTGAGTGGTTTTTGTCTCTCTAAAACAGGGGTTATGAAACAGCTGATGGGAGCTGGAAGCGCTTGTGCACCCTTTTCTGCTTGTGTTTCATTATCCATCACTTCCTGGTTGGTGTCACAGGGCCAGAGCATTCAGATTCAAATTATGTGGGGGAAAAGTGATGCATGAAGCCCATACAAATCTGCCCACTCAGATGTATCGCTACATTTCTGGGCTTTGTTTCCACGGGTCACATTCACTTGTCACAAGTTACTGTCCTCTTTTTGTCAGCTGTTTCAGCCATGTCACACATTTATTCCAGCTCAGACGTGGCAGTAGTAGTGCTGGCAGAGCAGGGAGCCTGTGTTTGCAGGGCACAGGTGAGAAGGCTTCAAAGTGTGGATCTGAAATGTTGATTAAATCCCAAAAGGTTCTTCTTGTGCAACTGGAAACCTTGGGATCACAGACATCGTAGTGCTCCCAGGTCTGGTGGCACCTCTGAGTAGAGGTCACGGTGGTCTCAAATCAAAACTGGCTGAAAATGCATTACTGGAGGAGGGGAAGGAGGGTGGGAGGTAGGAACAGACCCAGTACCAAACAGCTGCCATCTGTCCCAGAGGGTGTGAGTGGGAATTGTAGAATATTTGGGTTGGAAGGGACCTTTAAAGGACATCTCATTCCAACCCCCCTACCATGAGCAGGGACATCGAATCATAGAATGTTTGGGTTGGAAGGGACCTTCAAGACCATTTCATTCCAACTCCCCTGCCACGTTCAGGGACACCTTCCACCATCCCTGGTTGCTCCAAGCCCTGTCCAGCCTGGCCTTGGACACTTCCAGGGATCCAGGGGCAGCCACAGCTTCTCTGGGCAATCTGTGCCAGGGCCTCCCCACTCTCATAGTCAAGAAATTCCTTTTAAAATCTGAGTTCACCCAGGTTTTTCCACCGTAATTATTTTCATCATCCCAGCAGGTTTACAGGAGGGGTAGGGGGGAAGGATCCCTGATGCTGTGCAAAACTTGGAATGGGAATGTGGGCAGGATCATCTTCCCCGGGTCCTTAGACCACCAGCCTTTCCTTAGGCTCACAGAAATAGTTTTGTTCAGGAAAATCAAGGGCCTTGTTCAAAAATGCTGGAATTTCTTTGGAAATTCAGCTTTAAAATCCGCAGAGAAGCCACCTCTGCTCCCACCGCGGGTCGGAAGCTGGGTTTTTTGGGATTGCTGCCAAGAAGCATTTCTTGGAAACCCTTCAGTGTGAACAGCAGGACAGGAGGTCTGGGTTTGAACTCTGGATGATAAAACCAGGGAGGTTTTGGCAGGGCTGTGTTCGGATGCCTCGTTCTTGGCCTTTCTCCTTGGGGTGTACGGGCAAACCCCAGCCTGGGCTGGCTCAGAAACTTCCAGCTGGCTTTGTAGCAAAGCTGAATTTTCCACTGAATAGGAAGGTTTTGGGGATTGAAACAGCTCTCTAAGTTTTTGGATGGATTTCTCCAGCCCGTTGACGGCACCCAGTCTGTATTTTTGAATGAAACTCGTGCTGAACCTTCCCTGCAGGGGCAAGAATTTTCATAGAATCATGGAATGGCTTGGGTTGGAAGGGAACTTAGAGACCATCTGCTTCCAACACAGAGATATCCTCCAGTAGACCAGGTTGCCCCATCCAGCCTGGGGATTCCCTGATACCATTCCCTGATTCTATGATTCTTTGAAAATGGATGAATCTGTAGCCTGGAGTACCAATTACTCCTTAACCCAGGTCAAACTTTCCCTTTTTTTTCCTGTACAGGTTCCCCATTGCTTTCTCTGAATCCCTTCTTTCTATTTTTTTGGGAAACGATAAAATTTATGTGGAGAAGGAAGGAAAATCTCTTTCTTACTGCAAGGGCCAGGTCAGCATCTTCTTTTAAAATCCCTGTGAGAGCAATTTGTCAGAAAACCTTGTGGGAAGCAGGGAGCTTGAGCCTAGTGGAGCCAAGCTGAGCTTGAACACTCCCTTGATTTGAGCTCATATCACCACCAGGAACAGAAATCTTTTTATCAGTGACTGTACAGGATAAGAAGGAGAATTTCCCAAAGGATGGGCTTCTTCCTTTAGTTTCATTCTCCGAGGAGGCCCTGAGAAAAGCAGATCCACTGGGAAGTTGGTAGCTCCAGACAAGTAGGTGCATGCTCTGCTGTGCATTCTCACCTGTAGGTACACAGCTTTCCCAAATTGCCCAGAACCTGAGAAAATGGAGATAAAATCAAAAAGGCAATTGCAGTTAATTAACGCTTTCAAGGCAACTGGAGATTGGTTGGAATCCTGTGGGATTTCTGAGGCCTCCCAGTGCAATTTCGGGAGGAGTGTGGGCAGGAAGGTTTGGTTGCTGTGGTTGGAGATGTCTCGCTTGTGACTGTCACCTCTGGCTGTTGGGCTGTGCATGGCACAGATGTCACCACCAGAACACAGTTACTGTCTCATGGCAAATTCTGCATAGAAATTTTGAGTTTTCATTAAAAAGAAAAAAAAAGGGCATTTTGTGCATGACAGAACTTCGTTATTCTTTTTCCACCCACATACTTTCCCGTTTCTTCTCATCCTCACCAAAAGCTGGCCTGCATTTTGTGTTTTGGGCGATGGGAAAAAGCCACACTCCAAGAAGTCTTGGATCTCTCTTTGGTTTATAGAGGAATTGAGATGTGACCAAAGAGATGCCAGAGGTTGGATGTTCAGGGGGTTGCAGGTGAGCTGGTGTGGAGTAACAGGTGTAGAAATCCATCACAACACTTAAATTCTTATTTTCTACGATGTGAGTTTGGGAAATTAAAGGAAGAGCCTAACTTTTGACTCCAGAAGAACCAAAGTCTTGAGGGATTCAGCAGTGGGAGTGACAAAATACACAAAGCTGTACAGGACAGGATTTCTTGCTGTGCTCTTCTGTTTCTGTGGGAATTTAGGTCAAAAAATGCTCTGCTAACTTAAGAATTTTGCCTCACCCAACCTTTGGGTCTCCAAACACATTGTAACCACGTCCCATCAAACTCATTATTACCTAAAATTGCACTGCACAGTTTTTGGTCCATCCATGTGAGTGTTTGTTCAGGCCTAGACTTCACCAGTAGTAGAAACACGTGATGTTTTTAAAAAGATAATACAGACTTGTTTTTATTCCCTTAAGATGGCAGATCTTTCTTCAAAGAATCATGAATTAAACAAGACAGTGCCTCACAGCAGGTATTAAGGAAAAAATAATAATTTTTAAAAAGCCTTTGGAGTGGTCTTCCCCTCTGGCATCTTCACTCAGGTTCTGCAATCAGAAATTCAAAGGAGGTTTTGTGGGAAGGGGAGGCGAGATGCAGGAGTTGATATGACTTCCCCAAGGGTGAGAACTTCGAGAGCTGGGACCTGATCATTAATCTCTCTAATTCCAGCTCAGCACTTCACTGTGAGATCATCACTTTGTGTGATTAATCTGTGCAATGCCTCCAAAGCCTCTAAAGCCATAATTCTACACATGCATTGAGGAATCCTGCTGCCAGTTGGAGTATCTGGGAGTCTCTTGCCGTCTCTTGCCATCCCTGACACCTTTTTGCTATGACTTTTAATACAGTGAAGCATTCCCTGGCCTTGGTTGGTCTTATTCTGTTCTAATCATCAGGGCTGATGTAGTCTTCTTTGAAGAATACTGTTTTTAATAGGGACAGAGAGTTCTCAGTGCAAAAATCAGCTGAAATGCTGATATTTGATAAGTACAGGTACAACTGCAGCCATGACAGTGTCAGTCATAGTTTTTTTATAATGATGAGTAATGTGTTATGTTCTTAAAACTCCTTTCCTAAAGACAGGTGAGCAGTAACAGGACAGTCTGCGTTTATCGGCCCCTCCATCCCAAATAACCTTCAGAACCTCTGAGCAATTCCAGCCACGTTTGAGAAACTTCAAAATCTTCAAATCTTGCAAATTCTGTGAAAACTGAGTAGCAGCGGGGGGGTTTGAGTGGAGAGACCACGAGACTTCCCAGACTTGATGCAAATTGTGCAGTGTAAATTTACTTCTTAGGTGATCCATGTTTGATCTTTAGGATGATGCCAGCTCCTCTGTTGAGGTCATGGTATTACCAAAGCCTCGAGTGTGATGCTGGGCGGTCACTTTGTCCTTCCGTTGCGTTAACCCCGATTTTCTGTAGGATGACTTCATCCTCCTTCTCTCAGAGGCACGTGCTGCCTCTTTTCACAGGCATTAGCAGATTTACCAGCAGCACCTCACACATCTCAAACTCTTTGTGAATCCCGTCGGTGCCCAGAGCCCCGGGAGTATCTGATGCATCACGTTGCAAACTGTGAAATTGAAGATTCGGCCCCACTTTGATGCTTTGGCTCTGTGAGCAGCAGAACTAATGTGGCTCAGCATACTAATGAGGGAGGTATTTATTGTTCAGGGCCTGGCTGGTGTTGAGCTTCACCCTGGAAAAATTCCCGGGAGGCTGCGCTTCCTCTCGGGATGGGCCTTGTGGGGTCCTCGGCAAAAAACCGGCACCACAGCAGAGGGGGAAAATTCCAACTTTAAAGGAAATAGCCCCAAAATGAAATCCTCTAGATAACTTAGGAAAGATCTTAAGTAAGGAAGGATTGAAGTGGAAATCGTTGCTTTTCGTGGAAAGAAAGTGAGGATGAAACTGAGGCAAGGCCTAAGGCGACAGGTCACCACAAGGATAAAATTAAGATGCCAACAGTTTTCAGCATTGCTGGGGACATCAAATTCAAGCCCTTCTCCAGCACTGTCTCTTTGGGTCCCTGATATCAGTTCATTTTAACTGGAAAGTGCACAAATGAGTACTGAAAAATGAATGGAAAAGGCTTCATAGAGATAAAACTTCTTTATAAAGACAGGACTTCAAAATTCCGTGGGCTTGTCAGGTGCTGCATCCTTTGGGGTTTGCTGGAAGAGAGGAATCCTTTACACTCCTCAGATGTGTCATCTGGGCAGTTTAAATTCTCTAGAAAGGGGTGGGGGATTACTTGGAAGAATTTTGCTTGCTAGGATGGCTTCCACCAGGAGGGGAGAATGCGAGGGACCGAAGGCCTGTGCATGAGGGTCTGGTGGTTTCTGGGAATTGGAGGGATTTCCCTGGAGGCTGGCAAGGTTGGAGATCCAAACCTTTGAATTATGTGTGATGTAACAGCTGAATTAATGAAAAAATCGCAGAATCATTTGGGTTGGAAAAGCCCTTCAAGATCATCGAGTCCAACCTGTGACCCATCCTCACCTTGTCACCCAGCCCAGAGCACTGAGTGCCACATCCAGTCACTCCTTGGGCACCTCCAGGGATGGGGACTCCAGCACCTCCCTGTGCAGCACCCTACAATGCTTAACAACCTTTTCCATGAAGAAATTCCTTAAAATGAGATTGTCTCCCAAATATCTGTGCTCTTGACTCAGCTGGAGGGCCTCCAAAAGCAAAGATGATTTTGGTTTAGGTTCCCTTAGCAATGAAATGTGCATCAAAAATCCCAAACACACAAATTTTATTTCATTTGCTTCTCTTCTCCACATCCAGCTTTTATATCTTGGATGATGTTGACTTATTTCCACCAGGAAAATTAAATTCCTGCTGAACCACATGTCCAGAACTCAGAGCAGCGCCTTGACACGGTGTTGAGTGGGGGAACCCAAAGAGTTTCAGGAGCCTGATTTTGGAAATTCCAGCAAACCAGGACTGTTGGCAACCAACTTCCAAGTCGAAATCCTCCAGGAGCACAATGCACTACAATTATAGCAGCTTCCCCGGGTCAGGAAACAAGCCCTGCCACTGCTGTGTTCCTGTGTGTGATATTTCTGACACACAATGTTATCTTGGGGATTGTTACTTCGGCTTTTATGTGGCGCAGGGAGGGCGGGGCCGAGGTTAATTGGTCATGTTAATGGTTTTCGTGTTCCTAATTTAGGCTCTGAGTGCTGTCCTTGGGTTCAGAGGGACTTACGGGAATTATTCATTCTGTTGTGGCGCTGTCACATCTGTGGTGTGGGGAGATGGCTCCAGCTACAGCCCAGATCACTGAAAAAGCTCATTCAGTTAAGTTTTTGGGTTTTCTCTTCCTTATACCCTGTTGGACTTGCTTTGAAACCAGACCTGTCTGTACAAAATTACACCCAGCTGGGATTCAGCTGAGGGACAGGAGCTACTCACTATGTATTTGTTCAAGCTCATCTCTGGCAAAATGTCATTAATTCACCCAAAATGTGTCTTTTTGGACGTGTATTCTGGAAACGCAGTGGAAACTAGTGCAGAGTTCATGGCTTTGTGGTTACAGGGCTTTTTTCCTTCATAGAATTACAGAATTATATAATTGTTTGGGTTGGAAAATGCCTCTAAGATCATTGAAACCAACCCTTAACCCAGCACTGCCAAGGCCACCACTAAACTGTGTCCCCAAATGCCACATCCACTTGGCTTTTAAATCCCTCCAAGAGTGGTGAATCCACCGCTACCCTGGGCAGCCTGTGCCAGGGCTGGACACCATTTCCATGGAGAATTTTTCCCTTGTATCCAATCTAAACCTCCCCTGGTGTGCAACTTGAGGTCATTTCCTCTTGTCCTCAGAATATAAAAAAACCCCCAAAACTTAAAACCCCAAACCACTGCAACACCCAAACCCTCAGCTTGTTTTGTTTGGTGACCATTCCTAAAATACTTCTGCTCACCAGAGCTATGCAAATAGGCACCTCATGCGTTGGTTGAGGGGTGCAGCTCAATGAAAAATGAAAAAATAGATTGGCTTTTTGTTTTATTATTCTTCAGTGTCTGGTGAGAGCAGAAGAATCAGCGAGGAAGTTAAAACTCTGAGGTCCTCAGATTCCTAATGGCTCAAAATGCATCTTTTAGCATGAATTTAAAGTTTAAAAGTGTTCCAGGCCAGGTTGGACAGGGCTTGGAGCAACCTGGGATGTGGAAGGTGTCCCTGCCCATGGCAGGGGTGGAACTGGATGAGCTTTAAGGTCCCTTCCAACCCAAACCATTCTGTGATTTAAAAACGATATTCAATGCCTGTCCCTTTTTCTAGAAGCTGAAATGTCACAGCCATCATGGGGTGGTTACAGAAGAAACACTCACAACCATTCTGACAGGGATCAAACTTCCTTTTTATTTACAACGTGCTCCTCTCACGCATAAAAAGCTTCTTTGCTAAAGACCATTTGCTTTTCTCCAGCCACACCAATGAGGCTGTGCTCAGGAAGCACCAAAGGGCTGGCTTCATTTTATAAGAATCAAAAAAAACCCCCCACTTCTGAGAGAGCTCTTCGTGTCACACTTCCTCTATTCAGGACTCCAAGTCTTTCACAAAACCGAGCAGAATCCCATGGGGCCTCAGCCATCCCAGGGTGGTGGATTGAATGACTTAAGTATCTTTTTCTGGTCTGATTTGTGACTGTAGCTTTAATTTATTGCCTCCTCTGTAAACCACAGATATGTTTGTTATTTGCAATTACATGGTAAAAAAAAAAAAAAGAGCTTTATTTGGATTTTTAAGTCATTCTTGTTCTTTGCAGTGGCATTTGTTGCAGTGAAATCCTTTTATGAGGCTTGTGGGGAGAGTTGGGTTGAAATAGCTTCTCAAAGGGACACGTGACAGGCAGCGGCTCAAGGAAGGGGTAGATTGGATATTAGGAAAATTCCTTCATGGAAAGGGTGGTCCAGACCTGGGGGTTTAAAAGCCCTGTGGATGTGGCACTGCTGGGGGAACAGGGGACTCAGTGATCTCAGAGGGCTTTTCCAGCCTTAATGGTTCTCTGATTCTAAGGATAAAAATGAAACTTTCATCTCTTCATGGAGCCTGAGTAGTGCAGCGTTCACCCAAGTCAATTTTGTACACTGAATATTTGGAACATTCTTTAGAAACCCTCCCACCTGAAATTTAAACACTTACAGGAGCTGAACTTCAGTTTCTCTTTCAAAAAATTGTCCCCATGACGGGCACCTCATGGTCTGATGTTGATGGTCACCATATTCACATACCTTGAGTCAGCAACCTCCTCCTTGTCACTTAACACAACTTTAAAATGTTTACACTGAAATTTCCCACATGTGTAAAAGTTTCTCTGTTTTGCTTGACTGAATCTGAAAATTTTGTGTTTTTCGAGCAGAGGGAAACTTGTGGTCCAGATCCAGGGATTAGCGATAAAATATTTGGGGGAAAAAATTAGTTTTCATGTTGGTTTCAAATCCATCAATCCCTTTAAAAAGCAGAAAGAGAGGCTGCCCAGTGAAGCTGTGGCTGTCCCATCCCTGGAAGTATCCAAGGCCAGGTTGAACGGGGCTTGGAGCACCCTGGGATGGTGGAACTGAATGAGCTTTAAGGTCCTTCCCACTCAAAACATTCTGGGATTCTCACAGGATTCTGTTCCAAAGGACACACTTACCAACCATGCTGTTCAGCAGTGCTGATTTTGGGAGGCTCTGCTGTCTGGATTGCAGTCTGTTGTGAAAAGGCATCTCATCCACGATGTGGTGGAGCTGTAGGCTCAGTGCATGGAGCAACCAGGCGTGAAAAAAATTAAACTGCTCATAAATATTTTACTATATTTAAAAAAAGAAATGCTGCCCAGTAATTGCTTTCCTATCGTTACCTTCTGCCTGCATGAAAATAACATATGCCAGCGTGAACCCCAGTGGCAATGGGGAAGGATTGAGTGGGAGAAAATGAGGTTGTCTCTTGATCAGTATTTTATCAGCTCAATAATAATATTTTGATTAGGAAAAGTAGTGCACTGTCCCTCAAAGAGGCACAGGCTTCTTGTGATTCCTGTGTCACCAGAGTTGTTTGAGGAGGGTTGAATCCCACACGGCTTAGAAACACCAAACCACTAAGACCAAAGGATCATCTTTTAACAACTCTGTCATCTGCTTTAAATCCTTTTCACTTCTCCAGCCTGAGTGCCTGGAAGGAAGCTGGAGCTGTTCCCTGAGTGGTATTGCTGCCTCTGGCTTGCTCTGGACACCTTTCGTGTAGGAGAGGAGAAATCGTGAGCAGGGGCAAATCAAAGGGCTTTGGGTTAGGGGGTTATCAACACCCGAGATCAGGGTGGTCTCAGGGCTGCAGCCACGGCTGCTCCTGTTTCCATTTGTCCTGGCCATGGACATGAGGTGGCTCCAGTTACAGAATCACAGAATGGCTTGGATGGGAAGGGACCGTAAAGACCATCCAGTTCCAAACCCTTCCAAACACCTTCCACTATACCAGGCTGCTCCAAGCACCATCCAATCTGGCCTTGGACATTTCCAGGGATGGAGCAGCCACAGCTTCTGTGGGCACCCTGTGCCAGGACCTCACCACCCTCACAGGGAACAATTCCTTCCCAATATCCCATCTCTCCCTGCCCTCTGGCAGTGGGAAGCCATTCCCCCTTGTCTTGTCCCGCCATTCCTTATCCCAAGTCCCGCTCCAGCTCTCCTTGAGCCCCTTTAGGCACTGGAAGGGGCTCTGAGGTCTCCCCGGAGCCTTCTCTTCTCCAGGTGAACACCCTCAGCTCTCCAGCCTGGCTCCAGAGCAGAGGGGCTCCAGCCCTTGGAGCATCTGGGGCCTCCTCTGGACCTGCTTTAACAGATCTATGTCTGTCTTTTGCTGGGGAGCCCAGAAAATGCCATTGATTCAATGCCTTGGCACAACCCTGCAATTCTTGGCATTGGGATCTGGCTGGAATTACTGAGCTCAGCCCAGTCTCCCTTCCCTCACACTGCTGGGAAATGAGGAACAACCCGACTGCATCCCAGGAGCTGTGCAGGTGCAGGAGCTGGTTGGTGAGAGCTGCAGGGTGCAGGTCCTTTGTACCTCCCTGCCCTTCCCTGAGCACACTCCCCACACTCCCTGCCTGCTGCAGATCGCTCCCTTCTGGTGTTGAGAGCCTCTGTCTCCATCTCTCCATCCCGTGGCTCAGGAGGCAGCGGTACCTGATGGATACAGCACGGCAGATCATGGCACTGTGCCACCAGCCTCGCCAGTGACCTCAGCAAAGTCCCTCTCCCTGCTCCTGCTGCTTAAAATCGAGGATAAAAGGCAGTATCTCATAAAAAGGAAGGTCTGAGGGTGATGCTTACACGTAGCTCTCTTTGTTGTAGGTGTCTGTACTCCCGACGTCCTTCTCATCCTCAGAAATCTAAAGGCTTTGTGGCAGCGCTCAGCAAAGGACTGCAGTGCACGGGGCTTGAGGCAGTTAATCACCAGGCTACATCCAAAGGAAAAGAGAAACCCTTTGCTCATAAAAAGGGCGGAAAAGGGATCAAGTTTTGCATAAATCAAGAGATCCTTGCAGCAGCACGGTGCCATTGCTGGGAAAATTCATGGGGACCTCAAAGATAATGGGAACAGGAGTGCTGAGCAGCATAGGGTTGTGTTTTAAAAACCCCACAGTTCGCCTCTTTTTTTGGATGTTAGAGAAAATTGTGTGGGCAGAAGTAGTGGTAGAGTCTGTGCACTTGTATCAGGGAAGCTGCTGATGGGTTTCACCAAATATTTTCGTGGCGAATTGAGATTGTGGAGGAGATAAATGATAGAGCTCTCCAAAACGCCTGGAGGTTCCTTGTGAAGGGTGGCAAACTGGATTTCTGGGCTTTGAGGGCGCAGCCATGGGGGAGTTATCAGGAAGACAGAGAGATAAATCCAGGATTACTGCCGGGATGTTTGCTGATAGTAAACAGACCCGTGAGATGTGCAACAGCCGCTGGAAAAACCGTGAGTGCCGATGCTGGATACGGTGCAAATATCCACAAATTGGTTAAAAAAAACCCCAAACCCTCAGTGCTTAAAACGAGTTCTGCAGGGAGAAGAGGTGGAGATGCCAAAACTGGGAGGAGCTTTGATAGCCAGCGTTGAAAAGCCGTTTCCTGAGTGGGAGGCTGGAAGGATGGATCCTGTAGGTTGGAGTAACACGGGAACGCTGCCTTTCCTATTGCTCCCCGCATTCCCTTTTTTGCTGGGCCATATTTATTATTTCACATGGGTTATAACTTCCTCGTCGGCGCACGGGGGTGTGGGAGGGGGGAAGGAAATGACACTCGCTTTCTTTGCAGGACTTTGGGAAGAGCTGCAGAGTAAAGGTTGGCTCTGAGAGCTGGGTAAAAATGCCGCGCTTCCGAGCGAATTCCTGCAGGTACGTCGGGTGAAGTAACCTGAAACCTGGCATTTGGGGTGCGGCAGAGGAAGATTGCAACCTGTCCAGTTCTGCTTTGTAACGTAACACACCGTGGAAAAGGGCCTGACTCGGGTTTTTTTAACACTTTTTTTGTCTTTTAGGCTTGTAGTGGCTCGATGGTTTTGGGGCGCTCCCCAGACGAAGGTGGCTGGGCTTTGTTTGCCTCCAGAGCCCTGTTTCCCTTCACACGGTCACAATCGGGCAGGAAATGGGTTTCTTGTCCAGCCAGCCTGGTTTTCTCGACAGCAAAAGCTCCGTGGGTCCTGCTGGGAAGCTCTCCAGCTCTGCTCACCCCTGCACTTCTCCATGCAATTCCTTCAGAGCAGCATACAGCCCCAGCTCGGTCTCACCTGGCTCTGCACGATGCTCCCTGTAGTTTTTCTACCTTTTACCTCAAAAAAAACCCCACTCGAGCAGCTTTGCCTGTTCCTTTTTATGTCATTGTACGAAATGTGGCTGTCACACCCACCGGCTTCCCTTTAGGTTTTACCCAGCTCTGGGCTCCGGGTGCCTTGAATAAAGGGATTTATGCCTGGACATGGCAGTGGCAGGCTTTTCTCCTGGCATGACCAGACTCTCAATGTGACATTCAGAGCTGTAAAACACTCCCTGACAATAGCTGGTGTTGTTCAAAGAGCAGCATAAATAATCGAGGGGGTTTTTTTTCCCTTGGTTTTTTTGGGTGGTTTTTTTTTTGTGAGAAGAATAACATCTCTCCAGGCTGGCTGGGGAGGCGAAGGGCAGGCACTGTTGGAATGTGGAGGGGAAACTCAGGAAGGGGTGACATGGAAAAGGGGGACCTGAGGTTGTTTTCTAGAAGGTTTTTAACATCATGGCGCTGGGCTGTCTCTCAAACAAGGTGTTGGGGCCTCTGTTCTTTTTTACACGTATTTTTATGCAGAATAAAGGAATTCCATGATCCAGGTTTCTGTGTGTTTGCAGGGACCTTCTTCTGCCTCTGCACAACTCCCTGGAGGAGGGGGCAGCCAGGGTGGGTCAGGCTCTGCTCCCAGGGAGCAGGGACAGGAGGAGAGGGAACGGCTTCAAATTGTGCCAGGGGAGGTTTAGGTTGGATATTTGGGATAATTTCTTCATGGAAAGGGCTGTCCAGCCCTGGCACAGCTGCCCAGGGCAGTGGTGGAGTCCCCATCCCTGGAGGGATTTAAAAGCTGTGTGGATGTGGCACCTGGGGACATGGGTCAGTGGTGGCCTTGGCAGTGCTGGGGGAATAGTTGGATGATCTTAGAGGGTTTTTCCAACCTTTTTGATTCTATGATTGTGCCCGGGGCTTTATTCATTTTGAAAACCTCCAGGGATGGACATTGCCCAACCTCTGGGCACCCAGCTTGACTGACCTCGTGGTGGAAAAGCTTCTCCCTGCACCCTGAACATCTCAATTCACCTGCTGTCCTCCCACTCTGTGAGAGCCGGGCTCTCCCTTCTCCCTGATGTCCTTGGAGATGCTGGAAAGCTGCTAAGTCCCCTTCCTCACCTGGTGCTGGTAGCTGAGTATGCCCAGAGAGAAAAAGGGACAAATACCTGTGTATTGTGCACCTACCACATACCTCAAATTAAAATTAGAGAGGGAAACTTGTTGAAGAAGTTACCAAAAAGATGCATTAGCAGTTCAGTGATACTTCTCCCTGGTTCATTAGCCTATGTGTGTGGTAACTTGTCTCTTCTGAAACTTTCATAGAAAAATACGTATTTTTTAAATTTTGCTTCAGTTTTTACATTCCTAGCCGTCAGTACTTAAGAGGTGATGTGATCCCAGCATTATTTTGTCAATTAGGCATTTTTTTGGTGCTGTGACCTGAATACAGGGCAGAGCAACTGCTGATTTAATGCTCTTCAATATGATTTTTATCTCCTTTCTTATAATTCTTTTATAAAAAATCAGGAATTTCACCACTAAACCAGCTTCTCTTTTGTTACTTTCTCCAATACTGTGAAAATGAAGCACTGAAATAAACGTGTTTTGTACAATGAACGTGCAGAGGGAAAAGCTTTTGTTCATCCTTTAGACAGAACCTGATCCCAACCTCATCCATTAAAATTTTATATTTGTAAAAAAACTTACTTAAATATGCTTATTTTCTTTAAAAAAATGTTTTTAAAATGAGCTTAAACTGGGGGGAAAATAAAGGATCAAACCCATGCAGTAGTTGTAGCCATGCCCAGAGTCTGCCCAGCACGTGCCGTGGGTATGAATGAGCGCCGGCAGTTTTGTCTCGGGGCTGGATTAGGCACAGTTGCTACTGGAAACTGCACAGCCCGGCTCAGGGAGGCTGTTCCTCTCCAAAACAGAGTCCTGCCCATGGCAGGGGTTTGGAACTGTTGGATCTGTAAGGTCCTTTCCGACCCAAACCTTTCTGTGGTGCTGTGAAAGCACCGCCGAGGTTGGGGAGCTCACTGGGGTGGTGAGGACGTGCCCCATCCAGCATCACTAAATGTCACTTAGTGGATTTTGACCTCCAACAGCATCCAGGGGAGGGTTTTCCTCCTGGGATTTGCTTTGAGCTGCAGTGTTCTTACCTTCATTTCTTTAAAAGAAAATGTCTCTTTTCAGGGTTCAAACCTCACAGAGTCTGGGTTTTTGCACAGTTTGGGTTTCAGCCCACACGGGTTGGGTTTTGAGATGTAAAACAAAAGCTTTTGTGCACCATGGCTGGTGTGTGCTGCTTTCTGCTGTCAGGAGGGAAGCTGAGCCTTGTGCTCAGCCCGTTCCTCCCCTGGCCTTCCTGCGAGTCCATTGAGCTGGCCCCTGTCAGTCAGCGGGGCTTTCAGAGTGAATCTGTGGGCTAAAGCTCCGAAATGTGTCTGTGTCAGCTCGGGCGTGGTGCCTGCCCTGCTGGGTTTTGGGGGTGTGCAGAGCTGCCCACGTGCAATCAGTTTTGCACAGTCATTTTTTGCCTGTTGGAGGGTTTGGACTCAGTAATCCTCGTGGGTCCCTTCCAACTCAGGACATTCTGTGGTTCTCTGCTGGGATCTCTGATCTGTAGCAGAGCTCAGGGTATTTCCCTTATCCACAGCTCCTGGATCCCATTCATTCCTTCTAGACTCAGTCTAATAAAGCCAGCTTTAAACTGCAGCCTTGCTCTGTAGAGAAGGGACCCAGTGGTTTGTCATCCCCTCCAGAATCACTGGGAGCTCCATGTATGGTCTCTGCACAGAGGATGTGGCATTTCAGTGCCTAAAGGGGCTTAAAAAAAGGCTTTATACAGGCAGATAGTGATAGGACAAGGGGGGGGTGGTTTTAAAATAAAAGAGGATAGATTTAAATTAGATTCTAGATGGAAATTGTCTACTATGAGGCCCTGGCACAGGCTGCCCAAGGAAGCTGTGGCTGTCCCATCCCTGGAAGTGTCCAAGGTCAGGTTGGACAGGGCTTGGAGCAATCTGGTCTAGTGGAAGGTGTCCCTGCCCATGGCAGGGGGTTGGAATGGGATGGTCTTTCAGGTCCCTTCCATCCCAAACCATTCCATGATTCTGTAACACCTTTTGCTGCAGGGAGATCTCCCCTCCCCGTGCTGGCCTCCCCTTTGCAGGCTGAGATAAACACAGTCAGGTTTTATTTCACCCTGGCAGCATATTTTAAAATCAGGCTGACAGAGCAGTGGACCTGAGAGCAGCAAAGATGTTGAGGCAGTGGTGATTATTGGGAGTGTTAGAGCAGCTTGGCGAATGCAAGGATGCAGAAATAGTTAGAATCCTACTGGGTTGGGCTGTTTGGATCACAAAAACTACTTGCTTTTAGGGTTTTTTCCAGATATTTGCTCATATTTTTTGTCATTGAGTGCTGTGCTTGAGTGAAATCCCCCCTTCCCTTGCTGTGGGAGGTGCTGCTGCTGTCAGTAGCTCTCAAGGCAGCTTTGCCACCAGGACCAGCTTGTCCTCCTCTCTGCTGCCAGAGAAATCCTCAGCCCTTGCAGAGGCAATGACCTCCAGTTTATACTTATGTACCTGGAATTCTCCCTAGAGCTGTGTTGTGCAACAGGGAGCGTGATTCCACATGTGTTTTATGTAAGCCAGGGAGGATTTCGGGTGTTGTGTTGGAGAATCAAAGCCCTATTTGGGGGAACCTGCAGTCTGACTATCCAGTTGGACAAGCTCAACTTTCCCTGCAATTTAAATAGACTCTGCCAGAATGTTAATTGTGCCAGGCTCCAGAACTACTTTTTAACTCCTTAGGAGCATGTGGGGTTTCCAAGCCACCCTCACTCTTCTGTTTAAATGGGAAACAACAGCTTTGAATGTCTGTGTCATTCCCCTGGAAAGCTTTTACGGCTGCAGTGTGTCCTTTGGGATAATCCAGGACATTTCAGCTCAAGAAGGTCCTTTCCTCCCCACCTCCTTCCCCATTGTGTGGAAGCGGGGATCTCCCTTAGAGCAGTTTTTACCTTTATTCATCCCAGGAATCCCTCCTCTTTGAGGCTGACTGTTTGATATCCATAATGTCTTGGCACTTCAGTTCTATTTACTTGTTCTCAGTTTATGGCACTTTCCTAACTAAATTCAACCAGAATAAACAGCATCCAGAGAGAGAAAATCCAGTTTATTGCGAATATCAACAACACTGGAGCAACAGCTGTTCAGATCAGGGGCACACTCACTCTAAAATCATTATCTCGTTTATTAGAAAGCAAAAAAGAGCTTCAGGTGTCAGAGATAGAGAAGGGATCATCTCCAGTTTGGTTTGTTGTGGTATTGTGGGAACACAAGTGCGCTTAGTCCCAGCTGGAGCCGTGGCAAAACCTGTCCCCTGGAAGTGCTGGGAGCTTTGCTGTTGATTTACATGGAAGCAGCCCTGCCTGCTCACAGATTACTATTATTATTATTTTTACCATCTGTGAAAGTTTCTGCAGCAAAACCTTCCTTTGAATAGAGAAGGTTTAGGATGGTAAGGAAAACAGGCATAAATTAGGGCAAAACCATTTGGGTTTGTTCTTGCTGCAGGGCAATAGTGGGAAAAGAAAAAGAAAATTAACCTCCTTTTTCCCAGGATACTGGCTTACCTGCAGCGTGTACCTTCCCTAAGAGGTGGCAGATGGATTTCTTTGTTTTTCTTCAGGCTCGTGAAGCATCCAGGATTTTTGGAGGAGCAGCTGTGTACCTCAAGAGTTAGACTGAGATGTCTCCTTGTAGCCTGGCATATTCCAGCTGCTGCTCCTGGTAGGGTGGAGCTGTCACGTGCAGGATCTTGTGATGCCATCCTGGGCTCTGTGGCAGCTGGGATGGTCTTTGAGGTCCCTTCCAACCCAAACAATTTTGTGATCCTGTGTTGTTGGGGGTCTGAGTACTTGGCACCTTCACTGTTAATTACTTTTTTAAAGTTTAGGTAATTAATCATCTCAAGTCCTGGTAGCTAAGGTAGGACAGGATGTCCATGTGGGAACAGTCCTGGTTGGACACTTGGCTTTTGTTTGAGGGAAGGACCTGAGTGAATTTGAACCGAAAATGTGTGGGTTTAAATTTTAGAAAAAACCCAAACGCAGCTTTTTTTTAGCAGCATTTTGTGTTTTAAACAAAGAACACAGAGCTATGGGAGAACTTCCAGAGAAGCAAAAACCTTATTTTATTGATGGGGTAGGGTCTTTACTGGTGAAACAAAACTGAAACCCCCAAAGGGAACTGAGACCTGTGGTTGCCTGAAGCCTGCAGGAGATCACCGTGATGGATTAAAGGGAAGCTCCACAGCTGCACACAACACCTGCCACCACAGCTCAGTCAGAGCTTTCCCATCCATGAGGAGGTCTCATCCATGACTTTTGGCTCCACTTTCCATCTCCAGTATGTCCAAAGGTTACAGAATTCCCACGGCAGGACTCCCTGTGCAGAGCTGGAAGGATCTCGCTGCCGCTGTGATGAGTCCTGCAGGTTTAGTGCTGCTGTCTGCTGTATGCCCCCAAAAGAAACATCAAAACCTCTGGCAGGAAAAAAATCAGGTCCTGGATCTTTTGCTGGTTTTGGGAATTTGGGTGGAGTAGACCAGGAGGTGGCTCCTCCAGGGCTTGCACCTCCAGAAATTTGCCCTGTAGCCCCTTTGTGTTGTAATGACACCCTTAGTGCTTCCAGAGCTGATGCACGTTAGGGTTTGTGCCACAGTTCTGCTGATCCTTGTGTCTGCTGATTCCCCATGGACTTCAGTGGTGTCTGGGGGACAGGGGGATTGTCAAAACTCTGAATTTCCTCCAGCCTAAAAGCTGCAGCAGAGCCAACATCATTGTTTGGTGCAAAGTGCTGAGCACTCCACAGCAGAGAACAGCCTGGTTCTGCAGCGTGTCCCTCCCTTCCCTCTTTGGAGTTACTGCAGGGACACCCCTGTCATGTGTAGGGGGAGTTGTGTCCAGCTTTAGGTTGGATATTAGGGAAAATATCTTCACAGAAAAGATTGTCCAGCCTTGGCACAGCCCTGGAGTCACCATCCCTGGAGCAATTTAAAAGCCATGTGGATGTGGCACTTGGGGACATGTCAGTGGTGGCCTTGGCAGTGCTGGGGGGAATGGTTGAACTCGATGTTCTTAGAGGCCTTTTCCAACCTAAATGCTATGATTCTATAAAATTGAGTGGATTTGTCCACAAACTTTACTTTGACAGTGAATTTAGAGCCTGATGGTCAAGCCTGGAGGTGAAGCTCTTTTATGAACACAGTGAAGTGGGGCAGTGACAGTGACAGAAGTGAAACCCATTTTCCTTTGGTCTCTGCTGCTCTGGCTTAATTGGTTTTTTGCCCATGTTTAGCTTTGTTAAAAGCTTTACTCTGCATTGTCGTCATCTGCTGAGGGTTTGAGGTTCAGCTGGAGCAGGATGGGGTTGAGGTGCCACAAGGGTGTGTGGGTGTGTAACGGGGTGTCCTGATCAGCACTGATAACAGAGCTGGTGATGCAGACACCTGACCCTCAGAAAGGGGCCACCAAAAAGCGTTCTGAGGAAGTGTCAGTGACATCCAAGTGTCAATGACAGGCAGAAAGGAGCCATTGCTTTTTGAGCTACTGTAACTCTGATTTGCATCCCAGAGGAGAAAGGCACAATATCCTGGATACAACAATGTTGTATTTATATCCACAGCTCAGAAATCCATCCGTGGGAGGAATGAAGAATATCCTGTTGCTGTCCAATTCTGTAACTTGCTGGAGCTTGATCCTTGAGTTGCTTCCTGAAGGGTCACTCCCTGTCCCTTGTCCCTGTCCCAACTCCTGCATGCCCAGAAATCCCAGCCAAAACCATCACTTGACTCCTGCATCATGTGGATCTGCCTTAAAACCAGATCCTGCTTGCCTTCAAGTGGATAAATCTCTGCCTGGGGCTTGTCAGGCTGTGGGCTGGGATCTGGTGGAATGATGGGCAGGAAAATCCAAGTGAAACTTCTCCCAGCAGGAAAAAGGATGTTTCCATCACAGTGATTTGCACTGGTGAGCAAAGCAGGGAGTGGCAATACAGGTGGGATATGGGACACAGATATGGGACACAGCCCATGTGTCCCTTGGTCAGACATGGAAATGCTTGAATTTGACATGTGGCAGACAAAAAGCATGATGGGAAATGGGATTTATTTCCTTAAACTTTTAGGGAAGCACAAATCACAGAATCCTGGAGTGGTTTGGGTTGGAAGGACCTTGAAGACCATCTCATTCCCCCCCCTGCCATGGGCAGGGACACCTTCCACTATTCCAGGTTGCTCCAAACCCTATCCAACCTGGCCTTGGACACTTCCAAGGATGAGGCAGCCACAGCTTCTCTGGACAACCTGTTCCACTGCATTCATTCACTCCCAAAATATGCAGGATACATCCCAGCCTCTCGCAAACTCTTGGTGCATGTCCCACCCGCTCTGTTCATGGAGTGGGTCGGATTAAGACGCCTTCCCAAAAGCAAAACCAGCCCTGAGTCACCAGCAGAAGTTGCCCTTGAAGCATTTTGTGAGGTTCTGCCCCACCTCTGTCCCGTGGCCACTCACGTCCCCAGTGCACTGCTCAAAACCTCGTGTCCATTCCCCCTTCCCAGCTGCTCCCAGCGCACCCGGGCTGTGCAGAGGACAACTGGTCGTGCGAGTGGGTTTTTTCCCCCCTTCATAAGTTTGTTTATTCATTAAGGAAGTCAAAAGAGGAAGGGGAATAGAAAGGTTGCAGATGTTTTGCTTAGAAATGAGACCTCGGTGACTGGGCTGCACGTTGCCCTGTGTGGGACACGTTGGGCAGCTCCAGTGTCCCCAGTGGGAGCTCGGGAAGACCAAGGTGAACTCCCAAGGTGTGCTCAGGTAGGGTCACTGCTTGTTTGTGTGTCTGCTTACATCCATAGGGCCCAGAGTTCCTGTGGAGCCAGGCTGGGAGAGCTGGGGTTTTTCAGCCTGGAGAAGTGAAGGCTCCAGGAAGACCTTTCAGCACCTTCCAGTGCCTGAAGAGGCTCGAGGAGAGCTGGGGAGGGACTTGGGGCAAGGGATGGAGTGACAGGACAAGGGGAAATGATCTTTACACTGACAGAGAGTAGGTTTAGACTGGATACTGGGAAAAAGTACTTTACTCTTGAGGGTGGTGAGGCCCTGGCACAGGTTGCTCAGAGGAGCTGTGGCTGCTCCTGGATCCCTGGAAGTGTCTGAGGCCAGGTTGGGCAGGGCTTGGAGCAACCAGGGATAGTGGAAGGTGTCCCTGCCCATGGCAGGGGGTGGAACTGGATGACCTTGAAGGTTCCTTCCAACCCAAGCCATTCCATTGTTCTGTATGCCACAGTTTGACTGTCAAATCTTCACTAATGAAAGCCTCTCATGTACAGTTGTGCATCCACTGGCTTCCCAGAACGTGGCTCTTAAAGCCAGTGGCCATCTCTGCATCCCGGGAATTCTTTTATTCCCGACTCTATCACTTCAATTTGTAAAGGATGCCTCTTTTCAAACAGCTTTGCCCTGTCCCTTTGCACATTCCAGTCTCAAAAACAGCAAAGTCTAAATTTTACAGGCACCAGGAGATCGTGGGGTGCTCCTGCTCTGGGGTCAGGCATCAGCCCTGCATCCCATCCTCGGGAGCAGACCTAGACTGTAGCTCGGAAAATGCCAGGGAATGGCTTCTCCGTGCGCACAGAGAGGGCGAGGAAAGGAAAGCAGAGAGGTTTGCCAAGGGAAATGGTCCTGTTACGCACAGAGTGTTTTCTTTGGGTGTTTGTTTCCCACCCCTCGCCCGGGATGCGGAGTTGGGTGAAGGTTCCTTAGCCCGACGGGTTTATCTCGGGGTGTGGCGTTGCTGCAGGCTCTTATCAGGTGTGTCCTGGTGAGCGAAACCATTCGAACAAAAGCCTTTCACCTCCATTTGTGCACAGTTCCTGCGCTTGGCCGGGGGTTGGTGTCTGCACCGGGGTGGGATTGTTCCACAATTAATGCGTCTGCAAGAAAACCGATGGGTTTTTTGGTCTTGAATGCATTATTTTGAGGGATGGGAATCCTAGGGTGGATTGGTACAGATGAATGAGGTTAGAAACACCAGTGAGGCTGTATGGAAGCACCAGCACCCAAATTAATTAGATTAGAATTACAGAATATTAGAATTATAGAATCATTTAGGTTGGAAAAGACTTGTAAGATCAGCTCTGGAAGGAGTTGCCATGGTTTAGAAGCGTAGGAAAGCTTTTCCTCCTGAAAACTGCCAGCTTGTTCAGCTGTCAGGAGAGAGCCGGATGCTTTCCTTGCTCTCAGCTGCTCCTTTAGCTCTGACAGGCTGTTTGCTGGGATGAAAGGAGAGACATCAACAGGCAAAACTGCGAGAGCTGCCGGCGTTTGTTGCTGTCACACCTGCGTGGTGGCACTGCCAGCACGGCAAACAGGCAGGTAGAGTAAATAACGCTGGAGTTTGTTTTTTTTTTCTAGTTCTTTTCTACAAGAAAGGAGATAACGACTGGATGCTGTCCCATTTTCAGCCTAGGAATTGTTTGCCAGACTTGAATTACAGGAATTGCTGTAGTGAGGCAGAGCAGCTCCATTAACTGGGAGCTGGCAGGGGCTGGGGGAGGCTTCGCACACCGGGGCCCCGCGTTGTGCTCCCGTCAGGAACGATTAAAGGAGCTGTTTGTGATGGAAACAAAACCAAATTGGGCTGATGCTTTAAGGGGAAATAAAACAGGGAAGAATAACTTTATTGAGCTTGTTTATTAAATCTTGCTGTGTTCCCTTCTGAGCAGCAGAAACTGTTGGAGCTGCTGGTGCAGCCAGCTCGTGTTTTGTCTTTCCCTTTTTTGAACCGATTTGGTGTGGAGAGGCTTTGGACAAAACCTTTTCATATCCCTTTGGCTTAGTTGCAGTCCTAAACTGATCTGCTGGTGACAGACTTAAACTAATTATCACCAAAGAGTGAAGAGAAGAGGTTTTAAAGCTTTTGTTTTGATAAGAGGGTGGGTGTTCAGAGAGGCTTGGGAATTACTGGGTGTTAAGATGGTGATGTTGGCCCATACCAGTATCCATATTCCATCACAGGGAGGGAGAGATGAGTTTGCTTTTAGTGCTAAACTACGTAGAGAAGATTCTGCTTAAAGATGGGGGGGAAAAGCCACCACCCAGCCGAGGGGAGCAGCAGTAGGGCAGAAGGAAGCTGGCTGCAGATTTTTCCCTTTGTGTTTCACTAATTCCTTTGGCCCTGCAGCTGAAGCAGCTCAATTCTGCTCCCTGCTCTTGCTGGTTATGGAGCATCCCTCAATTCCCATGTGCCCCTGCCCTTTTAGTGTTTCATCCTTTCACCTCTATTGAGGACCATCCAGTTCCACCCCCTGCCACGGGCAGGGACACCTTCCACTCTTCTGAGCAGCAGAAACTGTTAGAGCTGCTGGTGCAGCCAGCTCGTGTTTTGTCTTTCCCTTTTTTGTACTGATTTGGTGTGGAGAGGCTTCTAGGAATTGTTTGCCAGACTTGAATTACTTTTTCTTTTAGGACAGGGATCATGGAAGGAAAACTGGATGAATTTGGGCGCACCTCTTGGTAGCCATAAGGAGGAGGGAGATGTGGTGCAACACTGGTTATGGAGCATCCCTCAATTCCCATGTGCCCCTGCCCTTTTAGTGTTTCATCCTTTTACCTCTATTGAGGACCATCCAGTTCCTTAAACTAATTATCACCAAAGAGTGAAGAGAAGAGGTTTTAAAGCTTTTGTTTTGATTAGAGGGTGGGTGTTCAGAGAGGCTTGGGAATTACTGGGTGTTAAGATGGTGATGTTGGCCCATGCCAGTATCCATATTCCATCACAGGGAGGGAGAAGGAATTGTTTGCCAGACTTGAATTACTTTTTCTTTTAGGACAGGGATCATGGAAGGAAAACTGGATGAATTTGGGCGCACCTCTTGGTAGCCATAAGGAGGAGGGAGATGTGGTGCAACACTGGTTATGGAGCATCCCTCAATTCCCATGTGCCCCTGCCCTTTTAGTGTTTCATCCTTTTACCTCTATTGAGGACCATCCAGTTCCTTAAACTAATTATCACCAAAGAGTGAAGAGAAGAGGTTTTAAAGCTTTTGTTTTGATTAGAGGGTGGGTGTTCAGAGAGGCTTGGGAATTACTGGGTGTTAAGATGGTGATGTTGGCCCATGCCAGTATCCATATTCCATCACAGGGAGGGAGAAGGAATTGTTTGCCAGACTTGAATTACTTTTTCTTTTAGGACAGGGATCATGGAAGGAAAACTGGATGAATTTGGGCGCACCTCTTGGTAGCCATAAGGAGGAGGGAGATGTGGTGCAACACTGGTTATGGAGCATCCCTCAATTCCCATGTGCCCCTGCCCTTTTAGTGTTTCATCCTTTTACCTCTATTGAGGACCATCCAGTTCCTTAAACTAATTATCACCAAAGAGTGAAGAGAAGAGGTTTTAAAGCTTTTGTTTTGATTAGAGGGTGGGTGTTCAGAGAGGCTTGGGAATTACTGGGTGTTAAGATGGTGATGTTGGCCCATGCCAGTATCCATATTCCATCACAGGGAGGGAGAAGGAATTGTTTGCCAGACTTGAATTACTTTTTCTTTTAGGACAGGGATCATGGAAGGAAAACTGGATGAATTTGGGCGCACCTCTTGGTAGCCATAAGGAGGAGGGAGATGTGGTGCAACACTGGTTATGGAGCATCCCTCAATTCCCATGTGCCCCTGCCCTTTTAGTGTTTCATCCTTCCACTGCTATTGAAGACCATCCAGTTCCCCCCCCTGCCACGGGCAGGGACACCTTCCACTATCCCAGGTTGCTCCAAACCCCATCCAACCTGGCCTGGGACACTTCCAGGGATGGGGCCGCCTCAGCTTCTCTGGGCAACTTGTTCCAGGTTGCCCCAGGGCTGGTTTGGTGTTTCACACCCTTATTCTCTGAGCATTGATGATTTCTTTTGGTGCTGTACAGAGCTTACTGTGTTTGCTCTCACCTGTAGCGCAGTGAGTGTTACCAGATGGTTTACTCAAAGTTGATTTTTTTTAACACTTCTAGTAGTAGTAGTTTAGTGCTTGCAGCTCTTCTGCTGTATGTTTTTTAGCCAGGCAAAGTGCCAGCACGTCTGTCGCAGGAAAAACTCCTGGCTGGATCCTGGAGAATAAACGGAGCTCGAATTCCCTCTGAAGGGACAGAACTCAAGTCCCACAGGGAGGATTTTTCGTCATAACAATCCCATTTGGTAAAGTAGTGACCAGTTTTGGAAGGAAAACTGGATGAATTTGGGAGCACCTCTTGGTAGCCATAAGGAGGAGGGAGATGTGGTGCAACACCAGCCCCTGGAGCTGGAGCTGAGCATCACCAGCAGCAGCACAGCCACTCTCTGCACAGGGACCCCAACCACAGCCCTGCAGGTGTTGGGGGCTCAGGCTGCAGGATACCTGTGGGATAGCTAAAAGAAATCCATGTTTTGGTAAAAGCCCCTGAAGGTCTTAATAAAAATCCCTTCATAATTACCTACTCCAGGTAGACCTACCTGTGTGTGGTGATTTAATGATTTAACGAAGTCTCTGCTGTGATTCTTGGGGTGTCTTGTGCAGGGCCAGGAGTTGGACTTTGATGATCCGTGTGTGAGTCCCCTCCAACTTTGGGTCTTCCACAATTCCAAAAGGAGCAGTTGTCACTTTGCAGTTTTGTTCCTCCCTTATCCTTGTTCATTCAGTTGGAAAGATTTAGGGTTGTTTTTTTCTTTTAGGACAGGGATCATCAGGATACTCTTATGATACCTCCCTGATCCCAGCAACCATTCCTATCTCTGTTGCAATTCAGGTGGGATTGGAAGGGGCACAGTGCAGTGGTTTTTGTGAGGATGACTTGTTTCTTCATGTAAATTTGACGAAGCAAAGTGCAGGGATTTGAGTCTTCTGCTCTTTCTTTGGTCTATGCACACCTCAGGGGGTTGTTTTTCTAGCAGCCTCTCTCTGCAGCCACCTATAACTTGATGTGTTTCTTGCATCAGGAGGAGCTTAGGATGTGATATTTAGGACTCAGAGAACAGAAACCAGCATTCCAGAGGAAGCAGATCACACCAGCTCTCCTCACCCCTTCTCCTCAGATATTTAGGCTTGTTTTGGGTCGCTGTGGGGCCGTGCCTGCCCCAGTGGGATCCTGGAGGAGCTCCAGCCTTTTCAGAGGCAGCAGCTCCCTCGCAGCGCTGTCCCAGAGGACCGTGGCAGATTGCAAACACTCTCAGCACAATCATACTGTCCCAATTAGCATAATGATGCTGCCTAATTTATGCACAAATTGCCCTAATTTATGTGTGTCGATACATATGATTAAAGCAAGCACAGGTGGAACAGGGTTTGGTCTCACCCAGCCAATGAAGCACAAAGCTGCATTCACCCCAAAATGTGTGAAAGGTCCAAAATNGCGCAGTGAGTGTTACCAGATGGTTTACTCAAAGTTGATTTTTTTTAACACTTCTAGTAGTAGTAGTTTAGTGCTTGCAGCTCTTCTGCTGTATGTTTTTTAGCCAGGCAAAGTGCCAGCACGTCTGTCGCAGGAAAAACTCCTGGCTGGATCCTGGAGAATAAACGGAGCTCGAATTCCCTCTGAAGGGACAGAACTCAAGTCCCACAGGGAGGATTTTTCATCATAACAATCCCATTTGGTAAAGTAGTGACCAGTTTTGGAAGGAAAACTGGATGAATTTGGGAGCACCTCTTGGTAGCCATAAGGAGGAGGGAGATGTGGTGCAACACCAGCCCTTGGAGCTGGAGCTGAGCATCACCAGCAGCAGCACAGCCACTCTCTGCACAGGGACCCCAACCACAGCCCTGCAGGTGTTGGGGGCTCAGGCTGCAGGATACCTGTGGGATAGCTAAAAGAAATCCATGTTTTGGTAAAAGCCCCTGAAGGTCTTAATAAAAATCCCTTCATAATTACCTACTCCAGGTAGACCTACCTGTGTGTGGTGATTTAATGATTTAACGAAGTCTCTGCTGTGATTCTTGGGGTGTCTTGTGCAGGGCCAGGAGTTGGACTTTGATGATCCGTGTGTGAGTCCCCTCCAACTTTGGGTCTTCCACAATTCCAAAAGGAGCAGTTGTCACTTTGCAGTTTTGTTCCTCCCTTATCCTTGTTCATTCAGTTGGAAAGATTTAGGGTTGTTTTTTTCTTTTAGGACAGGGATCATCAGGATACTCTTATGATACCTCCCTGATCCCAGCAACCATTCCTATCTCTGTTGCAATTCAGGTGGGATTGGAAGGGGCACAGTGCAGTGGTTTTTGTGAGGATGACTTGTTTCTTCATGTAAATTTGACGAAGCAAAGTGCAGGGGATTTGAGTCTCCTGCTCTTTCTTTGGTCTATGCACACCTCAGGGGGTTGTTTTTCTAGCAGCCTCTCTCTGCAGCCACCTATAACTTGATGTGTTTCTTGCATCAGGAGGAGCTTAGGATGTGATATTTAGGACTCAGAGAACAGAAACCAGCATTCCAGAGGAAGCAGATCACACCAGCTCTCCTCACCCCTTCTCCTCAGATATTTAGGCTTGTTTTGGGTCGCTGTGGGGCCGTGCCTGCCCCAGTGGGATCCTGGAGGAGCTCCAGCCTTTTCAGAGGCAGCAGCTCCCTCGCAGCGCTGTCCCAGAGGACCGTGGCAGATTGCAAACACTCTCAGCACAATCATACTGTCCCAATTAGCATAATGATGCTGCCTAATTTATGCACAAATTGCCCTAATTTATGTGTGTCGATACATATGATTAAAGCAAGCACAGGTGGAACAGGGTTTGGTCTCACCCAGCCAATGAAGCACAAAGCTGCATTCACCCCAAAATGTGTGAAAGGTCCAAAATTCCTTCTTCCTCTTACTAAAATACGGAGGTTTGTGTTGTTTTGCTCTGGCACCATGAATGGGGTGCAGGGTAGGGCTAAACTCGTGGCAGGAGGTAAGAGAATAAAGGATTCCTGGGCTGAGATTTGCATGGATTAAAGGCAGCTTTAATTTGCCTTGATACACTTGGGTTTCAGGTGGATTAACAGGCGGTGGGATTTGGGGCTGTCTAGCCAACTAATACCTGCCTTCCTTTTATTTTAATTATTTTAGTAAGGGATGGAGGACTCCTGGAACTGTGGGCCACCTTTGCCAACCCCTGATCTTGAGCATTTTTGTGTGTGACACTTTATACCATTAATATTCTCGATTAACAAAACCACTGTTATCTGAATTCCCAGAGCACTTTCTCAGTAGGGTTCTTCCAAAAAAACCCTCTCAGATTGTAACCTTGTATTCCTCATTTTAATAAAAGAAATAGGTAAAATTGTTCCATAGAGTCACAAACTGGTTTGAGTCAGAAGGGACCTTAAAGATCATCTCGTTCCAACTTAATCTGACATGGTCTCCATCACATTATTCCCATCCTAAACCCAAAACACTGTACTAGCTACTGGGAAGAAAATTAACTCTATCTCAAAAATTAACTCAAAACCAGGACAACCTGGTCACAGCACCAAGCGTGTCTGAGTTTGAGAAGTGTTTGGACAACGTTCTCAGGCACAGGGTGGGATTCTTGGGGTGTTCTGCACATTGAGTTGGACTTGATGATCCTTATGGGTCCCTTCCAGCTCAGGGTATTCCATGATTCTAACCACCCTGGGTGACACCTGATGCTGAGTCCAATGGTCTCTTCCATAACTGAATCTCTTTCTGAAGCACCTTTGTGTAACAGCATTGTCAGAAATACCTGGATCAGGCAGTCTTGTGTTTCCCGATGCTGCCAGGCTCGGAAAACTGAATTTTGGTGGTAGAAAATGGAAGTTCCTTCCTATATCCAGCGTGTCTTCCTTACTGTTGGTGTGGTGTAACAGCATGTGCATTCACCAGGTTAAATTGCTTTCATCCAAAAACACACAACTAAGATATAAAAATACTAATTATGAATTATTATGGTATTCCCGAGGTCAGTGGGTTGCAGGGATGGCTTTCCACACTCAGCTGACCGCACCGGATCCTCCAGAAGCGGCGTTTTGGGAGGATTATCTGGCAAGAGCATTACACTGCTGGCACATGGGGGCACAGCGGGGTCGGGACGAGGCAGAGGGGTGGAAAGGATTGTGTGGGGCTGCAGGAGCCGAATGTGGGACACGCCGCCTCCTCTCAGCTCCGTGCCACGCTTGCTCCTTTGCGGTCGTGCTTCCTCTCCGTGCAGAAGCTGATTTCTGAGGCCAGTGAGTAATTTCTAAGAACAGATGTGGATGTAAGACGCTCCTGTGAGCGTGTACAACACGAGATGTTTCTGCTGTGACATCCTCGAGTGCCCGCCTGCGCTGCGCTCCGTACCTGTCACAAGGAGGGAGGGCTGTGAGTCACTGCAAGTCACGCAGCCCCAGCTCCCCTCTTCTCCTGCCACTGATCCGTTTTTACAGCCATCTGAAGGCACAGCCGGCTCTACACCCCGTTCACACATGTGCCACTGACATTTATAAGCTCTCTTGTGTTCATTCTGCCTTTGCATTTGCTGGTTCCTGTTATCTCCCAGTGTACACTGTGCTTTCAGGAGATGTTGTCCTTGTCTTGCAAGGAGCTGTGAGCGGGCGCTGCACGAGTCTCGCTCCGAGCTTTGGAAAAACTCGGCTTCGTTGCTGATTCCCTTTGAACTCTCACATGGTGGGAGTAGCAGCAGGGGAGCTGGAGAAGAGGAGGCTTTGGGGAGACCTTCCAGTGCCTAGAGAGGCTAAAACAGAGCTGGAGAGGGACTTTGGACAAGGGCATGGAGTGATGGGACGAAGGGGAATGAGCTTAAACTGTAGGAGAGTCGATTTAGATGGGATATTAGGAAGAAGTTCTTGGCTGTGAGGGTGGTGAGGCCCTGGCACAGGTTACCCAGAGAGACTGTGGGCTTCTCATCCTTGGAAGTGTCAGGCTGGACAGGGCTTGGAGCAGCCTGGTCTGGTGGAAGGTGTCCCTGCCCATGGCAGTGACACTGGACTTGAGATCATCTCCAGAGATCCCTTCCAACCCAAACCATTCCACGATTCTGTGATTCTCTTTCACTTAGCACCATCCGAGGCTGTGTTTGGAATCTGTCAGCCTTGTGAATGGAGGAATGAATTGACCATGAAAATATTGACAGCACATTTGCTTGTGCCAACTTCCTGACTCAGTCCCATAAAATTTACCTTTTTATTTAAATGCATGGCACTAACCAAAGGATGGAAGGGCTTCACCCTTACTGGACAGGAAGGAGAGGACAAGCTGAAGGCTGGACTGAATTCCACCAAACCTCAGACCCCTCTGCCCCAGGACAGCAGCATTCCTGGGAGGTGTTGGGAAACACTGGATCATAAGAAAGAAAATCCAGGTGGTATGTGGGAATACCAGCGAGTCTGGCACATCTGGGGTCACTCATTTAGAGCCAGAGACAAGAGAAAGCAGATGCCTCAGCTGTTCTCCAGTTCCCTTAAAAAAAGAAATATCAGGAAAATCACCCAGCTCTCCTCCTCCCTGGCAGATCCGACGTCTTTTAATCTGCTCTGTCTCACAGCTTCTCTTACAATGGAAGTTGCTGGTGGTCTGCTCGGGTTAAGCAGCAATTCTGGCAGCCTTCAGAGCAGACGTGATCTCCAGGTCTCGTTGCTTTGAAGCTCCCGTTTCCATCACACTCGACTAAAATCAGACTTTTTCTTCTCTGTGGAGGTAGAAAATCAGCCCCATGCGCCCATCTGATTGCAGTGCTGAGACTTGTCTAATTGAACAAGTGCTCGAGTCAACACTTGAGCAGGATGAAAAACAATGAGGAGATCACCCAGGGATTATGTCTGAGCTCCACAGCTCCTGGCACGGACGGAGCAGATGGCTGGGTCGCATCCTGCCCGGGGCTGGGCAGGAAAGATGTCGATAGGGAAAAAAAAAATATTAATTTGGTTCAAATGTATTCAGCTCGAAATCTGCAAGTGCCTCAGGTCTCTCATTCTGTCCTTCGTAGCAGCAGCCCAGAAGATGGGATTAGTTGGGGGGTTGGCTCTGCAGACTCCTGCAAGGAGCCCCACTGCTGCCTCAAAGCTGCCGTGGGTAAAAAATATTTTGGGAAGGGTAACTGAGATGCAGGGATTGGAGACAGCTTGGCTGGTCATGTGAAACTGGGGAACATCCAGGAACAGCCTGGATGTGGCGAGTGAACCGTGAGCCCCTGTGGTGTGGCTGTGCTGATGGAGCCGGGCATCCAGTCCTGAGAGCTGCTGGGGAGGGAGGTGGTTTGTGCAAAAGTGTGAGAACATCATAAACATCCCTGCAGGTCTCCAGCCTGTTCCTTGTAGGATCACACTTGATCCTACAGCCAAAGTCTGTATCCAGAGAGGTTTGGGCTTGGGGAAGGCGCTGGTGGCTGTCCCACGGGTACGTGGCCACCAGAAATCCTGATGACCCCCATGTGGCTTTCTGTCCCCTTCCCTTGGGGTGGGAGTAAATGAACACACAGAGAACTGCTTTTCCCAATGCCCAAACTTCTGTCTGGGGAAATACACCCTCAGAGGAGCCCAGAGTGATTGTGGTGCCCTCACTACAATAGAAATTATCTATTTCTTCTAGCTCTGGACCCTCCTAAACTTTATTTACTTTTACCCAAACAGCAGTGCATGTATCAGGCCAAGCTGGGAATATCAGAGTCTCTTCATCTGTAACTGCTGCTGCTGCTGCCCTATAATTCCCTCCTGCCACCTCTTCCCAAAAGCACTTTTAACCCTGCAAACTCCCACAATTTTTCTTTCTGTATTTAAAAGTTATTTTCATTTTTTCGAGTGTGCCTGTAGCTTGAGCAATAATGAAAAACTGCATTTTGCATCTGGTAAAATGAAGTGGAATTGCCTTGCTGGCAGCAGTAAAAATGCTGCTTCCCTAAGACGTTGCTGGATTTTAACTCTTTGGTTTTAAAAGCTTTTTTTTTGTTCGTTTGTTTCCAGGGGGCAGCGCTGGAAGAACCTTTATGGGCTCCTAATGACGTGCAGGTGGACGATTGACTGATGATAATTAAGGTAGGAAGAGGTGCTGTTAATGTTGGCATCTTCTCATTTGTCCTGTCCTTGAAGTAAAACGGTGCTGGACGGTGGCCCGACGGTCATGGCTCTATTTTGGGGTTCAGTACACAACTGTGGCACTATGGCCAAGCAGTAACTTGTGCTAAAGTGTCCCTTTAAACACAGAGGGAAGGGAAATCTTATTTAAGAACTACCTGGGAACGTAACTAAGTGGAAAAAATCTGACTTCCTCCCCCAAAGGATAATAAGGTCTCTGTTGGTGCAGAGTTGGAAGGGACATGACTCCTATTTGAGAGCACTCAGCACAGGGATTTTTTTGTTCTGCTGAAACCCAGTGGTTGGGTTGGAATTCAGGTTCTAACTTGCCATCTCAAAAAAAAAAAAAAAAACCACGAAAAAAACTCAAACTAAAAATATATTTTATTCGTTTATTTTCATCATCTTGAGCTTCTGTGGAAAGCTGGTCTATCTCCAAATGTGGCAAGAGAGTGCTTCATTCTTGATGGATGAAACAGAGGAAAATCCCTGATTTAAAAGCAGTAAACTATTGTACAAACTTGGAGAAGAACATACAAATGTGAGCAGAGTTGAATGGATTTATAAGTCGTTTTTGTGCTGCTTTAATATCTGAATTCTTGCCTCGCTGGGTCATTTCTGCCGTGGTTGTTGTGCTCAGAGGCATCATCAGGAGGGTGAGATGGTCACTGCTGGTCTCTGCCTCCTCTTCCAGTAGCAAAGAGGGTCTTCACCCCTTCAGGAGTCACCCCAGAGACTCCCAAGTATCTCCTGTAACAGAGGCTTTGCCTTCTCTCACAGTTGGGGTGTTCACTTCTGATTAATGGGTGCAGTTAATGCCTGGTTGGTTTTCGGTGTCGGCGGAGAGTTGCTGGAAGGAGAGGGGGAAATTCAAGCTGCAACAAGAGCGAGTTCTTTGAACGCAGGTTTGCCGTTCTCCGGCGTCTCCGTGCTTTTCGTTTGGCTTGCGATAAGATGCGCTGCTGTGGAATTCGCTTGGAGCAGGGATTTGCATGAATTATTGTCTCTTGCAACGAGCACATCTGTGCGAGCCCTCTCCCCGTGCTCCGCGGTACCCCAGCACCCCTTTGGAGAAGGATTTGTGTGCCGGGGTGCAGCGGTCAGCAGAAGCCGAGCGCTCCGGGGGGAAGGAAGGCTGCAGTGATAAAAACAAAGCTGCTGAAATAAGGGGAAAACTCCTTCAGGGCTGTGCAGCAGCGTCGGGATTTGTGTGTTTATTCTGTGCGCCGACTTCTCATCTCAGCACGATTCTGCAAAAGCAACATCCTCCTGTTGGGAAAAACTCGGGGCCGTTGTGCTTGGCCTCTTGCAGAGCTCACTTTTGTATTTAGGAAGTAATGCCACCAGTCACAGCTGCTGATTGATACGGCGTGGCCCAAAATTATGTACAAGATGGGAGTAATCATTGGGGATGGTCTCTTGATTCTGCACTTGGAGCTTTTCATTTGAAGGGTTTCCCCCTTCTCCTAGAGAGATCTTTCTGTAAATCGCTAATTAAGCAAATGAGCTGCAGTGACATCAGTCTGCTTCCAAAAAGAAGCTGGTGTTTTGGAGAAACCTTCAAGCTGCAGACTCAAATTATCCAATATTTAAAATTGTGGTGTCTCATAGGAATAGGAAGAGTGAGGAAAGAATGACTTGAGTTTTGGGTGACTTCAGGTTTTGTGTACAAAATTAAGCTTTTTATTTAAGTTCTACATTGATGCTAAATCCGGTGTCTTCACTAAATTTGACTAAACCTGGTGGTATTAAAAAATCTGCTTGTAATTCTCTTATTTCCTTTTCGTAGAGAGTAGGAAAAGTTAAGGCAAGTGTGCTGGGATGTACATCTAAAATACTTTGTGTAATGTATTTATTTTCTGAAAAATTGGCTTTGATGGGGAAAACTGGGGGAATTTCTGCCCCCCAGAGCATGGGGGGCAGGTGTGGGTGATGGGACAGGTGGAGCATCAGTGGTCCCACCGTTTGTGAGGTCCTGGGCTGGGAAGAGCACCGGTGTGTGTTAAAAGCAATCAGAGCAAGGTGCTCAATGTGATGGGGACATGGTGTTGTATTTGAGAGAGCAAAACCCTGCCAGAGCTGCTCAAAAGGGCAAAAACCATCCGGCTGTGGAGGGGACAGTCCCAATGACACCACCGCGGCGCCGTGTTTTTGAGAGGGGGAGCGCTAAAACCACAGATCTTGTTTCAACAAAGCCCGTCCAAAACCATCCACAACCTCTGCACCATCCATATCCTCCTCCAGCTGTGCTGCCAGCAGCTTTTGGGAGGTGGGAGCCACCCCGACGTGCCCCGTGGATTTGCAGAAGAGCTCGACACGTGCGGTTTCCTCCACCGGTCCCAGCAGCGCCCGTCACCAAGCTGTTGTTTTCGGTGCTGCCCACAATAACTGAAACGTCTTTCCTGCGAGATAAGTCAGTAATTGTGGTTGGCTCCTTCCTCCGGTGTTTGTTCTTGCAGTTACTTGAAACTTCATTTATCACCGGGGTGCTGCTGCTGCTGCTCCCCTGCGGGGGTACCCTCAAGCCTCTCCCTCAAGGATTGCTCCTGAGAAAAGTGCCACAGCTTCATCTTCTCCCCAGGCACGTGCAGTTGTGACCGAATTTCATGAGGTGAAACAGGAGGTGGTGGGTCAGGACTCATCCCAGCCCTGCACTGCTTTATCCTGGTGGATTTTGCTTTGATTGGCCGAGGTATAAAGTGGTTTTTTCCCCATGTGGATTTGCAGTTTCGGTCAAAGCCACCACCAACTGCAGCGCTCCTGAACTCTTTAAAGATTGCTCTGACATTTTGGGACTTGCTGATGTGCAGGCTGATCCTTGGAGTACATTTTGGAAACACAGAGTTTGCCCAGAGACCACAAATCACAAGTGAGTGGCGCTCCTAAATCCCATCCACGCTTCTCCCCACCTCTCTCCTGTGAAGCTTCAAACTTCCACATGAAATTTGATATCACTGAGGTGAGCTGACCTGGCCTGCTGCATCCTAAAAGATACCCTGGGATTGGTAGGGACTGCTGCACAGAGTGCAAACCATCACTCCCAGCACACACCTCCAGCGCTGGGTGGTTGGAGCTGAGCATGGAATGGGCACAGGAAAGAGAAAACTCCTTGCAGAAACCACACCCGGCAGCGTGTCGGGACCTGCAGCCCCTACCTGGAGCTGCTGGGTATAAATAAACACATCCACCCTCTGTCTTACTTCTGACAACTGCCTCCCTGAGGAGTAATTTATTTTTTTTTTCTCCCAGTAGCTTGTTCTGCAAGCAGGTTTCCTCTTGCAGGTGATTAGGAAAACCTCATTTTTATGTTAATTAGGCATAACTATCAGTGCACAGACATCAACTGCTCTCACATCCTTCTGAGACGTGCGATTTTTATTGAAATTCAGTCCTGAAAAACCGATAGCAGCAACTGATGTACCTGTTGCCTGAACAGATGGGAAACTGCCTCAAAAATACGTTGCCAGGGTGTAGCAACCACAGGTTCAGCTTTCAGGAGGGTTGCAGCTGCAGTCAGTTTAGGTTTTTAGTGGTGTTTGCTTGCTAAGTTTAAGGGCTTCCTCAACAACTTGTCTCCACGGAGATCAAGCCGTGCTAATTTAGTTAATTGCAGCTAAGCACAGCCACTGCTGACACTGGTGGGCCTGCACCTAGAGGAACAATTCTTTTTCATGTTGATGTCTCCAAACACATCTCTGCTTTGATTGTATTTGGTCCTGTGAGAGGGTTGAGTTGATCCACATCTTCAGTAAAACAGATCCTTCATTTTGGGCAGATTGGCTGCCCCATCCCTGGAAGCGCTCGAGGTTGGATGGGGTTTGGAGCAACCTGGTTTAGTGGGAGGTGTCGCTGCCCATGGCAGCAGCGTGGAACTAAATTGTCTTTAAGGTCTCTTCCAGCAGAAAAGGAAAGGGAATTCAATCAGATGTCCTTGGGGTTTGTTGGTAAAACAGAAGTGCAGCTGCTTTGGTGACATTTTTTCACAGTACCAAGCAGAGAGGACACTGGAGGTAGAGGGGCCAGAGGAGAACATCTGGTCCCAGCTGGTACAAACCGAAATCCACAAAATTCTGGAATTGCACCCTACAGTGGTACAATTGGAATTGCACTGTCTTGCCCCAAGACCACGTGCTATAAACCACATGGAGGTTTCAGGAACACGTTTGCCCAGCCAGACACAGGTCAGCAATGGGATTAGCCAGGTCAGTGGTTGCTAGCACCATTAACTTCTCCTATCTCTTTTTCCAGAGCTCAGTTCTCGTGATCTTATTTAAGGATTTTGTAATCCAAATCCTTGAGGTGCCTTGCTGAAAGCTAAAACAAATATATCCATCTTATCAGGTCTTCCCAAGAGCAAAGCGTGGAAATCCCCTGTCAGGCTGGCACCGTCACCGGTGTTTTCCTCTCTCTCCACCAGCGACTTTTCCTTTAATATTGCTGTACAAATCTTCCCTGGATTATGCAATGATTAAGAGGAAAGAATGAAAAATTACACAGGAATTTGGCAAGGGACACGTGGACCTCTCGCAGCTCCATTTGGTGGTTGGATGGATTTGTGATGCATTAAACACACGGACGATCTACTTGTGGTGCAGAACCGCCGGTTCTCGGTCAGGGACCTGTTCCCTTTTCACACAGAGTCATTCTGAGGGCAAGCAGATATTTGGGTTGGGGATTTTTGTGTGTGGATGTACACAGGGAGATAAGGCAGGCTGGAAAATTTCATGATTCTGTGTATTTCCCAGGGCTGTGATCCTTTACCTGTGGTGGCCTAAGGTGGGTGCATTTTATGGGAAGTGATACCTGGCAGCAGGTAAACGGCTGCAGGTGGGGAGAAGCCAGACAAGCTTTTGATGCGTAAATCCTCCAGTTCTGACACAAAATGTGATATTTGTCTTACAAACTCCACCAGTTGCTCTGAGCTTCATCGAAATATAACAGCACTTGGGGTGAGAGAGGGCACAGTTGGCACCTGTGGAGCCGAGGGATGAGCTCGCTGGGGAAGGAGGTAAATTATTGCTTGGGGAGCATGGAAGGGTGATCTGGGGACCAAGGAGGAGGACAGCTTTAGAGAGAAACTAGATTTTGGTTGACCATTGCTGAGGGAATTTAATTCCCAGACTTGGTTTTTAATGCATTTTATAGATGTCCATCCATATGCAAGACATTTTCCCTTTCTCTCTTGTCCTCCCTTACCCAGGTGCTTCTGCCCAGTGTATAAGTTGTAGTGTGGGAGGTGAAGGGATGTACCTGGTGAAATGTACAATATTTAGGGAAATAAATACTGTAACCCATAGTTTTGGTGCTGCAGAGGGCGTTTGTGGGATGGGGGCTGTGTCTGAGCTGCTTGGCCGAGTTCTGCTTCCAATTTGATGTGGTTCGTGTGTCTTGGTGAGCAATTCTCTCTTTGGGGAGCTGGAGGGAGGGGAGAAGCTCTTTAAAGCAAAACACTTCAAATATAGATGGAGTTTATACTACAGTAAAGCTGTGTTTTACCTCTTCATGGCTCTTCTTCCCCTCTGGGAGGTGCCCAGCTTGGCTGCAGCTCACTCAGCAGATATTCCTGGCAACCTCAGGTCTTACCTTGGGCTGAGCTTTGAGGAAGCACAAGGTCGAACTGCTGTGGCTCTAGAGGAAGTTTGTAGGTTCAAAATTCAACTAGATCTGCTCCTTAATTTAAAAAAAAAAAAATTAAAAAGCAAGCAAACAAAAAATATTAGTATGGACCTCTTCCAGTCTTGTACAAGGGGGTGGAGAAGTCACAGAGTCATAGAATCACAGAACAATAAAATGCTTTGGGTTGAAAAAGACCTTGAAGACCATCTAATCCAACCTCCTGCCATGGGCAGGGTCACCTTCCAGGAGACCAGCTTGCTAAATCAACAAGGTCATGTGAACAAGACCATGATTTTGCAAAAAAACTTTGTATTTGAGCCAAACTAGTCTTGAGGATGAAATGTTGCTGTTTCTGCCCCAAAACGAGTGGATGTTATGGCATCTAAACTGACACCTGAGCTTCTGAGGTACAGGTGGGACTGAGCAGGAGGGTCTCTGCAGCTGCATCCCATTAGGGTTTAGTTATTTAAGGTTCCTCCTTGCAGGGAAAACTTGTGGGGGAGGTGAGAGCTCTGCAAGAGGGGGAAATGGCCAGAGGGATTAAGCAGCAGAAAGGTGGTGGAGTAATGTGGAAGCTGGGTTGGGTTTTTCAGGAGAGAAGTTGGTTGGGATTCACATTGTGTTGGTGTTTTAATCCACACAAGAATACTCAGATGTGTGGGAGGAAGTGATGGGAGTTCAGCAGGCACTGTTGGGATGTTGGGGATGTTCAGTGTCTCCCTGCCTTCACCCCAAAATGAACTCAAAATTACAGGTGGTGACCAAGAACAGTGTGAAGGGTCTAGAGGGAAAGAGTTAAACCTGAGCAAAAACCAAATTATTTGGAAGGGCTGGAGCTCTGCCCTTCAATGCTTCCCCAAACTGGAGTGCTCAAGGAGCCCCAGGAATGGCTGAAACACCTCGAGATCCCCATGAAGGGTGGTGTTGGCTGGATTTTTATCTTCCCAGTCTGTCTTGGAATGAGCACACAGCGGAGAGGATGAGGATTCCGCTTGCACAATGCCCTGAAAACACCAGTTAGTGTCAAAAAACCAACCTGAAACTCCAGCTGCAGTGGGTCAGTGCCTCCAGCTGCCTCAGGCCACGCCGCTGCCAGGTCACCACGTCTCCAAAGGCTGCTGGGGAGGGAAAGCAGAGCCCTGGTCCTGCAGCACCCTGTGGGTGCTGGGGGGCAAAAACACCTCAACACCCACATTGTGCTGCTGCTCCACCTCCTCCCAGAGCTGCCAGAGGCTCAGCTGGGCTGTCCTGGAGCTCAGACACGCCTTGGGCAGGGTGGAGATTTGTTTCCTCAAAGGACAGGTCGCAGGAAATGAATTTCCTCCTCCTCACCTGCCACTGTGGTCTGCCCAGCCTGGGTGCCATCAGCAGCACTGAAACCACCCTGAAATATTTCACCAGGGATGCTGACAGGTGTCCACAGCATGAAAACAAACTGGGAATCCCAGTGTGGCACTGGTTTTGAGCCAGTTGATCAATGGAAGGTCAGCTTTGCAGGAGGATGCTTCCCAGCTACTGTTTTGCTTCACAGGTGAATCTGTTAAAAGTCCTTTTCCCAAGCAGCCAGAGGCTCGATCAAAACCTATTTAATATCTGTTTCTTTATTTTTATGTGCTTTGAAGAGGGCCTGAAATGTTCCATTTGGGAAGATGTTTTAGCAAGATGTTGGCTGGCAACCCAGCTCTGCATTAACTGCTTTAAAACATCTACTCCCCGCTTCAGTTTTATTTGCCCTTAAATAAAAAAGAGATAATATCTACTGGACACCGGTTTGTTCATCCCTCAGGCAAGTGTTCAGGAGTTCTCATTGTTTTTAAAGTGGCTGTTTCTGGGCTTTTGGAAGGGCTGTCAGCTTGCTCAAGTCCATGACTGACCTGTAAGAGGTGCTTAATTGGAAATGCTGGTTAAGGGATGGGATGCAGGCGATCAGCAGGATGCTCACCCTCACCTTTGGTCCACACTCTGTGCTCTGGGCATCCCTGCTGTGTAATCTCATGGGGACAGCCCTGGGGTTTGAGCCTTAGCAGGGGAAGAAATTCATCCTCAGTGCTTCATGTCTTGCTTGTAATGAAATGACTTTATTTCCTTGTGCAGCAGTCGTAATTTTAATACATTTTCCCTGTCACAAAAGGAAAGAAATCTCGTGAACTGATTTGCTGCTTCTCTTCACCATGAGGCAGATTTTTCCTTTTCAAAGGAAAATACCTTTTAAAACATTTGCTCTGCCTTTCAGCTTGAATGATTTCATCCATACTCTGATTTTTATTAACAAAGGCTCACAGCAAGATGACTCTCAGCCCTTTCAGCTGTTGATTTATCCCAGTCTTTATTCTTGGGAGCAAAAATATGGAAAAATTCTCTGTTACACAATTTTTGACATACATTTTCAGAGTTTCATACCACGGGGTGTTGTGGGTTTTTTTCCCAGTGATGCTTTAACATCTGAATTTGGTACAATTCGCTGCTTTTGAAGCATTTTGCTTTGTGCTTGATCCAGTTTTGATGTGAATTGTCCCAACTTCTGTTTCGGGGGAGGAGCAAAGTTATTTTTTTTTGTCACCAGCCTACATGGCATTTAATCCATCTGGAGCACGTGGCTGCTGTAATACAGAAACCACACTCTTTTTTTTCACAAATTCTTCCCTGTGTGACTTCAGTAGTTAAAGCTGGTTCAGTCTCCTGCCCCAGGACTGTTGTGCTGGAAGCTGAAATCTGTTTGTGTTTAAAGATGCTGCTTCTATTTTGGTAGGAAAATGCATCATCGAGAAGTCTTTCTTCCCACTAGCTGCTCACTCAGCGTGGAATACAATTTCCAGGGGCACATCCTGATGAAATAACCCACTGGGACACAAAAAAAACCCCACTCCTGAGAGTGGGATCAAGCTGGGTGCTTCCCAAAAGGAGTGAGTCAAAGTCTTGTGTAGCAGAGGTTGGGCACAATCGAGGTTAGTGACTGATGAGATGGTGTTAGGAGAAAGTTGCTGGCTAAACAAAGTCTGGTGTGTTACAGGATAGGAATTCTTATATTGGATGCTGTATCCCATCAGCAGAAAATAGCAGGGATATGGGATATGGCAGCCCTGAAAGTTTTGGGGGTNAACCATTCTGTGATTCTGATTCCAGGATGATATTTTCATTCAATTTAAATAGGCTGGGAAGCAGTGAGGGTCATTAGCAGGAGCAGGGTGGTTAATTAACCCCGGGACACACGAGGACGTGCAGGGGCTGTCTGGATGCAGCCAGTATCACTTGGAAAGCACCAAACAGAGTCATTCCACCTGGAAACTTGGGATTCACAGGAGAACAGGAAGAGCAGGGCTCTCAAAGGCACATCCAGAGATACGCTCTCGAACCAAACTTCAGAAATTAACAATGTGGTGAAGAATGGAGGAATTTCTCCCCTAAAAATCGATGCAGTTGTGTAGAGGATGTGTGCAGGGACTGAAGAAACCCCCCTACAGTTGCCTTTCCATCGCTGTCATTGCCTTCCTTGCATGGATTGAGATAAATCAAGTGGGAAGGACACAACCCTGGAGGAGGGGTTGGGTGTCCCTTTCTGAAAGCCACCATCCTCACCAGCTGATGATCCTGATGATCCTGCTCCTCTTATCTCACATCACACACCCCGTGCTTACCAGTATTCCTAGAGGGATTTACAGAGCCTCTGAAGCGATTGAAGTGCTCACAAGTATTTGAATATCCCAGTAAGTATTTGTCTGCAATTAAGGTCTTGGAAAAACATTGTGAAACACGAGCCATCATGAGAGTCCTGCTTCCCTTTGTGTCAAACTGGCAAATGCTGGCTTTGATCCCTCTCTTATCCCCATGGATTCGAGCCATCTCCTTTCTTCTTTGCACGGAGGACCCACAAAAGCATCTGGGACTGTGCACGGGGCCCCGAACAAGCAGCAGCCAGGCTCATCTCTCCAATTTTCAGGCTCGCCAGCACCTTTTGTGAGATGGTACCAGCTTTGGTACTTCAAAGAAAGGTGTCAGAAATGCAAAAATGAGCAATTAAGGATTAATCTGCTGGTGGGGATGGGTATCTGCCTCCCCCTCCTGATTGCACTGTAAATTAGTGGTTGACTTGAGCCCTGTAGTGGAGCTATTTATACCTCGAAGGTTTGAATTATAGCTGGATAGATTATATCATCCCTTTGTTTAATCCTTTTTCCTTTCTTCTGTCGGGCTTTTGACCTCAGTGATTTTCAAAGCAGTCAGATTCGCTTCCTACGGTTTTCTTGTGATGGTATTTGTATCCAGGAAAGGGGAGGAGAATTTAGATGGCTTTTTCTGTACCATTTTATTTTCTCTTGCTCTCCCTTACTCATTTCCTCATTCAACAGCCCAGTCCTTTTTTTTCTCTTTTTAACCTTTTCAGGCGTTTTCATTTCACAACCGTCATTGCCTTTCTAAGGCTTTTTATTTTCTAGGGCTTCAAAACAGCAGAGGTGAGGGGCAGCCTGGGTGAATATTCCACTTTATAGGCTTGAACTCTTCCCAGAAAAGCTTTGGAATGAAGATCTCCTGCCATGCACCTGCCTGCTGGTCAGACCTACAGCTCTCCTTCATTCCCCCCCCACCCAAGGACCGAGCGGTGTGAGGGAGGGTGTTGTTGCTGTTGGATTTATTGGCTGTGATTTTGCAAATAAATGCTTTATAATCACTTCCTCGCTGCTCCTTGCAGCCAAGAAAGGGAGACGTGCAGCCAGGGAAGGGCAGGCTGCCTCCCTGTGCTCTGGCTTTCCCTTTGGATATGCGTTTCCCATTTCCAAGACTGCTTTCTTTTAGATCTCTAATAAGTGTTAGAGGGTTTAGAATATGTATTTATTCTTACAGCTCTCTAAAAGTTGCGTTTTAAACAAAACCACCCCAAAGTTGGCCCCGGGTCGGTGGCTGCAGTGGTTCCTGGCTCTTTGCTCCGCTGCTGCAGTTTGGATTTTCCCGTACTTCCCGTCCGGGAGAAGCCGTCAGAAAAATAAAAGGGCACAGGAGAGGTGGAAGTCGACTGAATATTTTTAAATATTAGAACATGCTGTACAAGGGTGGGAATTAAACTTTGCTGCTGAAGCAAGCAGAGAGAGTTCCTCTGCAGTGCAGGCTTCCCTCACATCCTCCTCGATGGGTTTTCCTACTTGGAGCAGCCCTCCCAAAATATTCCCATTGGCCTTCGGATCTTTGTGTAGCATGGGCTTACACACATGGCTGAATGTTTTTGAACAAGAGGGAATGAAGATATCCAGCAGAACTCCTGACAGGAGTGGAGACCTTTAAAAGTGAAGCTGAGCTGGGCTGGACACCAGCTGGTGGGAGCAGGAACACCTGTGGGATGGGAACAGCCTTTAATGGCTGTAATTCCCCATCCCTGGAAGTGTTTAGGACCAGGTTGGATGGGGCTTGGAACAACCTGGGCTAGTGGAAGGTGTCCCTGTCCCAGAGGGAGGACCTTGAAGTAGCAGGAGGCTCTTGGATTCAGTGGGTCATTATTTGCTGAAGTGATGATCAAGCCCAAAATAACCATTTTCGTGGGTGTAAAGTGCTATGTGGAAATAGGATGGTGGCTGGAGTAGAGTTTTCCAATCTAGTGTTTTCTAGGACGTTTTCAGTGGAAAGGTCATTGCATTTTTGATGCCCTTTGTCAGCACGTGCTTAACCTCCAGCCTGGTGGATATTTGGGGGTTTGTTTATCTCTTGTAGCCCTTCCAGTTTTCGTGAACAAATAATATTTCTTTGGAGCAGCGTTTGAGCCCTTGGTCCTTTTTTCTCCAAGCTGCTGCCCACAGTTTGGCCACATCTCAGCCTTTCTCCTCTTCTGGGAAGTGGAAGCTGTTTCCTGGTGCAGAAAGGCCAGTCATGGGATAAACTCAGATCCTGTGTCTGGAATGAAGTTGGGAATATTCATCAGGCAACACCAGTATCATAACCTTCATTTTCATACACTTGGGGAGTGTTGCAAGCAATTAAGGCTGATCAGATGGGATGGGTCCCTCTCCTCTCTCCCCTTATCCCACCCTTTCTTACTCTTTTCTCTGCCTTCCTTCCCTCCTCCCTAAAAAAGGAGCAGGGGAAAGAAAAGCGAAGTAACTTGTATGGATAGAGGGGAGGTGTAATTATGAGCAGTGGGACCAATTTAAAAAGGAAGATTTCAGAGGGACTCAGACTTCCTTTGACATGTTGAGGAGTTTTTGGTAGAGGATAAAAGGAAAATAAACTAATTTATTCCTAAATTGTAATTCCTTTTTGGTATTAATCTGTTTCATTAGTGTAGTTCATAAATGCACACAGGCAGGGGAGAGAGAGGGGCTGCAAATTGAAATGAAGATATTTTCAAAAGGAAAGTCTTGCTAGGAAAGGCTTCCTGCAGGGAGAAATCAACTCCCAGGAGAAGAGCTGGAAACTCCATCGCTTTGGAGTTTTATAAGTGAGACTGGATGGAGCAATTGGGGAAATTTCTGGTAGGGAGCAGTTTTTGCTGCGTGGTGGGTAGGACCAGATGATCTAATCGATCCCTTCCCTGGCCAGTCCATGTGGTTTTCATTTCCTCCTGCTGAGAGGTGGGGAGGGGAGCTGGACTGGGGAGTGTGGTGGCCTTAGGGATCAGTCACTGCTTGCAGGGTTGCTGTTTTCCTGGGCTGTGATTCTGCTACTCTGAAATATTTTCAATTAAAATAGGCTTTTTATCCCCTGCTGTGACTCTTTCTAGGCTTAGGAGGGTGTAACCCTCTTTGCAGGGAGTGCTCTTCACCTTCCCTGAAGCTGCAGCTGAGGCATCTCCCAAAACGTCCTGGTGTCCGTGGGGTGTCAGCTCTGGATCTTGTGAACTGAAGATTGTTCCACTGAGATTTGAACAGCTTTTTCTTTGCTTTCACCCACAAAAAAATCCTGTTTCCTATTTGCTCCACGGGACAGAACTCTGAGAATGGGGAAGAATTTGGGTCAGAATGTGTCATCATAGAATCACAAAATGGTTTGAGTGGGAAGGGACCTTAAAGCTCAGCTCATTCCACTCCCTGCCATGGGCAGGGACACCTTCCACTAGCCCATGTTGCTCCAAGCCCCATCCAACCTGGCCCTGAACACTTCAGGGATGGGGCAGCCACAGCTTCTCTGGGCAACCTGTAGCTGGCTGTGAACTTTTTATTTCCCTTCTTTTATCCCCTTGGTCATCGTGCAGGGTGGTGATGAGAAAACCTTGTGAAGCAGGTTAGGATTTGACCCAGTTGTGACATTAAATTATTTGGCTGCTGGCTGTTGGTGTGTCCTGGCTGAATCATGGCTTGAAGGTCACGAGTGATTTGCTACCAACCTTGTTTATCTACCAGGGTGTGTGCTGTGCCTGCTGATGGGAAGAAAAGCAAGGATATATGACTTGGTATGGATTTCCAAGGAGGAATGGAGAGATCTGAGAATCATTTCTTACCTAGGAAGGATGGTTGTGATGGAGGAAACAGCTGTAGGACGTGGGAGGAGGGGAAAGGTGAGCACGTGGACTGTGCGTAGCATTTAGGAAGGAGATGGGTTGAGTTTGGTTTAGTGCTGAATGTGAATTCTTGGGATAGAGAGGGCTGGAGCAGAGAGGGTGAGGATTGTAGAGCGTTGGATAAAGGAGCAATTTGTGTGGTGCAATTGAGCAGAGGGATTCTGAGCAAATACAACTCCATGGTTGTGTTTGTTCTGGAGACATGGGGGTGGACGTGAACACAATCCACACGTGCCTGGTTTTGAGGCCATGGGGACTGCAGTGCCCATCTTTATTTGGTTCTGTACTTCAGGGCTCGTATTTTCTTACTCCATGTGTGAGAATTGAACCTCAGCTCCGCTGTCCCCTCCTAAGGAGAAGCCTGTGGAGATCTCCCCTGGATCTGTGCTCAGAGCACATTCACTCCCTTACACAAGTGCAAGGTCAGATTTCTGAAGGATCTGGTTTTCCCTCAGAAGGAGAGATGGCTTTTCAAAGGAAAAGTCCGTTCTCCTTGACAGTGACTTTATCCCCTTGACAACTCTTTAATTCCTTCTGAATTCTCCCAGTGGTCAGGGACTGCAGAAGTTGGCTGCTGCATAATCTCCGATCCCCTGCCGGCTTTGCATCCCTCCTCTCAGCAGTGATTTGTAAATATTATTTTCCCCCCAGTATTTTAAAGGACGTTTTCATCTCCCCTGGCAGAGGGAGGAGGATATTTCTGGCACTGCTGTTGTATCAGTTTCGCTCCTTGTTTAAGATTAATATTAAAAATAATAACACCACCAAAGCAAACGCAATTTTGGTGTTTTCCTCTTAATTTACCCATTCACTTAAAGTCCTGGAACTGCAGCTTTGCGACCGCTTGAGACCCAAAATGCAAATTTAACTGAAGATCACATGGAAATCAACTCATCCATCTTCTGTGTGATGAGCAAAGGTGCATAAAGGGAAAACCATAGTGGAATTTAAACCTTGGCAGAAAATAGGGAAGAACTGTGGGCTGCTGTCATGTTGATTGTTTGGGCAAGGCAGTGGGATTTTGGTGTGTCGTTTCTATTTAGCTAATTCTTAGCAGCATAATGGCAATTTTAGAAAAGTTATTTCAGTCAGCAGCGAAACTGCAACACAATAAAGATAGATTTGTTCCCCTGATAACAGTTTTGATCAAGGTTTCCTTTTATCCTGCAGTTTTTAAATAATTGGCCCGCTCGCTCTTGGCTTTTATTGTACTGGGGATATTGTAAACTCAGATTGTTTTGTAAACCTCTAATTTTAGACACATCTTGGTGCTTATTGTTCCCTTCATCCCCTTTTTTTAATACCATGGCACAACCTCTGCAGAGAGGCGGAAATCATCTGTGTCCTGAGACTTTCATGTCTAGACTGGATGAAGGGCATGAAAATGCAGCCAGAGCAATCCCCCCACCAGCCGTTTTTCAAAAATCACTTCTCCTTCCCAACCCCAAATCCCATAATTTATTCCCTTTACCGTAACACCGGGCAAAAATAAGTGGACGAAAATCATAAATGCGGCTTTATTGAGTGAGTGTGAAATCAGAAGCAGCTTTCCAAACCAGTAGCTGTGTATAAAAGCCAGCGCAGGCATCAGGGATACAATTGAGTTGCTAAGGCAGAGTTTTCCAATCGTGCCCCGTAGAGCCCCGCATCGTCTCATTATTCCGCTCCAGCGTCAGCCAACAATGGGGGGAAGATAAAAGCCTGGCAACCCGTTTGCTTAGAGGGGTCAATTTATCCCAGCTCTTTGTAGGGCAGTGTAATTTTAGGCTTTTTACGCGGCGGATCACGCAGAAATCCTCGCTGCGGCACTTCCGTAAATAGGTCAGGAGGGGACTCGCCGTCGGGAGAGCGAGGCCGGGATCGCACCTTGCTTAGAGGGAATTACGTTTTCTCAATGAAAATGAGATGGTTTTGTTCTTATTCACCCAGTTTGTAAAGGAAAAAAAAAATAGGTCAGTTGGACAACGGCTCGCGCCAGCGGCGTTTCGGTGTGCTGCGTTTGGGATGGAAAGTTCAAGGAGCCTGGAATCGATGGTTTCTGCAGCAGCAGCAGTAGCAAGGAGTGATGTCTTTTTTTTTCTTTCCTCAACAGGAGCATTGGAAATGANACTGCCCCACCTGGATTCAATATTTTATGAAGATGGTAAAAGAATAAATGCTTTTGGGCACATCTTACACTGTAACCTAGGACAATATATAACAGGTGTTTCACCTTTCTGAACATTATTCTGATCTACTGGACTTGTTTGGCACAGATTATAAAGCGGTCGTGGGGCTGTTTATCAGCTCCAGCACTTCTGGGTGACCTTGCACTTCATCTTTGGAAGCAGCTTAATCCCTGTAACATCCCAAAAGAAGGATTTCAGGGTTTTTATTGGTAGCTTCTGTATTTTGCAATACTGTGACAAACTGCAGATGTTGGGCATGGTCAAGGGTTTGACCACAGTGGCAAAAGGCTTGGGAAAAATGGGGTGAAGTTCCTTATTTTTCCTCTCCTCGCTGACAATAAATTAATTACTCAGGGAGGAAATGGGAGGACTCTGGAAGGCAATCAGGTGCCAAGGTAAATACAGCCTGGCCCTGCCTTTAACTAACTTTCACGAGGAATCCTCCTTGAAAAGAGCTGGGGTGACATGATCCGAGGTGAACAGAAGGCTTTGAACATCCTTGAGCAGGTGGCTCATGAGAGGCTTCCTCTTGCCCTCAGTACAGGAACAAGCAGCAGGCTGGGATCTGTCCTCCCAGAGCTGCTAAGAGCACTTAGGATCAGAGCACTGCAAAGGATCTATTAAAAAAAAAAATTAAAAATCCACTTCTCTCTGCTTTAACGTGTATTTTACTCTCAAACCACACAGGAGATAGATGGATGTGTGGGGAGAGTGAGAAGTTGCATGGAAGCCTTTAGTTGTTCTTCCACCCAAACCACAGATATCCTGGTAGGCATGGGATAGCCAAATGTTGGAGATGCTTCTCATTTTGCTGGGGAGGAGGAAGGAAAAAGGCCACTTCTGTTAGTCCAGTCTGTGGGAATGCCAGGGCTTGGTTCAGCAGGGAATTAAGACCTCGTTGTCTTTGCTTCACTTCCCAATAGAGCTCCTTCCATTGAGTGCAACCAAAGGACTTCCAGGGTAAGATTTGAAATCAAATTTTCCTCTCCCAGTAAAACCTGGGGTTATCTGAGGATGACACAGAGCAGCGACACTCAGGAGCAGCGGCAGCAGGAGCTCTCCCTTTCGTGCAGTCACCCAGTATTTTCATCAACCTGAACACAGGTGTTTTTCCCTCTCCTCCCTCTGCTTCCCAGCATCGTCTGTGCTGCCACTCAGGTTCCATGGCCAGAGGCTGCAGCACAAAGGGAACAGCTCCTCACTTTGCTCAGCCCCCGTCTCCTCGCTGTCACCTCTCCGGTTCCTGCCCTTTCCCATCAGCCTTTCCCCCAGGAGCCTCCTTTGATCCTGGCGCTGGTTTCCTCTATAAAAAGGGTTGAAGGAGCCCAAGTGGCAGCTCCCTTGGGCTGGGAGAGGGGAGGTGGGTGCACAGTGAGACACACACAGAATCCTGATGCCGTTATTCTGTCACGCTGAAACAATATCTGGCTGCCTGACGCCAAAGCTTCTGCGCCGCGAGGAAGGATGGAGATGATGGCAGAGATCTGGGACATCTCGCTGTCCTTGGCTGCCCAGTTTGTCACCTGCTTCCAGGCTGGCTCCCTGGCTCATGGCAGGTGAGCAGATCCTTGTACCTTAGGTGTGGTTCTGGGAATATTTTGCTCCAGGGACCCACTCGGTGTGAACAAGAGGCGCCAGATTTCCCTTCTCCCGCCCCACCGAGTCCTCAAGTTACTGCAGGGCTTGTGCAATTCGATGTCCCTGAGTGCTCCTGTGCTTTGTGACTCATGGTTTTTACCTGCCAGGCTGTTAAACCCCCAATTTTGGTGTTCCACATCCCAGCTCTTGCAATATGTCAGGTCTTTTGAAATGGAAAAGAAGCAAAAGCCCCACACAAAAATGCTGTCGGGCCATGAAGATCTTGTGGGACACAGGGAAAAGCCCGGAGTGATGCTGGGCAGCAGGGACAGGTCTAGATGGATACTGGGAAAAAATTCTTCTCTGAGGGAGGTGAAGGGAGAGAACAAAGATGCTGAGGCACGAGATGATGCTGATGGTGGGATACTGGGTGTCCCTCTGGTGGGGGATCAGACCAGAAGCACAGATCATGGTCCCCGCAGCTGTACTGGCCATCTGAGATACATTAGAGCCAGCTGTCAACACAGAAATACTTAACTCTTGTCTTGAGGTGAGGGTGGGGATGGGTGTCAGCAGGGGCCAAAGGCTGCTGCAGCAGTGAGGGCTGATGGAGAGCTGGGAGGGTGGAAAATGGGATGATGTGGAGCTTGTGGAGACTCATGGAGGCCCAGAAGCCAAAAACTGGAGGGATTCTGTCGTCTCTTCCAGTGGGTGTCCTGTAAGAGCAGGAATGGAAACACATGAGTGCACACACCCGTGGGGTAAACCAGCACCCTTTCCCAGTTCATACTGGGATACCCAGCTGGTCCTCAAACCCCAGATCCCAAGTTGGGTGCTCCCCTGAAGCGGTGAGGCAGGAGGGGAAGATGCCAACTGCAGGCTGTGTTTCTGGTAGCTCCTCTCTGACTTAACAGGAAAAGACTGACCACAGAAAATGTACAATATTGTTTTTCTCTGCATTTTCCTGAAATCTGTTGAACCGCTTTGCCTGCGGAGGGAGAAGAGGAGGGGTCATGTGGGGGATGGGGAGGAAGAAATAATGGTGGCTCTGTTCAATGGAACTCCCCTAACAGACAGTTTGTGTTGTTATTTTCCCCCCTCCAAACACGTAGATCTGATCTGAAAATCCCGGGCTTAAAAGCACAGATGTTTAGTCTGACACACAAACGTGGCATCGTTCCAGCAAGTGAAACAGCTGGAAAGTTCCTGGTGAGTTCCGAGGAGCTAATCTGGGATGAGAGGAGTTAAAGCTGCTCAGCAACAGCTGCATCCTTCAACCAAATCTGAAACTTTCCTTCCCATCCCTCCAGGTCTTTCCCTTTGTGCTAAAGCAGCTTTCAGAGATGTTACAGCTTCTGCTGTCCCTCAGAGTATCCTCTGGAGCAGGGGGAGAATCAGCGGTGGGGATAAAAAGCAGCCCATGGCAGTGCCACCAGGCTGGGTATTGTGAGGTGTTCTGGAGGGTCTTATCTCTGCCCAAATAGGTCAGGGGGAAGATGGTGTTGGATTAATTCTGTCTCTACATTAATGTCACAGCCAGAGATGTGTTGGGGTGTGAGTTGGGATGGGTGGCCATTCATTTCAAACTCATTAATTTTAATTCCAGTCCACGCCAGCAAGGATTAAAAGTCACCCCAGTGCTGATGTTCCTTCCTGGACTCTTAATAACCATCTCAGCATCTGCCATGAATAACTGGTTCCTCCAGGTGGTTTAAGAGTATCCCACACCTGAAATGCCCTTCTGCTGCCAGGAAAGGCCACCTGGAGAGAGCAGGGGCTGCCCTGCTTTGCCCTGTGCTCTCCCTTTCCAGTCTTTTCCAATGGTGCAAAATGTGCTTTAGAGGCTGAGCTGTGCCTGTCATCTTCACTGCTTTGGAGCTGGGAGGGGGTCAGAATTCCACTCAGGAGTCCTTTGTCTTCGTTGGCATCCTTTTCAAAGAGGTGGTGGAGATATGGGGCTTTCCTTCAGCAAAGGGGCACTTCAGAGCTAATCCCTTTCTTGCACTGCTGATGGGATAATTCATTAATTGAGAACGAAGATGGCACCATGTTTTCCAAATTCTCCACGTCTGCCTTTCCTACAGCTTCCAGAGTGGTAGATGGGGAGCAGTTAGCATCCAAACGTGTAATTGTACAAGCATTTGTACATCAGGGCATCAGGGATGTACAGAGGATATGAGGAGATCCCATAACATCTGGAGAACTTGGGTTTTAAAACCAGGCAAATCACACCCAGAACCCATGGGATGCCTGTAAAGCTGTGGGGGAGAGGAGTAGAGGAAAGTACTCCACAGAGGAGTAGAGGCTGAACCAATTTGAATATTGGTTCATATTTAAGTCACTTCTGGAAATCACGTCTAGATCCCTGAAGTTGTATGGAGATGGTTCCTTTGAGAACAGTGTCCTAACGTGAGGGTGTTATTAAGGTAGAAATAGAATCATTGACTCATTTGGGTTGGAAAAGACCTCTCAGATCATTGAGTCCAACCACTAACCCAGCAGTACTGTGTCCAAAAATAACCCTGTAATGAACTGACTGCTTGTAACATCCCTTTTGCTTTGTCTGTGTTTTAGATGTTGCCGCTTCTCCATCTGTAGGATTTTAGTTTTAAGCCTTGTGCACCACCCAAAATGACATAATCTCCTTTTCTCCCTCCTCTTTGGTACATCCCTGCGTTTGGTTATGGAAGGGTTGCAGGGATTCTTCAACTGAGCACTTGTGTCCCCTCACTGCTGTACAAGCACAGGATGTCTTGGGGTGCAACATCACCTGTTTGGGATGAACCAATCCCATAGATAATCATCCAGGAATGTGTCTGACTTGGGACAGGGCACAGCTCGGAGATGGATGTGTGTCACTGAAGGATTGGACTGGATTTGGTTTGGACTAAGGGCAACAAGGAGGATTTGAGCCAGGGTGGCCTCAGGGTGCATGGCATGGAGTCAGAAGTGATGGCACCAAGCTGAGGGGTGGAGGTGATTCACTTGAAAGACAGGATGCCATCCTGAGGGACCTTGGCAGGCTGGGGAAGAGGGGCCTTGTGATCCTCATGGGGTTAAAGAAGGTCAAGTGCAGAGTCCTGTGCCTGGATCGGGGCATTCCCAGGATCAGAACAGGCTGAAGGATGAGTGGATTGAGAGCAGCCCTGCCCAGAAGGATTTGGGGGTGTTGGTGGATGAAAAATGAGCCAGCTCACAGCCCAGAAAGAGAATCGTACCCTGGGCTGTGTCCAAAGAAGGGTGGCCAGCAGGTCAAG
>VZTH01016330.1:28640-47425 GCA_013397815.1 Aleadryas rufinucha | reverse complement strand
CAGCAGCTCGGGGCTCCCAGCCCTGCAGACAGCTTGGCGTGCACCTTGCTTTATTATTATTATCATTATCATTATTTTTTTCCCCTCTTTTCCTTTTTATCTCGCCTCAGGCAGTGAAAGGCCGGGGTGTGAGGATGTCTCGTGTCCCCGGCAGCGCGTGGGTGTGACGGCTGCGTGGGCACAGCCCTCCCTGCACGTCCCAGCGCTGGCATCTGGGCTCTGCTGCTGTGCAGGGAGCCTGGGGGATGATGCACCTGAAATTCAGTGTATTGCAGCTTTAGGGCTGGATGTGCTGGGGGGTTTGTGGCTGTGGCCCTCTCTCAGCTGAGGGAGGCGGTTGTAGGTTAATATTCACTGCGTTCTCCTGCGAGGGATGTGGGATTGCTTCAGTGTTCGACATCTTCAGGTCCTGGCCAAAAGCCTGATGTGATTTAATGCCTGATTCCATCTCTCTCTCAGAGTGTGTGTCTCGGCCTCCTTCTCTTTCAGGTTTTGGAGGAGAGATCACTGCGTGGTGAATTTCATCTCGCCTCCAAAAGGAAAAGCAAATTGTCCTTTCCATCCCTCTCCAACTAAAAGGTTTTAGCTCCAATTACTCCTGGCTCTGACCTTGCTGCTTGGAGAGCAGGAGCTGCTTGGAGCTTTCCAGAGCTCTCAGATCTTTTCAAGGCTCTTTATCTTTCAGACCTCGTGTCTTTCAAAGTCAGAGGCGCTTCCTTTGTGCGAGGCTTTGAGCTCCACCAGCTCCGGAGAGAGCCGAGGGGAGGGAGCCGCCGTCCTCCTCGTGCCTTTGGGTGTCTCAGTGGATCTCTCACCCCTTAGGGCCTCTTTGTATCCCAAAAATCTTCCCAGAGTTCTGGCTGGCCCGCCTCGCAGAGCAGGACTCGGCTTTGGTGCTGCTGGGGGAATTTCTTCACGAGATATTTCTGCCTTTTCCAGTGGTTCCAAAATCCCTGTTGGCCCGTGGAGGTTTTCCTCGAGGTCTGCTCCTCCCCAGCACTGGATGCTGCTGCTGGCCTCTGATTTCGGTCCCTTGGTGTCCCCTGTGCCTGTGGGATTGGTGTTTGAGCAGCTTTCCAGGCCTGTTCCTGCTCCCACTGGCGCTGCCCATCCCCTTGCAGCATCCATGAGTGCCCAGGGGTTGCATTTGGAGGAGGTTCCAGCCAGGCACTGCCCAAGAGGAACATCAATTCCAATTCTGGCAGCACTTGTGCTGGAATGAAGGGTGGTTAATGGCAGGAGAGGCCAGCCTGGAGCAGGAGCCTGCAGCCTGTGGGTTTATTTGGAGGATGGGGATTTGTATCCTGGGTTTTTTCGGCTCCTTGCTTTCTGTTTAGCCACAGAAAGTGAGGAAATGGGGGTGAGGGACGGGACCTGCAGCTCTGTGGGAGGTGAAGCTCTGTTTTCTACCCCCCCAGCAGGCAAAACACACCGAGGTGAGCGAGCTCTGCCTGTCCCTCCCTCCCACTCCGAGGAAGAGCTCGGAAAACACGACACAAAAACCTCCTGGAGCGGTTCCTGTGCCTCCATCTCTCTTTGTGCAGAGATTCCCTGGATTTTCCTGATGGAAAGGCAAAGGGATTTGAACCAATCTGGGCCTGGGAGCCCCAGTCCCGTGGCTGGGAAATTCCCAGAGCTGCCTCTTCCCCTGTCCCAGGGGATGCCTAAACCGAGCCCACTGCAGGGCTGGGAATATTCAATTCCTGCCTCGTTCTGCAGGGCTCTTCCTTCACCCCCACCCTCCCCAAGGCCGGGATCTTGGCCCAGGAATGAAATCCCAGCAGGGGAAGGCAAAGGCTGCCGAGGAAGGAGAGCAGCCTGCGGTGGGAAAGGGTTGTTTTGGCCGGGGATGTGCTGAGGGCTTTTCCTGGGCCGCCTCTGTCCCCGTTCCCACGGAGCACAGAGCTCCTGGAGGGGACTGGGTTGGGATTTGGGGCATCCCCACCTCCTGTGGGGACTGGGATACAGGAGGTGGGGGGGTTTGGACCTCGATAAAAGAGCCCCAGTTCCCTCTGAACTGAGATGAATCCGACCTGCTGCAGCCTCTGCTTTGGTGCTGAACAAACCCCGAGCCCTGGCTCAGCCTGAGCTCCCCAAAATCAGGGCAGTGGAGCCCAAATCTGTGCAGGAACAGGACTGGAACCTGCCCAAACAGCCCCAAAGCCTTGGCTCATCCTGGAATCCCCCCATATATTTCCATTTATCCATCCATTTGGATACACTTTTCTCTGTTCCAGGACTGGAAGGAGAAAGGATTTGGGGGAAATCTCGCTCCCAAATGTCTCTGGGGGCTTCCTGGGCTTGCAGAGAAGCAATTTGGGATGAGACAGTGAATGACCTGCACCCATGACTTACATCCAGCCCAAATCATCCAGGATTGGATTAAATCTTGATTTAAGCAGCCGGGTTTTTTTGCGGTTAGGATTTTTTAGGGGGGTTATTCTATAAGAGAGAGGATATTTTCCTGTTTGGTTGTAAAAAGCTGCTCCTGCTCGGTGTAATTGGATACTTCCTTTTCTGAGGAGGGAGCCTGGTGTATCTGGGGACATTTATTTAGGCAGCTGTGGCTGGGTGAGGAGTTTTGTGTGTTTTTATTCCGGTGGGAAACGGTGAGTTTGGGGTTTACAGGATCGATTGATCCTTTTATATTTCTGACTCGAGTTACATGGAAATGAAAGCAAGTTGAAAGAGCAGAAAAGTGGTTTTGAATGGGTTTTGATCCGTTAATAAACTCAAAATATGCTGGGTAAGACAGCAGACAACGTGAATGTCTCGAAACAGATTTTGCATTTAAAACTGGTTGATTCATTAAGTGGAGAATTAATTGTGCATCCTGAATTACCCTTCTGGTCACCGTAATTACAGACCTTGCTCTCTCAGGTTGGAGGTTGGAAAATGTGCATTTCTCCTTTGCACTCCCAATTTTCCCACTGACTTGCTGGAATTCTGTGTTAAACTGGAGTAAGTGAATTGGAATCATTCAGGCTGGAAAAGATCATGGAGTCCAAGCTTTGGATTAACTGAAATTAAGATGTTTCCTTTGTCCGTGTGAGAGAACCAGACCCTCCCAAAAGCTCTGTTTGCACTTCACTCTTGCCTGGTTGTGTTTTTATCAGTGAATTCCCTAAAATCATTGGCAGCTGTGTCCTGCCTACCTGGGCTGACAGGAGCTCTTTAAAATGAAATCAGTCATAAAATTTTAGAATTAAAGCCTGACCAGAGGCTGGCATCACCTTAAATTGCTGGTTTGAAATCTGGGTGGTTTAAAGTGAATGGATTTAACGTTTAAAGCTATTTTATAGAGCAGCATGAATTGAATTTTAATGTCACTGAATCGAATCCTTGGGCAGCCCATTCATTAATTCTTCCTTAGCAAGTCTGGGCATTCCCTGGTGACTTTGATGAGCCCAAACCCTTTTACTTTTGGGATTCTCTGGAGAGACTGAGCCAGCTGGGAGGATCCCACCTCCAGTTTGGAGGCACATGGCAAGGTGGATCCTCAAAGGAGCATCCAAATCCCCTGGGGCCAGGCAGGGAAGTCACTATGAAAACTTCCTACAAAGATTTTATTTTCCAACCAAAGTACCAAATACCAGCTCTAAAAATCCGATGCTGCAAATCAAAATCACGCAAGCAGGCATAAAACATGGGAAAGGCTTCATTTCTTCCCTTAATCCCCAAAATTGACTTTCCTTTGTTGATATAAATCAGGGACGAGGTTTCCCAGCCCCCTGTGATGCAGAGCACAGCACTGAGTCTCAGGATGGGAAATGGGAGGCTTTTGAGCCACCCTGTAAAAATTTTGGGATGATTTCCCCAAGCTGATGTTCTCATCCATCCCCCTCCCCATCTTTCTGTGGGTGTTTTGAGGGGAAAGCCTCATCCCAGCAGCTCCCTTCCTTCCCAGGCCGCCTGGCAGCCTCTCCTGCGGCAGCCAAAATCGATGTTTTACTGCCTGTGTGCCATTCCCAGGCTGTCAGGCTGTTCAATGGGATCACAGAGAGCCTGCCCAGGGAGCAGGGATGGGATGGATGCAGCTGGGCTGTGAGTGCTGGCCTTGGAGGGGAATTCAGAGCTTTCAGCAGGACCCTGGTGGCTGCAGGTGTGGAGCTGCTCCTGCTGCCCCCGCCGAGTCTGAGACTCTGCTTTTCATCCTCTCTTTGGATTAGAGGTGGAATCTGGATTAGAGATTGTAGGTACCAACCAGGTACCCCAAAACCACAAAGTGTCACCGGTGTGGGTGATGCAAAGAGGCTGACATGGCTTCAGGCTGACAGAGGGGAGATTTAAATGGGATATTGGGAAGGAATTCCTCCCTGGGAGGGTGGGGAGGCGCTGGCACAGGGTGCCCAGAGAAGCTGTGGCTGCCCCATCCCTGGAAGTGTCCAAGGCCAGGCTGGAGCACCCTGGTCTATGGAAGGTGTCCCTGCTCATGGCAGGGGGTGGAATGAGATGGATTTTAAGGTCCTTTCCAATCCAAACCAGTTTTTTCACAGATTTATGGGTTTGGGAAGGGATAAAGGTGTCTCAGCTGGACGTGCACAACATCTGCTCCCCGACATCTCCTTTCTCAGGATAAAAATCCACTCCTCTCCATGGCATTCTTCTCTCTGGCTTTGTTGCTGTAGAACAAAGGTGTCAGCAGCTCCAAGAGCTGCCAGGCCTCCAGGTTCTCCTGGATTTTAGGATGTCTGCATCCCTGTAAAGGCCCCGGCTGCCTCGTAAACAACACGGGCCGTGGGTGTGCGGCATCCGGCCCTGCTCCCACGTGGGGACCAGCTGCTGGAACTGTACCACTTCCAGCCTGGAATTCCTGGCATTTCTTGGCAGGGGAAGAACGTCCCAAAGCTGCCTCTCCAGTCCATGGCACTGGTCACTCAGTGGGAAGGCTGAACTGCAAAACAGGAGCAGCTTTGGTGCTTTCCCTGAGCCCCTGCTCTCCATTCACAGCTTGGTTTTCCCTCTGTTTCCCTTCCCACCCTGCTGCTGTCCAGAGGAGGAGGAGGATGGAGAGGCTGGCACGGTGCAGGTGACAGAGGCTTGGCTCTGATAAACTTCTCCATCCCTTTTTTAGCTATAAAGCAGTTCTCAGATGAGGTGAGCTCCCTGAAACGTGGTGAGGAATCTCTGCTTGGGCTGCTTTCACCTCTTGCCCACCAGCTGCTGTTCTCCACCAACACAAGGAAAATAAACCAGCCAAACTCTTCTCCTGAAAGGAAATAAATCAGCCAAACCCCTCTCCTGAAAGATCTTTTTTAAAAAAAAGACCTTCTGGTGTTGCCACATTGTATAAATCAACTTTATTTTCCTCAAGGACTCGTGTTTGCTTGTGTGCCCTCCCTTTGGAGGAGGGCAAAAATACAGGAGCCTGGAATATTCCCAAAGGCAGGAATGCAGTGCCATTCCCACAGGCTGAGGCCATTCCATTGATTGCAGGAGGGTGGGAATGGCACATGCAAAATCCTGGTGGGACCCAGCACTGACCAAGCTCCATCTCTGGGTGTTTGAGCTCTGACTGACCCATCCCAGAGCCAGCAGGATGCTGCTTATCCCACCAGAGAAATGCTGGAATGCCCATCCCTGGAGGGATTGAAGGGATGTGTGGGGTTGTGAGGTGGGATTGTGGTTGGACTCGAGCTTTTCCACCCTAAACCATTCCAGGATTCTTTACCAGGGAAAGCTTCTGTACTCCTCGTTTTCCAGAGGGAAAGGAGGAGCAGAAAGGCTGAGCATCCCCCTGGCAAAGGGGAAGGGGAGCAGGGAATTCCCAAGAACAGGAATGAAGTGCCCAGAAGTGGCAGAGCCACGAGCAGCTGCTCCTTATCTCTTCCTGAGCAGCCACATCAGGGAAGATCAAGTAGAAAGGGAAAAGATAACACAGATTGAGTCTGCCTGGCAGCCCAGCTCTCAGAGAGAGCTTTTTCCAACCTATTTACTTGTCAGTGGTGATTGTGGACGAGCCTGGGGGATCTTCAGAGAAAACCAAGGTTCTTTTCTTCCTGTTTCATGCCTTGCAAAAGGGAATCTTCCTTCCTGGGCATGAATTTCTGGCGTTTCTTGGCTCGGGAAGAAGGTCCCGAGGTTGGATTGGGGTCACTGTGTGCTAAAGGCCACCCCATGGCTCACCCACACCTCGTGTGTGTGGGGCTGGAGGTGTCTGATTGACCCCACACCAGCAGCTCCTCTGCTCTAAACCAGTCGTGTTTTAATGGTATTGAAATCAGTGGCCTTTGGTATGATTTTAATGGTATTTTAATGGTATTGCTCGTGGCCTTTTGAGGAATTCCAGCCTCATTCCAGCCCAGGGCTGTGGATGTCTCGCTGGGAGCAGAGCAGGGAAGGGGAGGCTCAGCACAATGAGCTCATCCTGGCTTTTCTTCTCGCTCAGCTCATCATCCCACATCAGGTTTCAGGGATTGTTCAGCCCCGTGCTTGGATCTAGGAGGTGAGATTAAGGACTTTCTGTGTCCTGAAAGCTTCTGGGGTTCTCCTTCCTCTGCTGCTCACTTCAGGAGGAGCTGCTGGTGTAAGAAATGTCGCTGGTGGCTGTTTTGGAGTTGGACAATCAATGTTCTGGGCTTGCAGTGCCGGAACTGGGAGTGGGGGCTGCAGCCACGGGCTTTGTTCTGGCACCTGGGGGAATATCCTGTGGCCACAGCGTTCCATGGGATCCAGTTTGGTGTTCCCAGGAAGGCTCAGCCACCCACGAGGGATTAGCAGGGTGCTCTGTTACTGATGGCATCCCAGGCCTCTCTCTCACTTCCTGGGGTGGTGTCACATTGTAGGGAATTAGGGAATATCCCAGGGCATGGGCACATGGATGCTCTGCTGCTATTCCCACTCTGGAGCTGCTCCCTGCCTTGTTCCTGGGTGTGTTTTGGTCCTCGCCCCGACAGTGAGGGTGGGTGGGTAGGAGCCACTGGTGGAAGGAAACTCCTAAAGGCTGGGATCCATGAGGAGGAAAAGCCTGCACTGAGCTCTGACGGCAGCTGGGACTCAGCAGCAGCTTTTCCATGGAGCCTCTCCTGCAAAGTGAGCTCCAGGCGTGGTTTTTGTCACCCAGAGTGGCAGCTCAGGGCTCCTTCTCATCCCTCATCCCTGGGATCCATCCCAGGCTGGATTTCCCTGGCAGAACTCCCTGGGCCGAGCTGTGGTTTGTGTCTCGCCCTCCCTGGCATCTCCACTGGGCAATGGGATATCAACAACAGCAATTTAACGGCCCTGGGTGTCAAACAAAGCAGAAATATTCGGATTTTAGTTGGCTGGGGGGTGGTTTGACACCTTTTATTGCTGAAAACAGGGATGTGATCCTGCCTGTCCCAGCAGGAGGTGGATGGGGTGGGCTGGAGGGATGTTCCTGCTTCTCCTTGCCTGGTGTGGGGGTCCTGTGTGGGTTTGGGGCACCCCTTCCCCTCGGAGAGGACCCAGACCCTACAAAGGGCAGGCAGAGCAGAAAAGCTGTTTATTACCTGTGTCTGTTCAGTGAAACCTGGGGTGGATTTCCCTTCTCAGCCAAGCACAGGGGCTCTCAGGCCATTTTGGGGTTCATCTGTCCCATCCCTGGGGCTCAGCACCAGCAGCCACCACCCTCTGGCCTTTCTGGAGCCCGGAGTGTGGTGGAATGAAGAGGAGGATCTTGGTGGCACTAACTGGGAAGCTTTGCTGGCTCTGGGCTGGCTCTCGAGGGCACAGCCTGTGTTCCCTGGGACCTCATTCCCTGATTTCGTGCAGAATGCTTCCTCCACTGCTCATTTCAGCTGCATCTCACTGTGAGGTGTCCCAGTCCTTCCCTGAGCCGCTGTGAAAGGAACTGGGTGGAGGAAAAAGAAGTTTTGCTTAACAAAAACCAGCACTAAGTGCTCTGCTAATCCAACCCCTTTGGCTGCGGCGGGATTTAAACATGTGCTTGTAGTTAATCAGGTATTTAAGTGGTTTTCTGACTTGGCAAGCCTGGGAGGAGATATCCCAGAGGAGAAGGAGGAGAGCACAGCCCAGAGGAGATATCCCAGAGGAGAAGGAGCAGAGCAGAGCCCAGAGGAGCTATCCCAGAGGAGATATCCTAGAGAAGGAGCAGAGCAGAGCCCAGAGGAGAAATCCCAGAGGAGAAGGAGGAGAGCAGAGCCCAGAGGAGATATCCCAGAGGAGAAGGAGCAGAGCAGAGCTGTGGGCTCCTGGCTGAAGGTGTTTGGAAATGGGGATGTTGAGGGCAGCAGTGCGAGTTTGGGGACGTGGGTTTGACTTTCTATGACTCAGTTTCTCCTTTTGTTCAGGGGGAGACATCAAAGATGACCAAAGAGGCAGTGGTTTGGTGAAACAGGGCGAGCTGGGCTCAGTGTTTATCAATAAATCCATCCCAGCTGGCAGCAGAGGGCACAGGAAAGGTCCTGCCAGGGGCTGCTCAATTCCAGGACTGGCACCTCCTGGAGAGGAGTGAGACCAGAGGGGCTGAGAAAGGATTTTGAGGGAGATCATCTCCCCTCACTCTTTGAGCAGCTGCTTGGGGAGCTCCCAGCTGTTCGTGGGGCTGCTCACGAGAGGTTCCACGGAGTGTGAGGAATATTCTCCAGATATTCTCCCTTGGCTCCTGGATTTCACCCCGGCGCCCCTGAGCGGGGCGGTTTCCCCACCTCAATCTGCTTTCCTTGCTGGGTGTTTCTGCTGGGATGGCTCAGGAGGGGCTGCCATGGGATTTGTCTCCCCGTGAGCACCCGGAACACAGCACCGATGTCATTATGCAAAGTGTGGGTTATTTAACCACACACGGGGTTTTTTCCTGCATTGATTTGCCGTTGCTTTGAATCCCATTACAGGAATCTGCTTCATTAGTGGACTTTGTCCGCGCTGGAGATTAACTGGGGATGCTGGATTTGCAAATGAAAGAATTGAAATTCGCGTTGGCCATGTTAATTACGTGGGTGATGCTGCCTTCCTTGGGGAAACCTTTGTTTTTATTCCGCTCCTGTCGCTTTGTCTTAATTCAGAAAACGAGTTTGGTGCTGTGGGCTTGGGTTGGTTTTTTCTCCTTTGCTGGAATTCCCTTTTAACCCTTGGGAAGGTACTCAGTGGTTGCATGGAATGGGCTGTTCCTGAGGGTAAATTTTAATGCAAAAAAGGGTCAGGGAGCCTTTTAAACATTTTATTTCAATGTTTAGTTCAACCCTACTCCCTTCTCTTTTGCTTTGAGCTGAAATCTCTCTGTATCTTGTTCCCTCTAAGTTTTTACCTCGCAAAATCTCTTAGTTCCTGCAGTGATGCTCAGATTCTTGTGCTGAGCGAAGCAAGGCAGCTGTAAGGAGCAATTCCACTATTTTTGCTGGTAAATAAACAGGGATATACCTGGATTTTGACATATCCAGGTGTTGCTATTGATCCAAACCCATTTTTTCCTCTCTGCTCCTACAATGGTGTAAATGGCCCAGAAGAAAAAAATAAATAAATAAAGGCTTGGCATGATTTTATGGGAGTCAGCTGCAATTTGTTCACTTAAATTATCTTTTTGTCATGCTTGCATTATTCCACAGCAGCCAGCCTGGAGAGTTAATTGAATATTTGTGTCTCTCAAAGACGCCTTCAATTACTTCCCTTGAATGACTCCGGGAGAGGGCTGTGGTGAGGAATCGCTGATGCTCATTTTGTGTATCAGAAACACGGGAGGTTTTCTCCCAGCACCCATTAAAGGATCCCAAAGCATTCCTCCAGCCTCCCACCCCGAAATTCCATCCCTTTGAAGCAGAGTTTAGCATCCATGGAGCGTTAACAATGTGGCTAATGCAATAATAATCAGCCCGGGGCTTGGAAGTGGCAGCAGGTTTGGGGCAGCAGTTCTTGGGTTGCAGCCTGTCATTGTGTGAGCAGGAAGGGATGGATTTCTTCTGGGTGTTGTGGCCGTGCCAGGAGGCTTCCAGGTGAGACAGGAACATCGTTATGGATGCTGCAGGTTCCGTGGGAATTTCGGTGCCTGGGGATGGTGTGGGAATGTTTCCCTGGGCTGGGCATCAAAACAAAACCCCCGGGTAGCTGTGGGCAGTCCCCACCTCGGAATTTTTGGCTGCACTGTTCAATCCCCCGAAATTATCGAGTTTCTTTTTCCATCGTTGGATTGCAACAGCTCTGCTGGCTGAGGAGGGCAAGGGGGGCCATCAAAAGCAGCGTTTTTGAGTGGTTAAAAAAAGCAAATGTGTTGTTTCAGGGGAGATTTGTAATTCCTTCTGTGCTTGGCTGTTCTGGGATCGCCTGCTCCTGGGAACAGCGGGTCAGGATGAGCTTTTCACCCTTTGTACATCAGGAGACCCGCTCTGGCCTCCTCCTGAAGCCTCTCGTGGTCACAGCTGCTGGGCCAAGACAAGAAATCCTGATTCCCTGGTTCAGAATTCATGGCAGAGCCTGGCAGGCCCTGCAGGGTTGAGTTAATTGTGAAGGGAGGGTGATTTGGAGAAGGTGCTGGGTTAGAGCAGGGAGGAGTGAGAGGTGAGGACTCTCAATCTCTCACTTGCTCTGTCAGAGCAGGGCCAGCTCAGGCTGAGCTCTCCTGCACCCTCCATCCCATCAGGATCCCGTGTCCTCTTCACGTCCCAGGCAGAGGCTCCCTGACAGCAGCCGGGCACCATCTGGCCCAGCTGCAGAGCATCTGTGCTGCCATGCAGGGCTTTCCACAGCCAAATCCTGCTCCTTCCCTTGCTGGGATCTCTTCCTTCTTCCCTTCCAATCCCCCTGGACTTCCAGGACCTTCATTACCTGTGAGATTCGTGGCCCTTTCCCACGGTTTAACGAGAGTGGCTGGCACACGGAGTCACCGGGGAGGACAGAGGGGTGGGAGGATGGACAAGCAGCACCAGCCCTGCTGCCTGTTTGGTTCATTGCTCAGGCTGGGCCATCCCAGGGAGGGTTTTTGGACTCTTTTCCCAGCAGGGATGTGCAGAGCTGGGGTGTCTGGCTCGTGTGTGGCTCATGGAGTGCTGCACGTGCAGGTGGGGGTGAGGAGCAGATCACACCGAGTGCTTGTGGGCTCAGGGTTGATCCAACAGCTCCCATCAGCTGGAGCGGGTGTGGGGAGCCTGGTCTGGGATTCCAAGCAGGGAATTGTGTGATTGGAATGCTGCTCTTGTAGCAGGAGCCTTCACTTGCTGCAAGCCCAGACACGGGGGCGGTCTCTCCCAGGCGGTGGAAATGATGAGGGCGAGTGATTCCTCCCCATCTGACAGAGCCGTCCTCTACTTGGGAATCTCTTCCCCTTTCCTGCAAGGACCCCAGTTCTGCTTTTCTCTGTTGTTCCTGTAAACACTCATTTCAGAGATCTGTGTGTGTTTACAGCTTGTGAGCTCAAGAGATCAAAGTCTCCAGTGGCCATCAGGCATCTCCTGTCACCTTCCAAGGACAAGAGCTGTCTGAGCCCCGGGTCACCTCCAAAAAAACCACGGGGGCCTGAAGCAAAGCCTAAAAATCTGACTGATATTGATGGGTGATCAGCTGCAGAACAGATGGGGCCGGTTTTGGCTGGGAGAGCGGGCACGGAAACCACGCAGAGCTCTGTGCTTGCTGCGCTGGGAAAGGAAGGTGAGAGCAGCACGAGTGGGATCTTCCTGCTCCAGTTGCCTCAGTGCTGAATGTCTGGGATCAGCTAATTAGAGGGGCTTTTCTTGGCAGGTAACTGAGAGAGACAACCTCATCCAGGGACTGAGTCAGCCCAGCTGTCTTAGGGTAGGATGAATCACCATCCTCATATGAAGTGACAGCAGGCTGAGCTCGGGTGACAGCTCTGGCTCCTTCCCCGACAGGAGATAACAGGCAGCCTGTCCTGCAAGTCCATTTCCCAGCAGAGATCTAGAAGGTTTTTTCGAGTGAAAATAAGGGGTTTTTTTGCAGCTGGGAGCTGGCAGCACGGCGTGGTCGAGGCTGGGGCTGGTCCTGGGATCAGGAGTTCCCTCTGCACCCCTGAGAGAGCTACAGGTCACAGGGGAAAAGGGATGATAAATCCAAAGTTCTGCTCCTGGGCTGTGGTTTGGATACTCCAGGCAGCATCTGGGATGCTCCAGGAAGCTCTTTGGGCAGACACACGAGGATGGAAACGGCAGATTCGGTTCCATTGGTTATATTTGCATTTAATGCTCCACTGCAGGGCTGTGAGTGGGAGGCCCAGCAGCCAGACTGGGGTTAACAGGGTGGGTGTCGTGCAGGGGTGATGCATGAACCTTTTCCTTTGGGTTTTAGCCAGGAAATGTGGGGGGCTGGGGGTGGAGCTGGGGGGGTTGGGAGAGTGACCCCTCAGTTGTGCTTTGCTCAAACCCTCCTTAGACCTGCAGCTTTTTCTGCCCTTTCCTTCTGCAGGAGGAAAACTTTGTGGGATCACTGTCCTTGGGAGGGCTCTAAAGAGACTCTGGAGCCTCTGGGCTGAGCCTGCTGGCAGGCTGGGCTGTCACCCATCCGTCTGGGAGCAGCAGGAGAAGTGACAAGTCCCACCAGGAGCCATCTGGTGCAGGCTCTGCAGGATCCTGGCTTGGGGCTGGAGCCCCAGCTGGAGCCCCAGCCCCAGGCTTGGATGGAAAAGCAGGATGTGGGCAGTTTAGGAGGGATGAGTGGATAATATCTGGTGAGCTCAAGGCGAAGAGTTGTGTTAGAGGCAGTGGTGGATGGGAATTGCTGGAGCTGTTCACAGCAGATCCTGGAGTCACCTTACCCAAACAGCATTTCCAGGCTTTTCCTGGGATCCCACTGGCTCTGTAAGCCAGGAGAGCTGAGGCTGCATCCACTCTCCTGGAGAAGTTTTAACTGTGGTCTGGCCAAACTCCAGCTGGAGTCATTGCCTTTGCCTGGCAGTAGGAAATAAAACAGCATTTTTTTCTGCAGATCTCCTCGGTTGTTTATTATCTGGATGGCAGCATCACATCTCTGCCCATTAATCCATCTCTCCAAGTCCCTCAATTCCAGCCTCCTGGAGGGGGTTCAAACTGCCACCATTTATTATTTGAGTCAGTCTGCCTGGGAAATGTTTGCTCCTTCCCCCAAGCATCGACTCCCTTCTCTCGCTGTGCCCTCACCCAGGGCTTCAGTGAGCCGTTTGTGGCTCCCAAACCGAAATTAACTCTGAAACAGAAAATACCCCACATATTTAAACTCTGGTTTTACTCCAGCCTGGTGGGTTGGACACCAGGAGAGGCTGCTGGTTTGTGTGGAGGCTCCCAGGGTGGTTTTGTGATGCCCCATCCAGATGTGCTGGTCCCATCACAGCTGCAGCTGAGCTCCCAGGTGCTGCCTGCCGTCCTCAAAGGTGCAAATTTGTGTGGCTGAGGGCTGGTTTTTCCCAGAATGTGTGGGAACATCATCACCTTCGGGGTGCTTTGCTCTTCTCTCAACCAGAAATTGGTTCCTGCCTTAAAAAGCTTTTTGGGGGAAGAGTAGAAGGAAGTGGTTGGACTTTTCCTCACGAGGGATTGAGCAGCAGGATGTGTCCTCCATCCTCCATCCAGAAAAACGTGGGGTTGAGTCCCATCCCACCCCTCTCTCTGAGCTGACCCCTCCCCACACTGATCTCACCTCATGGAATCGTTTTTCCCCAGATAACTTGGAGCAGACGATGGATGCAACACTGAATTAATCCTCCCCTTGCTTACAGCACCAACCTCCCTGCTCAGAAATTTGGGATGCTGCCCCGAATTCAGTGCAGATAAAGGAGTTTGGGAAGAGGTGCTGGCCAAAACAGCAGCTCCTGGGGTATGTGGGAGCAGCTGTGATGGGGTGTTTTGCACAGGAACCTCATTTGGGCAGCAATAACTCCGTGCTGGTGGAAACAACAACAGCAGAAGCTGCTCTCTCGATGACTCCTCGCACGGCCCTGCTGCGTTTTCCCCTAATTACGGTTCAGTTTGCAGTGATAAATGGTTTAATAAGCAAAAATGGGCCTGGCTGTGGTGGGTTGTGGCTCTGTGTGGCTCGGGGGATGCTGGGTCTCATGGAAACACAACTCGGAGCTCCCAAAGCCTGGGAGCTGCAGTTTGTGACAGCAGGAAGGAATAAAAGTTGTTTTACCATGAGGGAAAGATGAGCTGGGGGTGCAGCTCCCTGATGTTTTGCTGGGGTGTTTTGTTGGTCTGGATCTGTTGGAGAGTGGATGGTGAGCTCTGAATTTGGGGAAAAAAGGGCTGGTTTTGTGGGTTTTGCTCTGTTTGGGCACAGCATCCCCCTGCAGAGCAGCAGGGCTGACCCTGCCCCTCACTTGGCTTGGGGTTTTCTTTTCCAAAATATTTGGGGTTTCTTATGCCTCTCACGGCTGTGGCTGGGGAATTTCTGTTGCTGGCTGCTGGAGGGAGGCTTTACATTTTTCTGCTGGATGTTTTTGGTATAAATTTCAAATTCTTCCCTCAAATTGGGGCAGGTGGTTGGATTTTTTTTTTTTGGTGGGTTTTTTTTAAAAACCTGATATCTTTACACTGCTGGATTTGCAGAAGACCCCTCCTGTGGAGGCTCAGCTGGTTGGTGGCAGGAAGGATTCCTTCCAGTGGANCTCCTGTGGAGGCTCAGCTGGTTGGAAGGAAGGATTCCTTCCAGTGGGTAAGGATGGGTGAATGGTTTGGCTTCCAGCTTCCTAAAGCTGGAAACAAACGGGATGAACTGCAGAGAAGTCATGGGTGATTCCTGTTCGAAAATTCCCCTTTTTCCTGTCACTACCTGCAGAGATATTCCCATTTTCCTGCTACACATGGACAAAACACCCCAGCACGGTGCAGGGGTTTGGATCCACTCCTGAACATCCCTCAAATTTATTTTAAGAAAGCCATGCCTGGCTCATAAATCCCATCACTTCAAACCCTTATTTGTTTGAAATCTGCACTTGCCATCCAGGTAAAACCCCCTGGGAAAGGGGAATGTGCTGAAAAAAAGCGACTGGAGGCAGATGCTGGGCGTTTTCTGCACAGGCAGTGATTGGTGATCTGCTGCTGACAGCATGAACTGGTGTTAAGTTATTAAATTGCAGATGAGCTCATCACTTGGCCTCCAACAAGTTCCAGCCTTGAGAGGCTTTAAAATACTGCGTGTGGTGGGAAAAGAGACAATGCTGGTGTGGCAGAGAGGCTGGGGGAGCAGCTGAGAAAGGCATCTGTGCATGGAGAATGTGCGTGCCAGCAGGGAGCAGGGAACGCTCCATGCAGAAAAAGTAAAGTTCTCCCAGGAGGGAGGAGGAGAAAATCTCTGATTTATGAGCTGGACGTTTTAATTTTAGCTGAGGGGGAAATGGTGAAGAGGTTTGAGATGCTTGGAGAGAAGGGGCAAGATGCTGAGCCTGGTTTGATCCTGAGAGGTGCCAGTGTGAGCAGGATTAGTTGTCCCAAATCCCCAGCCTGCTGATGCCATAATGACCACGGACCAAACCCAGCTTTCAGCTGGTGTTTGCTTAATCCTGATGTCGAGCTTTACCAAACTGGGCAGGTGACATCCACACTGCTCTTTGGAAGAGTGGCAGTTTCCTTCAGGCACCTCCCTGCCCAATTCCTATTTCTTATTTCTCTTCCAAAGGAGCCCAGGCTCTCTCCACGCTGAGATTAATTCATTATTTTGGAAGTACAGCTTGGCAGAGACCATAAATCCTTTTGGCCTTGATTTTTCCAGCTGGGCACGTTCGTTCTCAGTGCTCGGGCTGGCTTTTGGGCTGCTTGGGTTTGTTGTTCCGAGGCTTTTTTGGGGGGCTCCCAAGGCAGAGCAGCCTCACACGTGCGTGTTTTTAACTCTTTTTTGACTAAATAACCTGTCTGCAGTCAAAGAGTTGGTGTTAACTCGGGCAGTGCTGCGGGGCTGATCCTGAAAATACCGCGGAAAGCAGTGGGATGAGCGCTTGTCACCTCGTTGGTGGCCTGAGCTGGAACTGCTGTGATGTGAGATCCCTCGGGCTGCTGTGTCTGAAGGCACAGTGGATTTTTTTAAAGCGTAGATGTTTGTTTTCCACCTGTCTGAGATGGCAGAGCATCAGCACCTACAAGCAATGAGCCTTCCCGTGGGGTTTTTGGGGCTGGAGCATCCTCGGAGCTCAGCACAAGCTTTAATTTATTGCAATTTATTTCATTTCTTTATTGGCTCGTGTTTGCCACGGGGAAAATCTTTGAGCCAGGTGCCAGCAGCTCCGTGGGAGGTAAAAAGAGTTCAGAAAGAAATTAAAAGAGTATTTGGGTATTATATCCACAAATACAGATTTATTTGAGGTAAAAGGAGTACACTGGACATAACCCTTCCCCTCTATATTCGTACAGCCATGACTTCTCTGCCAAAATTCCTCGGATTATTATGTCTAAGAATTACAAACCATAGGAAGCAGCCTTGGAGGGGGTCTCAGGAGGCCTGGCCCGTCCCTGGGGCGGGATCAGCTCAATCTGAACTGCTCCTGACACCTCCTTGCCCAGTCCCCACCTGCAGAGCTTCCACCCCTTCCCAGTCAGTCTGATCCAGCATTTTGCTTTTCCCCCCACTCCAATCCATCCTCCTGNTATAAAAAGCAAAAAAAGCATCGTGGTATCACCACCGCTGCGGTTTTAGGCTCATTCTTGCCTCTCCTCTGAGCACAGCAGCCCCAGAGCACATTTTTGCTGTATTTATCCTCCAGCTGCAGTTCTTTGTGCTGTTCCATGGGGTCACCTTGGGTTTCACCCTGTCGCGAGGGTGCCGTGAGCTCAGCGGGTTTATGAGGGCGATGCTGCAGCCCCGAAGCCTCTTTGCAGAGCCAGGTGAAGGCCAGGAGTGCAGCTTCCCTCGAGGTGACCCGAGGTGTCCCTTCCTTCTCTCTGTCACCGAAACTGAGGGAAAAACAAAAGCTCTCCAAGAGCATTTTTAGTGGGAGCTGGTGGGGGATCATTTCCCCCTCGGCTCCTCCACCGGCGAGGGCTGATTTTAAGATCCGCTGGCTTTTCTACCCCATCTAATCCTGCCCCTTTGCCCTGTTTCCTGCAGGATTTAGGGATGGAGTCGACCTCTCTGGATGATGTCCTCTATCGGTACGCCAGCTTCCGAAACCTGGTGGATCCCATCACCCACGACCTGATCATCAGCCTGGCGAGATACATCCACTGCCCCAAGCCAGTAGGTGCCACGGTGTCCTCACGCTCTGGGGCTGTGCTGGCTTGGGAAACTGGGAGTGTGGAGCTTCTCCTTGAGTGCCAGGGGAAAATCCCTCCAGTCTTGGGTGGGTTTGGACCAAGAGGATCGGGTTTTGCAGCTGAACAAGTGATATTTGCTGATATTGGTACTCCTTTTGGCTCGTGTGGGGGGTTTTTAAGCTCTTCCTGGCAAGGGATCATCCATGGGTGGATGCCTGGGCCTGCAGGCATCACTCTCCTGTGTTTGCTGCTCATAACAGGTCTTTAATTTCCTGTGAGAGTGTCTGAAGGGATGGAGTCATTCACTGCTGCTTCTTGGGGGTGTTTCACTCAGTTACAGCCTCCACCCGTGTTTAAAAAAGGAAGGAAATTGCTTTTTTCTTGAGGCATTTACAGATTTCTTTCACTTCATGAGGCGAAGCCACAAAGGTGCTGCTGGGGCTGCGCCTGCCTGGGCTCTGCTGTGACTCTGAAGGGCTCCATAAAACTCTGTGCACTCAGTACAAGGTGGTGGGAAGGGTGGAGTGGCTCCGGCGGCGTGCAGGGGACGCCAGGGACCCACACCTCCATCCCCAGGCACCAAGGATGGCCGTCCCATGTCCTACAGGGTGGGATCAAGATGGACACACACCCCTGTGCTGTGCAGGGATATCCACAGGTCCCTTTCCCTTTGGAGAGTAAGATCTTTCCCTTCCTCCTCCCCCATGGGCTGGGAAAGCGGAGAAACCTCTCGCGCCGGGCGCGTTTCCAGGCGGAGAGGCCCCGTTCCCCTGCTGAGGTTGCCCTTTTCCAGAGCGCTGTGGCTGAGCTGGTTTCTCCTCCTGAGGGTGAGCCGTGGCCAAGGAGAGCTCTGTGTTCCCTATAAAAACACCCCGAGGCCAGTCCTGAGCGTGGAGCTGCTCCACTGCCGAGCTCCCGCTCTCCCTCGTCCCCCTGCAGGTTTCTTGTGGCACCAAAGGCTCTGGAGGAGGCAGTGCCGGGGTGAGCAGGGAGGTGCAAAGTCCTCGTTCCTCTGCTCAGCCCTGTGAGGCACATCTGGACAGCTGTGTCCGGTTCTGGGCTCCTCAGGACAAGAAGAGCTCCTGGAGCGGGGCCAGAGCAGGGGGATGAAGAGGATGAAGGGACTGGAGCGTCTCTGACAGGGAAAGGCAGAGGGAGCCGGGGCTGTTCAGCCTCGAGAGTAGATGCTGAGAGGGGACCTCATCCCTGTGTGTGCCTGTCTGCAGGGACACAGCAGTGGGACAAGAGGAACGGGCAGGAACTGATACCCAGGAAGCTCCACCTGAACCTGAGGAAGAACTTCTTCCCCTGGGCAGGTGAGAGCTGGAACAGAGACCAGAGAGGGTGTGCAGCCTCACTGGAGATATCCCAGAGCTGTCTGGACACAATCCTGTGCCACGTGCTGTGGGATGACCCTGCTGGAGCAGGAGATTTGGGCCTTCCAGCCTGGCCATTCTGGGACTCCGTGGTGGCAAAACCCCAAATAAATCAGCCTGTGCAGCGCTGAGGCTCTTACTGTGCGTGAGGTGATTTTTGGGTGCCCTTGGTGCTCTCCCTGTCCTTTGCATAGCTCAAAAGATCACACCAGGCATGGAGGGTGGATGGATGGATGGAGGGAGGGATGGATGGATGATGGATGGAGGGATGGATGGATGGATGATGGATGGATGGGGGGATGCGGATGTGGATGGATTGAGAGAGGGGTGGATG
>VZTH01016330.1:2513-23368 GCA_013397815.1 Aleadryas rufinucha | reverse complement strand
GAGAGGAGCTGGTGCCATGTCCCATGGGGAGCTGGTGCCACGTCCCGAGGCTCTGCCCCAAATCCTGCCTTTGCCCCGTGCCGTGGGCTTGCAGAAAAATCCAACCCCCCCCCAAATTTCAGCTTCTTTGCTGGGTCAGGCTTTGCAGGGGAGTTCAGAGGTGCTGAACTTTTCAGGGTGAGCTGCAAGCACCGAGGATAAAGCACTGGGACTTGCAGCAGCCCTTTCCTCGCTGCTCCCTCCAGCCCTGAGTGAGGGATGAAGAGCGCTGTCAGCATTTCACAGCAGGGACAAGCAAAGCCTGGATTTGGGAACACTGCTCTCCAAACACCTCTGGGGCTTGGAAGCACTCCTGTTTCTAGGGCTAATCCTGGAATTTAAAGAGTTCCTGGCATTGAGCCTGTCTGCAGCATCACAGCTGCCTTGCCAGGTTGTTTCTTGGAGCAAGGAGAAGTTTGTCCCTTTGCTGCTGAGCTCTGAGCTTTGCTTGGCTGCTCCCAGCAGAGTCAGCTCTGCACCCCTCTGGTTTGGCTGTGCCGCAGGTCAGAGGTGCTTTCACCCAGGTTTGGGGTGGCTCAGGACCCTGTGGGGTGCTGATGAAGCCAGAGGAGCCCCTCTGGCTCAGCCCAGGGGCAGAATGTGCCCTCCTTTCCCTGGGGATCACCAGGGGAGTGCTCCTTCCAGAGGAAGGAAGGATTAGGAAACAAACAAAAAGAAAGAAAGAAAAGCCAAGAGCTGAGTTTTTGTAAATAGGAAAGGTGCCAGGAGGCTTTCCAGTGATTGCTCTTCCTCGATGGCAGGGACTGTGATTCCTGGCCAAAGTCCAGCGAGTGATTATCTCCCAGTTTGGGGTATTTGGGGATTTGGGTAAGAGCTTTATCCCACCCTTCCCATCTTCAAAGGGTTTTGCAGTCGTTGGGTAATTTGCTAAATCCTCCTGATTTCTCTGTCACTTTCCTTTTTCTCCTTGCCATCCATCCTTCCAGGAAATCCCCAGCACAGCTCCTGGGTGTGCAGCCGTAGTGTCTCATCTGCTTGGAGTGCTTGGAAGTGACCCCACTCCCTCCAGCCTCATGTCATCCCAGAGCTGCTGCTGGGAGAGCTTGGGTACACTCGACTGCTGCTTCCTTACCTCTTTTTCCTTAAAAAAATAGGAAAATGCCCAGTTCTGCTGTGCCTGCGAGGGCCCCACGGTGGTTAATGAGCTGGAGATGAGCACTGTGCCCTTTTCCCTGGGATTCACATTTACAGGGACTGGATGTGAGGGGGTCCTGCCGCCCCTCCCCAGGCTCCCAGGGCTGAGAACGCCCAGGGAATGACAAAAATGTCCCAGGGACACTCCAGCAGCGATGAGGGGCTGGGCTGGGCCGTGCTTCCCATGGGATCCGATGTGCCGCAGCTGGTCCGGGCTGGGAAAGTCTCTCCGCGACGTCCCGAACGTGGGACATAAACATCCCAAAAATCCACGTCTGGTTTCACCCTGGGAGCAGAGAGGGGCACAGGAGGGCGAGTGGTGCCTGAATTCGGCAGCAGAGGCAGGTGCTGGGCTCAGAGCTGCGATTCCAAGGGGGATTTTCCATGAGAAATGCCAATTTTCCTGTGAAATTCGTCATCCATGGAGTGCCATCATCCTCTGAGCCCCCCGATTCCAGCAGCAGCAGCACCTCGGGGGTTTTTCTCTTGGCTGCAATGATTAACCTGTTGTTTGCTAGGGTATTTCCAGTAAATCCAGAGAGATGAGCGACCCTCCTGGATTTTTAGCTGCTCCCTTTGTTTTCTGGCAGCTCTATCAGCAGGATACAGGTGGATTTGGCATTAAAATGCTGCTCCAGCGGCCTTTCCAGTGGCATCTGAGTGGCCTTCCCACAATGGCTCTGTTTGTAGCACTCAGGTGGGCCCAGTTTCTCAGGAGTGGGGACGCTCCAAGGCCTCCTCCCCCTCTCTCAGGCAGGTTTTTGAGGCCTCCCAGCGCCAGGAAATGCAGCACACACCTCCCTGCCATTCCCCACACTGCTCCCGTTCCTCCTTTTCCATGGAAGCTGAGCTGGGTACCCTCCAGCAGCTCTCAGGGAAGATTTTTATTTATATTCTTTTCTTTTTTTTTTTTGCAGTTTCCCTTTATCCTCCACGTTCCCCTCAGGGCCGTCCATCACCTCGGATTTTATTGCCTCCTCTAATTGCTTCTCTGAAGCCCGAGTGCAATATTGCTCCGGGATCCTTTGGAATAACTTCCTGAGCCGCTGCAATCCCGCTCATCTCCTACTTCTGCCTCTCCTGATAAGCCCCATTGTACATTGCTTTTCATTTTGGTGTGTCAACACCGAGGGTGAGGCTCTGCACTTTGGCCTTTCAGCAAAGCAGATTGGGGAGTGCTGCCTGCAGTGGGAAAAATGTGCAAACTTGGGGTTTATTCCGTCCCTTTGTTTCTACAGATTCTGCCTTTTGCTGTTCTGCCACTGCTGCAGCTCCAGCAGCTCCTCATTTGGGCTAATTCAGGGTTTAATTGTCCTTGGTGCTCTGTGGTTGTCCTGAGTGAGCACTCAGTGCTGGTGGGTTTGTGGGGTCAGAGCTGGACTGCTCTGGCTGGAGTTTTTAAAGGTTGAAGAGCAACAAATCCTTTCCTGAGGGCAAAAGGATGGCCCTGGCTGGTGCTCAGCCCATCCTGGGGAGGTGACCACACACTCCCATCCCTGCAGCCAGGGTGAGCTGGGACAATCCCACTCATTTGGGGTTTCCAGCTTTGGGTGATTGGCCTGGGCTCAGAGGATTTGGGGTTTTTGTGAATCATGAAGTTAAAACATGCTCTGAGTTGGGTTAACTGGATGAAAGCCAAGGACCAAGGAGTTAACGGGACCTTCTGCAGATGGGCCAGGGAGGTCCCCTCAGCCAGGTCCTNTAACACCAAGAAAAGGCATGACTTGCAGGCTCCTCCCTCCCACAAGTGGAGCCCGTTCCCCTTTTGCACCAGTTGCTGCCTTTCCCCCTCATTGAGTTTGGTGCTGCTGTCAAGCAGGACTCCACAAAATGTTCATTTTGCCCTGGCACGGAGCCCCTGCCATCTGCTCCAGGCCCCCTTCAGCTGCCAGCGTGCCAGGCTGCTCCAGAGAGGTGGTGAAGGGCCAAAAGTGCTGCTCAGGGTCTGTATTCTCACCCTGCTTCGCAGCTAATTACAGCCCCAACCTTTAATTACTCTTATGCAAAAGCATTTTCAGTCTGGGGGCGCTGAGCCGATCTCTGCCAGCGTGGGCACGGGGTTTGGAATTTGGGATTCNAAAGGCATCACCTGCAGGCTCCTCCCTCCCACAAGTGGAGCCCGTTCCCCTTTTGCACCAGTTGCTGCCTTTCCCCCTCATTGAGTTTGGTGCTGCTGTCAAGCAGGACTCCACAAAATGTTCATTTTGCCCTGGCACGGAGCCCCTGCCATCTGCTCCAGGCCCCCTTCAGCTGCCAGCGTGCCAGGCTGCTCCAGAGAGGTGGTGAAGGGCCAAAAGTGCTGCTCAGGGTCTGTATTCTCACCCTGCTTCGCAGCTAATTACAGCCCCAACCTTTAATTACTCTTATGCAAAAGCATTTTCAGTCTGGGGGCGCTGAGCTGATCTCCGCCAGCCTGGGCACGGGGTTTGGAATTTGGGATTCCACTGGGGGGGGTTTGGGGTTTGGGGTTTGCCAGGTGATGGGGGTGAGTTTTCTGATCAGCACCTCCCAAATGCTCCTTCCTGTGCAAAAGGGTTGCTGCTGGATGGGGAATTTTGTGGGGTTTCTAATAAGGTTTTATCAAAGTCTGATTTTTCCTTGATAGAAGATTGGTTAAAAAAGCCTTTTTAAAAAGCCCTTTTTCTTTGGTTTTTATTTATGCTACTTCAGACTTTTACTTCTTTTACTTCTTTTTCCTCTTTTACCTTCTTTAAGAGGGAATTTTTGGTGGTAAAACCTCCACCTAGAAGGAAAGGAGTGGGGTTTCCACTATGAACAACATTCCCTATCCAAACACCTGGAGCTGTTTGCTGGGTTTGCATTGTTTCTGTGCAGATTTTCTGTCTTTTATTTCTGTTCCTGTGCATCTTTTAACGTTCTCTCAGCAGGATTTCCACAAACCACCAGGATTTCCTAATATTAGGGGTAACTAGTAGGGGTAGTTTGACATGAAAACCCCCCTGCATTCCGTGATGTAGGACCTGATTTGATGCTGGGCTCTGACTGTGTGGAAGCCCTGTGGATCCACAGAGATCATTGCAAAATATGACCCAAAAAAACTCCCTCATTCTTATTAAAATGGTTTTGATTAAATTGCTTCAATTCCTCCTCTAATTTGAATTAAACCAGATATGATTTAATTTCAAAAGGATTTCTGCTCTCTGCTACGGGGTGGTCAAATTGATCAGCCTAAATCCACGTTGGCACTTGATTTGGGATTTGGTTTGGGGATCTATCACTCTGCTGTGCCAACATCTGCTTCCCTCTGGGCATCACCCACCTCATCCCTCACCCTCCACACGTCGGATCCTCTTCCCAGAGGGGCCTGAAATGAGGGAAAGGGAATTGCAACACCCTCGTGGGGATATTTCAAGGACACCTCCCTGGAGAGCTCTTCCAGGGGGATTTTTCACGCCTTGCCCAAGGAACCCAGCCATGCAGGAGGAGGGATTTGGGATTTGGGATTTGGGGTGCACACCTGGATGGGGTTGCAGGTAGGAACAGTCACCGATCCCTGCGTTCACCTCCTGGCTCCTGGGATGTTCTGGCCTTTGGGGAGTGGTGGATTGGAATCTTTTCCTGCCTCCTGGTCTCCCAGGGTTTGCTGGAGAAAACTCCTTTAGGACTTCCAAAAGCAAATCTAGGACTGGCTGCAGCACAGATGTCTGCAAGCAACAATAGGCTGAGCTGAGCTGAGCCCCACGCTCTGAAAGCAAAGGGGGCAGGGAGGAAAGAAGAAGAAAGGGAAGGGAAAAAGCAAAGCAGAAAATCGTTAGCGATGACTTCAGCCCCTCGTGACAACATCAAAAGGGAAGAGCCGTAAATTCGGATCCCATTAAAGGCCCGGGGGGAGCAGGAAAAGCCGTTTTGGGGCCACAGCTGCAGGTTTGGGGTGGGCAGAGCTCTGTGCTGGGTTTGTGGGGTGCTCTGGGGGTGGCGGACACGGCTTTCACTCCCCGATTCCCTGAGATCCTGGAGCGTTTTGGGGTCTCCATTCCCACTTTAGGGATCTCCCAGGGTGTGAATCCCTCACACATGGGGCCATTTTCACGTTTCCTCTCCGTTCTGCTGCCATCCTTTCCAAACCCCAAGGTCTGTCCCTACCCCAGCACGAGTCCCTGGGGATTTGCTCTCTTTGCTTCCCGCTAATTTGGGATAACCGATTGGATACACATTAAAGCCATTGAGAATTTTCTCTCCTGGGGCTTCCCAGGGCATGTCTCACTGGTTTCTGCCTTTGTTTAACTGGATAATAATTCCATTTATCACTGTGAACATGGGGGTTTTTTTGTCTTTCAGCTGTTTGGGGTTTTATGCTTAATAACCCAAACTATTATCCCATTGTCCTAGCTGATCATCCAAGACAAAAAAAAACCCCAAGGATGAGGATTTGGAAGGAAATCTCTCATTGTCTTTATTTTTCAGGTGTGAAATAGGCCCTGTTTTAAGGTTTATTGTCTGCTGAACTGTATGGAAAGCAAAAGATCTTGACTGAGGGGTTTTTCCTGTGCAGGGAATGGTGATCCCAGGATGAGTGTGGTTTGTGCCTGGACAGGGCTTTTTGTGCCTCACAGCTGCAAATCCTGCAGCATCCCGAAAGGGATGTTGCAAGTTTGGGAAGTCTTTTAAAAGAACCACAAAAGGAGGGGAGAAAAAAAAAAACAACTTAATTTTTAATTTTCTCGTGTGTTCAGATTTGCAGGACAGCGCTTTTTTTCCCCCCAGGATTGATTGTGAGTGACAGAAATGTGGGAACTGTGTTACAACACCAAGAAAAACGCTGTTGCTTCCTCGCAGCCCCCAGACAATGGTTAATTGTTCTAATTTGGGTCACTCCCCTGCTGGGCTGCAGCAGGAATTCTTCACCCGGGCTCTTTAATCATGAACGCTGGCCTCTTTTCCGCGGGGTTTGGCCCCGGTGCAGCCCCCCAGGGCTCTGCCCATCCCCAGGAGGATGGAGGAGGAGAGCGGGGATGAATTTTGTAATGAAAACAAATTAATTTGCTGTTACATCTTTATCCCCAGGCTTTGTGTCCTGCTCTGAGCTCTCTCCTTCTGGAGAAATCGAGTTTGGGGACCCGGACCTTGCCCGTGGGGTGATGCAAGGAGGGCAGGCAGTGACTCCAGGGTTATTTGTGCCCAGTGGAACCGCGGCCCTGCTCATCCCGGGCTCGTTTTGCCGTGGTGAAAATCCCCTCTGCTCCCAATTACCCCGGCAGAGAAACGAGGGAAACACCCAGGGATGGCTCATTTGGGGTGAAAGGTGGTGTGCAGATGCTGGGTGAGGCCTCACCCACGGGGTCAGGGCTCCCTGCAGCTTTGGCAGGACACAGATCCCATTTATCCCGGGGTTTGACAGATTCCGGTTCCTTCATCCAGAGCAGCAGGAGCCTGGTGGTCCCCAGCACACACCCGGGGCACCCCATCCTTTATGGGGACACGCAGGGCTTGGCTGCTGCCCCCTTCCCTTGTTTTCCAGCCGAACAGATCCCGCTGGAGCAGGGCTGGCTGTGGATTGCACAGTGCCACGGATCCCGTTCCCAGCTGAAATCTGTTAAGGGATTAAATCCCGTCACTTTCCAGGCTCCTCCCAGCAGCCCTCTCCTTCTCCAGAGGGCTGGAGCAGAGCGGGAATGATGGGGAAAGAGGCCCTTTGCAGGGGAATCCTCTGCTCTCAGCTCTCCCTGCATCCCTCCTGCGCTCCACACCACATCCGAGGGCCGGGAATTGCGCCGGGGCTCTGCCTGGAGAGGACACGATCCTGCAGAAACCAAGGCATTGCCCAAAAACTGCTCCCAGAACCGCTCCCCTGAGCTGAGCCCTGCAGCAGCGGGGCTTCGTGCGCTCCCTGAGCCATCCTGGCACCGCTCTGCAGGGCGCAGCTTCTCCTCAGAGCCCTGCAGCCAGCGTGGATGGAAGGGAAGGAGGGAGCCGGGCAGCATTCCTGCTCCTTCCAGGAGCTCCTTCAGGTTGTGCTGTGTGTGACCCAGGATTCTGTCCCAGCTGGGACTGGGAGCGAATTCATGGATATTCCCAGCTGTGTGGCTGATGGATGTGCAGGAGCTGAGCATTTATCAGCTGCTTGGGAGCGCAGTGCTCAGGAAAAGGGCACATCCCAGCCTTTTTCCTGTCAGCAGCATCAGCTGGGAAAGCTGGACTCTGTGTGTGGTCTGTCCCATCTCCCCAGCCCCGGGATGGATGCAGTTTTGCTCCCAGGGTTTGGGAATCAGATAAGAAATGCACGTTCCCACTCCCTGCGTGATGTTGGAGGGGCCACATCTTCTGTGCTCTGCCTTTCCTGTGTGTTATTTCAGGAGAATTGGCTGCTGGAATTGGGCTCTGCTGGTGAGAAAATGCAATTCTTGTGCTTTTCCATGCAAAGGGCACTCGGTGGTTTCCCAAACCCCAGCGCTGTGGGATCCAGGCTCTGCAGGCTGAGGTTTCTCTGCCCTCTGCCCACAAAAAAAACAGCTTTATATCGACCTGCCGTGAGTGATGTGATGCAGACTGATGGAGATGTGGCTGAAAGACCTTTTGGCCGTGGATTTGGATGCTGTGGGAAGCAGTTCATCCCTGGAAGGACGGCAGGATCTGCCCAGAGGGGTTTGTGGCTTCTCTTCCATCGTTCCTGAGGGTGCTGATGGTGCAGAGCAGAGGGCTGGATGGGGAGCAGGGACGTTATCCCAAGCCAGGGGGAACATCCCACAGGAATAGTGCTTGGCATCATCCCTCCTCCAGGCTAATCCACTCACCCCGGGGCTCTCCCCATTCCCCAGCGGGGTTCAAACCTTGCCAGCACGAGCTGGGCTCGTTTTTAAGCTGATTTTTAAACTGATTTTCAAGCTGATTCCCTTTCCAAACGAGCTCTGGGGCTCAGTCCCACCAGGGCGTGCGTCAGCTCCAATTATTTCCTGATAGACTTGGATCAGGAACAGGGGAAAGCTTTTGTTTGGGCTGTGAGAGGAGCCCTTGGCACGGCACCAGCAAAGTCCCTTCTCCTGCACACGAGTTCTGGGGCTGCTCTGGGGAGGAATTGCAGAGGTTTGGGTAAAATCCTAAAAACTGGGAGTTCCTGAAGCACAGAGTTTGTGTCTCACCCATGGGAATGAGATGTGCTGAAGGAAGGAGCCCATCCTGTGCTTTAGAAGGGCTCTGAAATGGGAATTTTATTTATCCCAGTGCTAAATTTTACTTTATAATTTTATTTTTTTTAAATTTTATTTATTTTATTATTTTATTATTTTATTTTATAATTTTATTTATCCCAGTGCTCATCTTGTTTTATCTACAAGAGTTGATGTGTGCAGGAATCACATGCTCTAAATCATATTTGAAACCCCCCAAAAATAGAAGTATCCCAGTAGCTGCAGGGCTTGGGAGTTGAGCTGGTGAAGAAAAAGGGCTGAAGGAGTTGGGGTGGCCACAGAAGGATGAGCTGGATGTGGAGGGGGGATTAAANGGCCTTTCAAATAAATATCACCTTCATTCCCTTACTCCTGTCTAGTCTCTGTTTCCAGGTAGCCACTTCAGGCATCAGAAGAAAAAAAACCTCTCATTGGAGAGGCAAGATGGCCATGGCACATCTGAACCAGCAAACATTTGGGTTTTTTTTTTACTTTCTCAGCTTCTTCTCCACGTTCCTCCTGTGAACCATTTCACTTCCCCAACAGCCGAGCTGGGATAACACCGGATAACAGCTTCAATTGTCTCTTCCAGGGTTATATCTGAGGCAATTTGCAGCACAAAATTCCATCCCCATGTCCTTCCCCCTCACGATTTTAGCACATTGTTTCTTTTTCAACCCCGCTTTCTCCAGGGAGGCCTCGGAGCCGGGAACCCCCACTCATCCCTCAGGATGGACTCTGCTCTTTCAGGGAGTGCTTAAAAACATGAAAAAAGCAGATGAAATGAAAGCTGCTGGCACTTGGCAGCTCGCTGTGGGGGAAAAAATTATAGGGAGGTGTCAAAATTTGTGGTGTTTTCTTCTCACCCCGGGGCTGGTGCTCTCACAGCCAGGGAGGTGTCGCTGGCAGCATCGCCTTCCCGAAATGTTTTGAGGCCCTAATTAAGGAATTGTCTGCATTTCCAGGCTTTCCAGGGGGAAACATGAAGTAAAACCTTGTCTTTCTTAATTTTCTCAGTGTTGATTCCACGGGCTGAGCCTTCCCAGGGCTCATCCATCCCCAGCCCCGGGGCTGGTTCTTGGCACGGGGCCTGCAGTGGGAGAGGAGCAGTGGGAATGGCTGAGGGATGAAATTTGTGGGATTAAAACCCTGGTTTTGAGTGGTGAACGAGGTGTGCTCCTATAAACCCGGATTTCCTGGGAATCAGAGGCTCAGGTGGCAGGTGGCTCCTGGTTCGTGGTGTTTTCCATACCCCGTGTCCCGCTGGGATCCCTGGATCTGGGGTTTCTCCCTGAAATCCCCCGGCACTGCCTGCCTTCATGGAGCTGGGCGAGCATCACCCTGCAATTACCAGGGGAAAATCAGCTGGAAAATCACCTTGTGATTAATGGGAATCACTGTGTGGGTACCTGGATATATCTGGGAATAAACCCCCCTCCAATTTATGTCGAGGCTTCATTTCTAGAGTGGAGTCAAATCCCAGAAATCCCGAGCTGATATTTCCGCCCCAGCCATCTGCAGAGATGTCCTGGTTTTGTGGTTGTTGTGTGGGTTGGGTTTTTTTTTCACCCTGCTGTAATTGTTTCCCTGTACACCCCCAAGTGATTTGTCAAAATCCCAGTTGCTCCCTGGTAATTCAATATTTATGATGTCTTTATAGGGCCGGTCCCGCTCCGCTGACTTGGAGGTGAGGGGGGGAATAAATAATTGCATAAATTGCATAAATGAGGCTGCAAAACCTGAGCTCTCAGGGAGGATGTGAAGGCAGCAATAATTGGCTGTCCAGGCAGAGGAGATGCAGCACCTTCCTCAGCATTCCTGCCTGGATTTTCCCAGCAAATCCTCGTGGATGAAAAGCCCAGGCTGGCTGTTTATTGTAGGGTTTCCTGTTAATTCCTGTGTCTCCCCTAATGATGCAGCAGTTGGATAAAACCAGGCAGGCTGCACAAATTGTCACATCTTGGATCTTTTTTTCTCATTATTGATCTTTCAGTCAGGTTCATCTCTGCCTGTGACCTTTCAGAGAGCGAGAGAGGTGCAGCAGGATGGGTGGTTTGGATTATTGGATGTCATATTATGTGTATGAAAATCCTAAATGAAACGTGATTGAACGGTCTGGACACCGAGGGTTATGGTTCATTTTCTTTTTATTTAAAAATAATTAAATTAAAATTGTNGGTGTCAAATGATAACGGAATAATAACAATAATAGTAATAATTTATTATAATAAATAAAAATAAAAAATAAAATTAATAATAATAACAACAACCCTGCAGTATCAGAGCAATCAGAGGGGTTTTTTCCCCCTTCCTTGACAGTTTTGAGGGTGGTCCCTTCAGGCTTCCCAGCTCCCAGCTGGAGCCACTCCATGGTCGGAGCATCTCCTGGGTGTGGTGACAAGGCTGCAGAGCCCTCACCCGGTGTCCATTCCATGTTTTTTCAGGAAGGGGACTCCCTGGGAGCCATGGAGAAGCTCTGCAGGCAGCTCACCTACCACCTGAGCCCCCACTCGCAGTGGAGACGCCAGGGCATCATGAAGAGGAAGCCGCAGTCCTGGTGAGTCCCCGCGGGGTCACTGTCCCCAGGCTGTCCCTTGCCATCCCTCAGGGCCACCAGGGGCTGGGGAGAGTGGGAAGAGGGGTTTTCCCTGATGGATTTGGCAAATTTGGGAGCTGCCTGCTGCTCCCTGCAGCCACAGGAGGAACAAATCCAGCGGGAGGATGGGAAGTGCTCAAAGCCAGGGTGGAGCTGGGGTGTCACAACCTCCCAGCTTGGCACAACCGCCAAAATCCTCCTTCCTCTCCAATCTCACCTGCATTTCCCCCGTTTCTGGCTCCTTCATGCCCCTCCAGAGGTGTTTTCCTCTATTCCCATCTTCCTTTCCCTGATGCAGAGGAGAGCAGCACTTCAGTGCCCCGGGGAGGAGGAATGGTCAGGAAAACCTGAGCCATCCATCCATCCTCCAAACATCCCTTGTCTCCCAAACTGCTCCAGGACCTCCTAATTAGCTGGTAATTAACGTCCAGGCACGTGTCACCGTGCACACCGTGGCTTTTTGCACAGAAGGAATTTTGTTGTTAAAAACAGGGGGAAAATAACCCCAAATCCCCTCCTCATCCAGTTCCTCGGCAAAGCATTCCCAGCTGGTGTCATCCTGGATCCACAGAGCTGAGAACCTGTGGATGAGGCTGATGGGAATAGAAAGGGCTGCTTGTTTTCCTGATGTTGGGCATTATATATTTATTATTTTTGCTTAAGGGAGCGAGAAATAGAAACAGAGCTTCAATCTGGGAGAGTCAGGATTTGGATCCAGGTGCTGGCTCGTGGTCCCAGGAGAGTTCGGGTTGTAATGGAGCTGTAGTGGGAATTAATCCAGTGAAAAAGAACTGGAATAGAGGAGGAGAGGGGAGGAACGTGGTCACAGGAGGGAAGAAGACACAAGGAAATAAAAGATTCTGTGGCCAAATAGGATTAGGAGCACATTTTCCAGGGATCTGGCTCAGCATCGGTGCTGTCCTGAGAGAACAAAACGTGGAGAAATGCATTTCATTATCGGCACTAACCACATTTTTGATGGGTTTTAAGGTGTATTATGGCTAAAATTCGCAGTTTCCAATAAAGCAGCAGAAATTGAGGGAATGTTGGAGCTCCCGGGCTGTGTCCCGCGGGCACACGGAGCTGGTAATGACCCAGCAGCTCATTACCCTCGAGGGGTTTCCTCTTAATTAGAATAGGAAATGCTCACCCCTTATCACCCCATCAGGGCACGGTTAAAGTCACGCTGATGCTGCATCGGGGAGCTCTTTACGGCCCCCAAAACCCACACGAAATCCTTGAAAATGGAGAACATTTCAAGCCCTGCTTTGTGCCTTTGTTCCCCTCTGTGTTTAATTACCGATCCCTGTCCTTAATCCCCGGCCTGGGATGAGCGGCGCTGCGAGCGCAGCCCCGTGCCCGAGATCTGCAGGGCTTCATCTGCAGCCTTTCCTTGGAGCAGCCGGGAAATAGCTGAGCTTTTCCAGAGGTTTAAGAGCAGGGATGAGGTTTCGGGTTGAGGTTTCGGGTTGAGGTTTCGGGATGAGGTTTCGGGATGAGGTTTCGGGCTGTCAACGAGCCCTGACCACATGGAAGTGACCTCAGGGCTGCCAGGGTGGGACGCTGGCTGCTGGTTCTGCCCCAGCCGGGCTTTGGAGGGTGGGTTTTCCCTGGATTTCTGCTTTGGATGCTCTTTTAGGAGGTGGCCGTGAGCTGAACCCTTTGCTGGAAGTTGAAGCCAGCCTTTTGCTGAGGTCTGAATGCCACAACACAGGGATTTTATCGTTGGGGTTGGGGTTTCCAAGTGCCCTGTGCTGCTCCCAAGGGAATCACGAGCTCCCATTCCCAGGTGCTGGCATTGCCCTGCTGCCGGATGCTGCAGGAACTCCCCAATATCAGGGATCCACCCCTTTTTGTGTGTTTATTCTAGGGAAAATCGCTCTCCTTCACCCCACACCCACCGTATCCATTGCAGGGGATAATGGGAAGCAGAGCAGCGGGAGGAGGAGGATGGGGACGGATGATGGAGCCGATTTTTTGGCCGGGCAGCCAGAGGGGGAGGCTGCGCTTCCCAATCCCATCTCCTCCCAGGAATCCCGTCCAGCCCGGGTGTGCTAAATCCAGGGAGACACTCCCAGCGCTGGCTCTGCTCTGCTGCCTGGCACCGGAGCACCCGAACCTCTGCCAAATGACCTTATTTTCTTGGCACATGATAAATCTGTCTGGCTCTCCCTCGCTGTCTCCGCGCCTCCCTCGGAATCCATTAAACATCCAGGGATGAAAATCAGGGAAAGCCGACAGCAGCAGGATGAAGCCAGCCTGCTGAAGTCATTTCCCTGCGCCTGGCTCTGCCTGGGGACACGATTCCAGTGTGGAATTAGCTGCTGGAATCTCTCCGCTCCTGAAATCTCCCCGCTCCCGCTGCTGCCAAGCGCTCGCCGTCAGCATCACAGGAGCGACACCGGGAATCAAAGCTCCCGTAATTGCTGCGGGCTGCGAGGGAGGAGGTGTTTCCCGAGGGAAACGCCCTCCGTGGCTTTCCCATCCCGCGGGGATATCCCGCTCCTTTCCCGGCTGTGTTAGGAATGAGCCGGGAATGCAGCAGGGAGGATGGAGCAGCGGGCACCAGCTGAAGGAATATCAGATATTCGCGTTGTAGCTCCGAATTTACATCAGATAAACCCTTTTTTCCCCCTCACAGAATTCCCGTTCATGCCCTTGCACGAAGCAGGGAAGGATTTAGGGTGAAGCAGCTCAGTTTAGATGGAATTTAATGGGCTCAATCTGGACCTAAATTCGTGGATTTTTGGGCTCTGCTGCTGCTGTGTGACAAGCAGAGGAACCCCCAGATGTCCACACCAGGGTGAGCCTGGTGGCTCTTTCTGCACTTTCTAACCCCAGTTTTTGTTTCACAGCTCCCAGCCCTCGCTCCTGCAAATCCCCCAGCGCTGGCACATGGGAAGGGCCAGGATCTGATCCTTTTCTCCCTTCTCCTGGGTTTTCCAGGTGGTTTTCCTTAGCTCCAGCCCACTCTCTTTTCTTTGCCGCTTGTCCTTGCTGCTGGTGACACCTGGGACTCAGCCTGAACTCCCCGCGGGGCTGTCAACACCCTCTGGTGTGAAATCATTCGAAATCACCTTGAAAACAGCAGGAAAAGGAATCATTTGGGACAGCTTTTGGGAATGTGGAGGCTCCATGGGGCTGTGGCAGATTTAACCCTTGGTTGGGGTTAGCCCCAGATTTAACCCTGGCAGATTTAACCCCAGATTTAACCTGAGGGTTGGATGTTCTCCGTGGCATTTGGCATCCAGGTACAAAGAACAGAAGGTGTTTGGATTTAGTGATGAATTTAGAGGCTGAACAGCCTCATTTTGATGGCAGGAATGATCTTTTAACATCCCACTCCTGGTTTCATCGGGGGCACAAAACATTGAAGGAATGCTGGGTGCTGGGTTTTCACGTTGGCAGTGCCTGCTTGCATTGCTTTACAGAGGAAAAAAATCTTTAAAAAAAATGAGTTTTCGTGGTGGGAGAAGCCCTTTGGAAAACAGAAAGGGAATGTTTGTGGCTGGGAATCCTCCTCTGCTGTGGCAGCTGGTGGTGGGCGAGTGAGAGGAGAAGTCAGAGCTCCTGCAACAAACGGTTCCTTCAGAGCATCCAGCACAAATCCAGGCGGTGGGAGGAGGCTGGAGCAGGGTCTCCTGGTCACTGAAATCCCATTGCTGTGTGTGCTGGGAGCTGCTGCAGGAGAGCAGGGAATGTGGGAGCTGGAGCCTTTGGGATGAGTGTGGGTGATCCCTTCTCCCAGTGTCCATGGAATGTCATTGTCCCCGTGTTCCACGGAGCAGAGGGGACAGAGGATGCTACAGATGCTGCAGAACTCGGGCTGGCTGCTGTGATTTTGGGGTGCTGGGGTAGTTTTCCACCTTCTGCAGTGGAAAAGGGGCGATTCCCTTTCTCTGCTTTTTCCAGCACGGCCTGAGGCTCTGGACGTGGAGAAAAGCAAAGCTCTGGCTCCTGGTGGGTTTTGGGGTTGGGAAGCAGTGGGATGCTCAGCCCAGGTGGGTCCTGCATCCCACAGGAGGAGGTGGGTGAGGGTCAGAGCTGCTCCTGGCCAGGGTGGATGTGCTGATTTTGGCTGGGTCACATCGCCACGGCCAAGGGCTGCACCCTGTGTGGTCACTGAGCCCACAAATCCTTGTCCTCAGGGGATAAATTCCTGCTTTGGTGGCTCAGTTCATTCCCAGCACGGGCACTAAATTCCAGCTCCTGTCTGCCTGGGCCGGGGTGGGGCAGAGCTTCGCCCTCGCTGTTCCTGCAGCACTGAAAGAGTTAATTACTCTGTTATTCCCGTTAATTGCCCTGACAGCACCTGAGAGGCCACCCCTGAGCACGTCCTACACTCCTTTTGGGATTGAGGGCTGGAAATTAGGATTTAATCCCTGTTTAATCCTGAAATTCAGCATTTAAATCCCAGCAATAGCTGGGAATGGGGAGGGTTAACCACAGGCACTGAGTGATCCTCTCTGATAAATGATTTAATGTGATGGGAAGGCCTGGAGTGACCCAGAAGGGAGCTAAGGTTTTTGGGAGAGAGAGAGTGGAGAACCTTTGGGAGACACCTTTGGTTTGGTGGGGTTCACACAGGGCTCAGCCAGCTTAATAAATCGGGAATATTTTCTCTGCTTTGGTGGAAATATTTGGAAATTTGCAGTGCTGAAGAGCAGGAGGGGGCTGGTCCCAGCAGGGCTGTGGGGTTTGGCTCTTCCCCACACACCCCCACAGCAAAACAGGAGCTTTGATGGGGTTCAGGGCACACAAAGAGGGGCAAAAAAGGAACTTTTTGANGACCAAGAAAAGGCATCAGTACCAGTAAGGAGAAACAGTTGGATGTGGGTAATTTGATCCCAGGAATGCCCTTTCCATCACCTCTGCCCTCCTCACCTCGCTCTCCTCCATGGCCATGGGGCATTTCCTCCATCTGCCAGTCTGGGGCTCTCTGCACTTTTTATAGCTACTCAAGATGTGACTTTTCTCTTTCTCTTAGGGCCGGGATGGGAACAAGCCCTGATTTGCCCTGTCAGTTGCTCTCTTCCCAGTGCTCCTGCACACGATGCTGCTCCTTGAGCTGATTCCCTTTGGCACGTGGCTGCCTGGGAGCTCAGTGCCTGCTGGGTTTGTGCCCTCCCGTGGTCTGTGGGACTCCCAAACTGCTCCTTTGCCTTGTGGAAAACCCATTTCCCAACGGATCTGAATGTGGGGCTGGTCCTTTGCGTGCACCGAGGCGCCTGGCTGGGGTTTGGGATTTTTTGGTGGGTGGGTTTCAGTGGGGTGGGCAGGTTGCTTCCCAGAAAAAGAGGGAAAATCCCAACCCTCTGAAGCTGGGATGCAGCTCCCCGGAGCCAGGAGTGCATCACAGCACTGGCTCCTCCTTGCTGTGTAGAAATCCCGATGAATCTCTTCTCCAAAAACGCTGTTTAATGTGCAGACATCCCCTCTGGCAGCTCCGGGGGTTTGTGATGTGCAAAAACCGAGGTGAAATGTTTCACACAGGTGGGAATGGGGTGTGGTGTTTGGGGGGGAGAGGAGGAGCAGGCCAGCAATCAGCCAGGACAGGCTGAGGGGGAAGAGGGGAAAAGAAGGGAAGGATTTGATCCAGCTGCAGATGGATGCTCCTGAATGAGAGAGGAATCAAAAAAAAGAAGAAAAAAAGAAATCTCTGTCATTTGAAAGTCGATAATGAGCACTAAGAGGCTTTGGAGTGAAATAATTCCCTTTCCAGGCTCGTGGGGTGTAAATCCAGGGTGTCCCTGGTTTTATCCCTGGATTGGGGAGGAGGTGTCAGGCAGGGAGGGACGGACCTGGCAGTGCACAGGGGTGTCCTGAGCTGCTCCCAGTGTGCCCATGCTCCAGCAAAGTATGGGCTGGAAACAAACCCAGGGAATTCCTTTTCCACCCAGTTCTCCCTGCTGGATGATGCTGAAGGGCCCAAAAGCACCGAGAATTCAGGACAGGCCATGAAACAGCCCAGCTCAGCCTCCAGAGGCTGGGAAGGAAAATGCTTCTTGTTGAATTTACAGCATCAGGGACCTTTGGCATGAGGAAAACGGGGCTGAACTGTGAACAAACGAAATGCCTGGTGTGGGGGGAAAGGTGGAATGCTGCAAATCCGGGGGAGGAAAGATTTGTGAGGGCTGTGGCTGAGAAATAATCCTGCAACGTGTGGCTGGTGGCAATGAAAGGAGCTGCCACCATCGTGGGATCCTTGAGGAAAAACCTTCTGAGATCAAGTCCACCACAAAGCCAAGTGCACATCTCCACATCTTTGAAATGCCTCCAGGTGTGCTTTAAATAACTCCAGGGAGTTATTGGTGATGGTATTCCAGGGAAATCTGGTTTTTCCTGCCCCTGTTGGAGCTGTGGGATCTGCCCCATTTCCTGGCAAACCTGAGCAAACCACACCGAGCAGGGAGGGTGAGCAGGTGCTGAAATCACTCCTTGCCACTGAGAGCTATTTGGCCACCAGAGCAGCGGCTTTGGGGTGGAAATGAGTTCTTTTTCCAGCTGAGTTTGGCTGGAGAGGTTATCCCTGAGCAGGGAGAGGCTGCAGCTCCTGGCACACCGTGCCCAGCCAGGAGCTGGCATCAACCAAGACTAATTCTGAAGCTGAGCTGTAAATAATTCATGGGCACTGAAATGCCACCCGGGTTGGTGGCACGGGGCTGGCACAGCCGAGGGATTTCAGGTTTCCCACTGGCTCGGTGTGTAAAGGGAGCCCTTCCCCTGCTCCTTGTCTGGGTTCTCCCCAGAACCGAAAACAATTGACCCAAGCTGCAAAGCCCCATTTCCACCCCCGCTAATTAACATTGACCCTGCCAAAGGCTCCGATTGCTTCTGCTGCTGCTGACAGCCGGAAATGCTGGAAAATAAAGCAGGAAGGACCCGAGGCTGAGGGATGAGGAGATGTGGAGCAGCAGGACTCCCCTCCCCGCTGACTTTTCCCTCACACTTTTGCTGCAGCCTTGAAAGCTTCAGGTGGTCACAGGCACTACCTGGCATTTAAAACCTCCATGCTGAGCCATCCTCCTCCTCTTTCCTCTCCCCTCCTGCAGCTGAACGCAGGGATAACGTGGTGGTTTTCCTCCCCTCAGAGGGAGCATCCATCCTGCTGCCATCGCTCCCCTCCCACCTCCTTGCACTTGGGTGCCGGTGCCTTCCTTAAACGTGTTTTTTAGTCTTGTGCCTGATTAGAAAAGGCCTTTGACTGTGAAAAGTGGGGGGGTTTTAATTTATTTTTTTGGTGATAATTGCTCCTCTTGCTTCTGGGCAGAGTGGAAATGAGATTTTCTATTGCCACATGGCGGGGATTATTTAGCTCCATCCCCTCCACTCGGGCTGCGGCGCGGGGAACCGACCGCTAGAAATTGTTATTAAACGAGACAATCAGCCGCTCAAATAATTCATCTCCCCACCTTGGAAGTCGTCCAGACGCTCTGGATGATTTGTCTTGTCTCAAACAGCCACGGACTCCTTTTTTTTTAGGTGGTGAGGGGCAATTTGGTGCCTTGCCTGGGGCCTGGATGCTGCTCGGTGGGGGAAAGGCATCGCTCCCCCAGCGCTGCCCATTTCATCACCCGGCCCAGCCTGGCTGTCACCCCGGGCTGTATTTCCCAATTAAGACAATCAAGCTCCATGATGAAGCTTTGAACGGGCGCTCTTTACATTTATTTTGTTTTTTCGAAGCCCTTTCAGGCGGCGAGGGCTGGTGAATGAAGGTGTTCAGTGAGCTCATCCATCACTGGGACTCGGGGGTGAGTTCCCACCTCCCACCGCTGCTGCTGCTCTCTTGGAGTGGAAATAACGCTTTAAAACGACAAACTTTATTTTTGCTGCAAATGGGGACGGCGACAGCGGGGGGTTGTGCCATAACCAGGGATTTTTATCTGTTCCCTGAGAGTCCCCGTGGGTGACACGGTCTCATCCCCTTCCACCCCGACCCTACATCCTCACACACCCCTTGGCTCCTGGGAGGTGGGATGGAGGAATAAATTCCCTCTGGAGGATCTGAAGCACAGAAGGTTCTTTTGCATCTCAAAAGGCGCTGTTGGCACCTCCAGGAAAAAGTCCAAAGCCCCTGCCCAGCTCGCAGTTTTTCCAGGCTTTGCCAGCCTGTGTTTTGACACATCCCAGCCCGTGACAAACGAGGCGTTCAGCCCCAGGGCTGGTTCCTTTTGTCCAGCAATATGTTCCTCCAGGTGTTTTACCCTCCCTTTGTCCAGGATTAAGGCCAGACCGGGGAGCTGGGGGAGGTTTTTTTGGGGATGAATCCACCGCCGTGTGCTGAAGGTCACTCGTGCCCGTGCTCCAGGGAATGAGGATTATTCCTTGGCAGCTCCTGCCCTGGCAGAAATGCCCATCTGGAGCCACTTCCCTGCTTTCCTCAGCTGCTGGGTCACCCTGAGTGCTCCAGCGGGGCTCGTCATCCCAAAGATGATGAGCTGGAGACTTGGGGGAGGAAAAACAAAACGTGGGTGTTGACATAATGTGGACAAACGGCTTGGGAAGATTCGCTGTTGGGCTGATTTTTCCAGCGGCGTTCCTTGAGCAGCCAGCTCGGAGCTCAGCGACACAAACCCTCATCGCCGATGGGTGCAGAGAGCAGAGGAAAAGGCACAATATTTGCGTTTGGGTGTTGGAGCGGAGGAGCCAAAGAGAGGAAATCCAGGGAAGGTTTTTGTGGTTTTCCTGCTCGTCCAGCAGAATTGGCCGTGCCGCGGGGACGGGGGGAGCTGGGCAGGGTTCGGCTGTGCGAGCAGGATCGCATTCCTGCTCTGTGATACCCACTTGGCAGCTCTGCTCCCAGCTCTGTTTTCATCTCTGGGGGGGAGCTGGAGGCTGAAATCCCCCCCATTAGCAGGGAAAAACGTGCCAAGAGCAATGGAGTGCTGGGGGAACAGGGAGTTTGCTTTGGGCAGCTCAAGCTGTTCCTTGTTCCCTGGGTTTTTTTATCCCTTTGTTTGCCTTTGCAGGAATGGCTGCAGCCGCTTCCTGAGCTCAGGGAAGGGGCTCTCAAAATGAAATAACTGCCCCCAAAACTGTGCCCAGCACGAAAAGGAACCCACAGGGTGCCAAAAAGTCAGGTTCAACCCCTGCTGCAGTGACAGAGGAGGAGAGGGGCGCTGAGAAATCCTCTCATTGGGACAGAAGATGAAAAAGCCACCCTAAAAAAATCCCTTTTTCTTTTGTAGATGGGGCAGGGAAGTGGCACTGGGGCAGGTTGGATCCTGTAATTCCTCACTGCAGGGGAGCTGAGGGTACAATGGTGGCTCTGTTCTGCTGGGCTGAGGGGCACCCAGGATTTTGTGTTAACGGGAAGCAGATGCTGGAATCCCAGGGCTGGAATTCCCAACACCAGGGCACGGAGGGTGTGAGGGAGCAGCCCCACGCTGCTCAGGGCTCCCGATCCCAAGGCTGCCTGATCCCAGGGATCCCATCCCTCCCTCTGGGAGCACCGTGGGCCCCTGCAGGGAGGCAGGATGGCCACAGGAGCAGGGTTTTCTTGGCCAGCATTACATCTGTGCATCAAAAACCGGGCAAAGCAGAGCTTTTTTGGCTCGATGGATGTGGAAATTGTGATTAGAAACCGCCCAAACATCAGGTGAGAGGCTCTTGGCTGCCTCACTGTGTCCATCTTCCTCTTCCTTCTGGCTGTGCAGCTCCTCCAGCACAAATCCCTGGGTGTTCTTTGGGATGTTCTGTGCTCTGGGGGGGCTTTCTGACCCCCTGGCTGTGGTTGGAGGCCACCAGCCCCATATGGGACATCCCAGATCCATCCCACGGGTCCCTGTCCCCCCCCAAACCAGCTGTGCCCACACTCAGGCTGGAGCAGGAGCTGGAGTTTTCCCTCTGACCCATCCCTGAGCGTGGCAGGATCCGTGCTGGGCTTCACTTCGGACACCAGAGCTGTTGGGATGTTGGGGGGGATTGCAGGATTTTGCTGG
>VZTH01016327.1:19911-30552 GCA_013397815.1 Aleadryas rufinucha | reverse complement strand
TGGTTTTTTTCTGTCGCGTTTTATTTTGTGATGTCAAAGAACAGAATTCGGAGTGCTGGAAGAGAGAGGACGGCACTGAGTTTAGGTTTCATGTGACAGCACTGAGGCTTTAAAATTACCAGCTGTGCCCAGAGGTTTGGTTGTAGGATTAGAAGGCAATAAATGGGAAGGGTGGTGCTGTCAACAATCCAGCCAGCGAGTCAGTGAGGCCATCATATCTGTGGGTAGCTGAGAAGGCACTCACAGGGCACAGCGACTTTTGAAACAGGGAAATTCTGTAGTCACCTCTCCGGGCTGGAAGTGGGCACAGACTCCAAATTTACTCCAAACTTACATTCCAGACCATGGATACCAAACCTTTACAGAGATAACCTTACTGACTGCCCCACAGCTGTGGTCATAATCCCCTTTGCTTACGAAAGAGTCGAGCTGTGTCTAATGGGCCACATCCTGCAGGACTTGAACCCCCCAAACTGACACCTCCTACAGCCCAGTTGAGTCCCCCAGATGGCTCCAAATCTTGACCTGAAATGACATGGAGCTAAAGAGGAAAGCTTTTCTGTTACATTTGGGTCTTTTTTCACACAGCGTTCAAGTAACTTTCTCCCCAGAAAGGGGAAGGGAAGTGGCTTTCCCTGTGGGATGGTCTCTGTCAGTAATTTGGTCCAGAGATGTCTGTGGCTGGGGCTCCGTAGATTTGGGTCTCCCAGGCTGAGAGCTGTTCCACGAAGCCTGGGTTTGGTCTTATGTTCATTTGGCACTTCAGAAGGTATTTCCAAGCTCTCTGTGAACAGAAGGAACGTAAAGAAGTGTTAGGAATTGAACAGAAAGTGATTCTTGGGTATTTTCACAAAGCAGCTACACTTCAGTCAACACAGCTTTGTATTTGCTCCCTGTGCTGGACAGCAAGAACCTGCTGAGAGGAGTTTGGCTGCCAAAGTGGGGACAGGCTGGATCCAGATGTGGACTTGAGAGAGGCCTGTCCCCTTCATGCTCTGCTCTCCTGGATATGGGGACAGCTCAGGCTGCTTTCACTATCTGTCAGGTAACTGGTCTTATTTTACTCCAGTGGAGCAGAGCAATGCAGTCCTGGATTTTCTACCCTAAAATGCTGTTCCTGCCACAGATGATAAGCAAAGCAGTGCAGTATCAGCTATAAAGGTTATAAAGCAACAAAGGTTATCACGTTTTTGGATTGGTGTGACCTGATGTGGCAGAGCAGTTATGACCCTGCAGTTATCCCACTGTATTAATTACAGCCATCTTAATTATTTGTTAGCTCCAAGTAACCACCTAGAAACTCTGACACACACAGGGCAGATCCACCAGCATTACTCCAGCTGCATCCCTGGGTTTTCCTGTCAGTGCTCCTCTTTCTGCTCGTAAAGGAGCTTGCCCCCTGCACTTGGAGGGTTGCTTAAGTGTAACGAGACCAAAGGTCAGCAGATAGTGCTCCATTGGTTTGTTTTTCTAATCTTGCTGATTCTGCAGGCTCTGAGGCTGATCTTCCAATATTTACTCCTCTGGGTCCAGAGTGTGGGTGTCTCTAGTTCCCCTGGACTCAACAGATCTCCTCACATGTTGATCACTAATTAAATCAGGGGCTGCACATCCCAAATCTGCCTTGCTTTTGCCTTTTTGGAAGCTTTCAAAGATCTTTGCCTGGATTGGCTGGAGGATCACACGGGAATCTGTTGCACTGCTTTTGTCTGCAAGAAACAAACTTGTCTGCCAGGGTAATCCCCCAGGAAAGCTTTGCCCAGCCAACAGTGGGCAAGCACTGTCCTGTCAACCTCCTCTCTTTTTTTGGCATTTAGTAAAATGCTGAGACCAACCTGTTGATGCCAACTGAGAGGAATGGCAAGGCTCAGCCTTTGACTTTTGCACTGCCACTGGAAGCACGTTCTGTGATTGAGTGAGTGAGTGGCTGGTTATCAGCCTGCAGGAGCAATCACAGCCCTGTTAGTGCAGGGACTGAACCGTGGCTGAGCCCTGCTGGCACCCTCAGCCTCTAATTACCCACTGGCACACAGCCATGGAAAGAGCTTTCCTCTTAGGCTGGACACGTTTGCACAAAATCAATCACCTTATTAGATACAGACCCAGCTTTAGTGAAGTTTGGATCAATCCTTTCAAGCTCCCAAAATTTCCAAACAAGGGTGAGATTTTTAAGGAGAGGCTGGGCAGTTCCCATGGGAACTCTCCTGCTCCCTGTTGGGAGGCACCAGGAGATGATGCCTGTGTGTTGTATGCAGAGGGAGAAAGGCCTGGCACCAGGGCAGAGGCCAGCAGGCTCTTGCACAGCCAGGCCATTCCCAGCCATCCTTCATTCATTTCTTTCATCATTCAGAGCTATGCAACAGCCTGTGCTGGCCATCTAACATGTGCATCCCTCCTGGGCAGGTATTATCCCATTCCAGATTTCTGTACAGGAGCGTCTGTGGGAGGAGATTGCTTCTGGAGGAATAAAATAGGATTTTGGAAGAAGTCAGAAGTCAATGGTAAATGAGAGCCCTGCAAACACTGGGTTCTGAACTGCCCTGTAACACCATGGAATTAAGAGACAGGATTAACTGCAGTAGCCTCCACTCTTTTTCTCAAATCCAGGAGAGAAACACCATGTTCTGTACCCACAGCTTTAATTTTATAGCCCTTTAGTTAAGTAGGGAAAACAAAAATATCACACGTTCTAGAGTAAGCACTCACAGATCCAAAATCACACCTAAGCCACCCCCTTAATGGTCTAAAAAAGATGCAATCCCAAATCATAGAATCAGTTGCATTATCAGGTGGATATTGTGCATGAAATCACAGAGAATGTCCTTTTACTACACTGATGGGGTTTCAGGAAGAGAAATAAGTGCAGAGACAGTTTCTGTGGGGGCTGTGCCAGTGACATACCTGCAGGGAAAAGCGGCAGGAATGCATCAGATAGGCCATGGTGACTGTGCTGCACCGGCTCATCCCCAGGCTGGAGAACACCAGCACTGCTCCCACGTCCAGCTGAGCATCTGAGGCAAGAAACACCAATCACAAATTAGTGATCTGGGAAATGGAGCTTCCCGTGGCAGAGTCAAGCACTAATTCGGTGACAGCTGACAGGGGGGCAGCAGCCTGAGCGACAGGAGCCCTCAGGAACCCTGACAGCAGCAGATGGGCACTGCCAGCTCCCATTTCTGTGAGCATTTGCCTTTCTCAAAAATCCACAGTTAAAACATGGCCTCGAAGAGCAGCACCAATGACAATGACCAGTCAGTGCTTCATTACACATCGGTGTCCCCTTCCCATCAGGGATCTGAGGAAAAGTGGCCTTTCCTGACCTGTCAGCTGTGGTCAGCACCACAAACTCTCCCCAGACAGGTTTAAAGGTACTGAAATGTTATTTTTCCTGGAAATTTGCATATTTAATTAATAACCTTTTAATTCTTTCTCTCCCTCTCTAGACAGAATGATGTTTTTAAAATCTTAGCAACTGAACTCCAGAATTCATAGAGCAAAGCCTTTTCTTTTAGTGCTGTCAAGATGTTTTGTTTGTTCTTTTTTTTTTCCCCAAGCACTAAACCAGCATTTTTAAACTTATTTCTATTGTGAGATACTATTTCTGTCCTAAGATCTGAGTAGAACTGGCCTCACTCCAACACACACCTGGCACGAGGACGTGCACACTGCTCTTGGAGTATGTGGAGAGCTTTAGTCTCGTGTTCTAGTTTGAGTAATCTGCTCTCCACCGCCAAGTAAACAGTTCCACTATCAGGTAAACAGTGTAACACTTCCACAAGTGCAGCTAATTGTAGACTCTTGTAGTCTGCTTTAGAAACAGCCACAAACTATGGGTGATGTGAGAAGGAAACTTCTGAAATCTTACTGGGAAAAAGCACGAGGCACAATGAAAGGCAAGTCAGTGAATGTCAACCTTTAGGTGCACCAAATAATGAAATTCAGTTCAGGACTGCAGAACTATATCCTCAAACGTTGTTTCTGTGTGTGCAATTGTCATGTCTGATACTGTACTTGGATTAAGGTCTGTGGGGACAGGGTGGGCTTTTGCTTCTGGCTCTGTCCAGCACAGCTCAGCAGGGCCGTGATCTGTGGCAGGTGTTACTTGATAAGCATGATAAAAGATAACGACACGGTTGGACAGCATCAGGATGGAGCTGCAGGAGCGGTGCCTGCCGTGCAGCTGCAGGCACTGAGCTGCAGAGTGTGTCTTTTCTTGCCCTATCTGATGTAATCAGCTGAAGGCAGGTCGATGCTGTCCAACCTGAAAGTCTTCCTGGGCCCTACGGTGGGTCTGCACTGCAAATCACAAAGATTATCAATGCCTCGTGCTGAGTTCTCTAATGATGTCTGTCACACTCTGGTTCAAATAGAGCTCTGCTGGCTGAAGAGTTGGGCTGGTGAGAGTCAAAGGGCTGTTGCAAAGGAATAAGAGGCAATCCTATGAAGCCCTGGTAGACACCCTGCAGCAAAGGCTTTTCAGATTGGGTGGAAAGCTCCCTGTTACCAGAGTGAGGTATCCTTTAAAGTGAGCAGGGACACAGAGTCAGATGCCCTGTAAAATCTCCTCTCTGTCCATCAGGCTGGTTAGTGAGGCAGCTCTGGTATCCATCAGGGTGTGGGCTTGCTTACCCTGCTGTCTGGGCTTCCTGTCACTCCCATCTAATATCCTACAGTGAGCAAGGTCTCAGGAATTCCAGATCACGATCCACTCACCTATGAAATGACAAATGGTGGGGAAGGAAGAAAAAAGATCTGCTTCGGGTGAATCTGGAACAGATACATGGAGGGATTTACCTCCTTCTGCAAACCTGGAAAAGAGCACACAGACCACATGGAGCAGAGGAGCAGCCTTGACAAGATGTGTTTGTTGGAGGCAAGGTGGTCATTTTGTTTGCTGTTACATGTGTGAGTTTTTCGTCACTGTCATCATTAACATGATAAGGGATTGGTTATGGTGAGGCACAGAGATGTTTGTAACATAGAACCAGTTTAATCACTGATTTTCCATTTCAGCGGTATCAGCATTGATGTCTTAACCTGCAGCTGAGAGATAAATGAAAACAGATGAACTGAAAGCAGGTGTGCTTTCACAGAGTGTTTGTTGGCTGTTCTGTGGAGCCCCCCAGTTCACTTCATGTGGTTTTCTATGGCACAGACTCCTCCTTCCACAGACTCAGAGAACTCACGGGGTAAAAAGTTGGTGAGGAATTTCCAAAATGTGAAAGCACATCATGCAGAGGGCATGGGAATATTACCCAGTGCAGAGACATTCCTCTGGAGCCAAAGGCATGAGAAATGTCTGCTGGTGCACATGTCCTGGGGTGGGTAACTGGATTTGTTACTTTGTTTGGGTCACCACCTTGAGAAATGCCACTGGGTTTTTACTGTGTGAAACTGCATTTCCAGCAAGGCCTGCAGACTGAGCTGACTGGTCATGGACAGAGCAGGTAAGGAAGGAAGACCAAAAATGTGACATATTGGTGATTTAGCTTTTACACTGTTTTTCAGAGATTTTGCTCTGAAAGCTATTTGGAGATACAGGTTTTTCCTGAAGAGTGGTGGTATGTGATAGACTTGAAATACCAAGGGCTTCCCACTCCTCCTCTTACCCCACTCACCCGTGGCATGGTCAAGGGCTGCAGGACTGTGCTGCTGTTGTGCTAACTCTGGAGCAGAAATTAGAAAAATGAGCATGAAATGGCACTGGAATCTGCACAGAGGTTTCCTTGGAAGGCCACAGACACTGACTCCTCTGCCAATAAACTCTGTGTCACCTCATTTTTTCACATCACAGACACTGGTGAGGGTAAGCCTTGAACTGTTTAACTTACAGTGTTACAGGCTCTTCACAGACGTTGACCAGTGCTTTGATCTTCAGATCTCCCTGAATTTGTTTGTCACTGGCCTGCTTGAAATTGCCCATATATAACTTTTCAGGCAGTATTTCTACAGGGTATGGCTGGAAGGTGTTTAGCTCCTGCCAGAAAGAAACCACAGGCTCAGGTTAGAGTGTGTCTTTGCTCCCATCAGCTTGGTAAGTTTTAAACAGAAGTCACGTGAAGAATTGAACAGGCACTTAGTCAGCAGCCCATGACACATTTTAGTGTAATGATTCATTCAATCACCTGGATTTGCTGTATATTGAAGTCTTTGCTAGTTTTACTGAGAATAATTAACAGCCTCACCGTTGTTGTGGCATTACTCGAAGCAAATCCTAACTAAACAGGAGGTGGGATATTTCCTTTCCATTGTCTGGAGGGGCTGCAGCATGACAGATTCATTTGATGTTCTCCCCGGTTACTGTTTGCAAGGCTAAATGAAATCATCTGCCACCTGCAGAGCTGCAGGTGCCCTGGGGTAGCACAGCACAAATCTGCAGCTGCATCCGGTGTCGGCAGCCTGGAGGCTGAGAAGGAAAACACACAAATAGCCAACAGTGCCTCGCCATCCCTAAGGGGTATGTGGATACTCGGCTACTGCTCCAGGAGCACAAAGGAGCAGCCTAACCATTTAAACCACCAGCAAACAGCTTCCACTGAGAGGCAAGGAGGTGTTCTGTGTCCAGCTGAGTATGAGGGGGAAGCTCAGCAGTGAGTTGTCCTTCACAGAGCAGCACAAAGTGAATCGATTTTCTCTCCTGTGCTGCAGCATCCACAAGTTAGCTCTGTGTCATGGGCTATTCCCTGGGAACCAGAAGGGAACAATGGGAACAAAATACACCTTGGAATTAAATGCTCTGTTGTCCAGCACCTTCTTAACCTGCCCTGCCTGTCCTAAATGTGAAATAAAGGGTAATTGTTTCTAATAAGCTAAATAGATTGATGTTTATAGGTGAAACCGAGCAATTAGGACACCTGTGTTTGAGTGCATGGCTGTTTTCTTCCTCGGCCTATTGAAACAAGGCACCAGCACTTGCTTTGTGACCCTTCCCGATGCAAAGACATGGATCACAGTGCTTGGTAGGAATTGTACTTCTGTTTGAAAACATTTGCTGTGTACTATGCCAGATAACCACGTGTGAGAGAGGAGCCTGCTTCTTTTCATCATTTGCTACTGTTTGTTCAGTTATCTGTACTTTCCATAGGCCAGTTTCGGGGTTATCAGGGGAACATTCCCAGCTTGTTTCCATGAGCTTCCTTTCTCGAAATAGAAGAGGAAGAAGTGTGGCTGTAAAAAAATCAGTGGTGAGACTCAGGGCAAGCACAGTAACTGAAATTACATTTAATTCCTTTGTCTGAAATTACTGTGATATCAGATTTGCAACACCATCTAACTTGAATTCACCAGCCATCATCGGTTGAATACAAATGCTAATGTCTTCCACTTGCAAATTAGTCTCATCTCACCTGAGGCATCCACAGTGTCTTCTGGCTCTTCAGGAAATGGTAACAAGCTGAAAACCGCTTGTACCCTCCCTTCAGGAGGAGCACGGGGTGGCGGGTGAAGTGCTGCAAGTTTCTGGCGTGGTGTAAGGCATCTCCTTCCCCAGTATCTAAAGAGACCAAAGAGCTGTTGGCCAGGGCAGGTTCAGTGTCTCCATCTGCCTCCCTGACACCCACAGCAAATCCCTTTTCATTCCATCTAATGCTCTGGAGAAAACTTTGTTAAAAGCTCGACTTATTCTTTACTTGTTGCTGCAGGTCAGTTACAGGTGCTGCTGCTTTTCACCTCTCATCCTGATCTTTTATTCCTCTCCTGGTTTCTTGTGTAGGTCTAGATTTTTTTCCCCTCTCCCCGTTTTTCTTTGGGAAATGCTTGTAATAAGTTCCCATAATAGGGAAATTTTATTAATTTAAATTTAATCATCTTCTTTTTATGGAGGCCCTTTTCTTTAGTCTGCTTTAGGCAAACAGGGAAAAAAGGACGTGTCTTCAATAATTTTTTCACAAATGTTTTAAACACTCCCCTCAGTGAAGTAAATTATGTGAGATGGCTGCTCCTCCTCCTCCTCCTCCTCCTTGCAAGGAATCCATCCTGCTTCCCTCTAGCTATGTCTGCTTCAGAAATAGATCAGCACAATAGAAACCCAGTTCTGATTCTTCACACCTTCCCTTTACTGCCTCACCACTGAGCATCTAGGAACCTGCTTGCTTTATTCATTCCCCTTACACCCCCACTTTTTTTCCTTTAAAAAGTGATGTAAATCTTTGCTAAAACTCCTGTAGCCTTTGTAAAGCTCAAACAAACATACAGAAGTGGTTCTGCCCACAGCAGAACTCCTTGCCAAAGGATGTGTGAAAGACAAACACTTCCATGGTTCAAGGAAGACCGAACAATGATATGGAAAAGTTTCCAGTGCTTCACATTTCTTGGTGAACTCCATCAAATCACCACCCCCATCAAAGGTAAGTCTTTTTAAATATCACGAAGTGAAAGCCTTTTGTGACCCTCAAAGAAGGAAGTACTCACTCTGGGAACAGATGGAACCTGAGCTGATGGTTTCAGGCTCTGAAGCAGCACTGCTCCCTGAAAGGCAATCGTTGGACAAGCCAAATCTCAGGGAAATGTGGCAAAAAAAAGAACCCATTCCTCACATGCAACAATGAGCTTCAGAGGATCATCCACAGATGGGAAACCAGGGCTGCCAGGATGCTTTGAAATAAAACCTGGATTTTGAAGCCTGAGAACATACACAACACAGTGAAAAAACAGAGGCAGAGCACAGTTTTTCACATAAAACTGGGAACATTTACATCTCTTCCAATGAGCTCATAAAATTAAATGAGGAATGGGAAGAATCTCTATGCAGCAACGAGGTCTTGACTGACATGGGTCACACGTACCTGTTTCTTTCTTCTCCTCCTGATTGTCACTGCAGCCCAAAAAGCCGGTGTCTTGGTCGTACACCACACAGTATCTGACATAGTCCAGCTCCTCAGGATTCGGGATCAGATACTCCCCTGCAGGACTCTGCCAAAATCACAGAGGAGTTCCATCAGGAGCACGGCTCCACTCTTCTATGGTAGTATCAATGCTCCTGACATCTTGCAAGTTACAACTCTCTAGCTACACGTTGGGTTTGTACACGTGGGTGGACACGACACTGACAGCCCCGGTTAGAAGTCAGGAATGATGCAAATCACGCTGATTGCTCCATCAGCAGCAGCGATTCGGATGCCAGCGCTGTCCTTGTGAGGCAAGGCTACACTGAGTGAGTTCTTGTGCAATTAGTTTCAGCTCCTATGTGCCAATCCTTCGGGCTGCTGGAGCCACCTTTGCTTTGTGACAGAATACGTCCCCCCAGTGGCAGCCGCGGGGCATGGCTGAGGCAGGGCAGGGCCTGGGACATTTCCCGTGGGTTTCAAACCAGTTTTGGCTTCCTGCTAACTGCTAAATCCAGGGATGGTTCACGCAAACAGCAATCCCCTCACCTGTTCAATCATCTGGGCTGTAATAATGTGGCTCGCATCGAATTCACACCGAGAACGGGCATCTGAAAAAAACCAAGCAGGGCAGAGCAATTGGCTTTTAAAGGTGGAATCCTGTTTGTATTTTGTCAGGGGGAATTCAGGCACTGGCATCACTCAGAGAAAGAGGTTTGGGGATATGGCACTTGGCAATATGGTTTAGGGGTGGTTGTGGTGTTGCTGGGTCAGCTGTCGGACTGGATGATCTTGAAGGTCTCTTGATGATTCTGTGATTTGTTGTTTTAGAAACTGAGGCCTTCTGGTGTGGGTATCACAAACTCCAGGGCTGATGTGGGTCTGTGTGTAACACCAAGTGATAACCAGCAGTGTTAGTCCTGACCCAAATGTGCTCCTGCAGCATTCCCAGCATCAATCCTGTGCTCTGACCTCTGCCCAGCAGCTCTGCCTCTGCTGCTCCAGAGCTGGGGAGAGGGGCACTGGAAAGACCCCAGCCCCACTCCCAAACTGGCTGACTCCCTTACCAAAACATTTAATGACATTGCAGTATCAGGCACCCTTTTGGGGGTATTGACACTGTGCAAAATGGAAGAGGTTATCAGGAATCTTTGTGTAATTCTCGAGAAATCTTGTCCAGCTCTAAAACCTCTGGGAGCAGCAGGGGAGAGTGTGTATCCATGGGACTGATCAGAGCAGGGAGAGTTGGACGTGAGGAAAGCCCAGGCAGCATCAGGTGATGGCATCTGAAATGGGACGGAAGGTCCCAAGTGCGAGGCCCCAGAAATGACGAGAAGTGATGTGGGTGCTTTTCCTCACGAGCCCCGTTGGCTCAGGATATCTGCCCGGGCTGAGCACAGTGCCTGGCTGCAGGCAGGGGGAGACAGCAGCAGGCAGGGTGAGGCAGGGGCAAGAGCAGGAACTGGGGCACACAGGGACAGGCAGGGGAAGCGGCAGGCAGGGGGAGGCAGGGACAAGAGCAGGAACTGGGGCAGACAGAGACAGGCAGGGGAAGCAGCAGGCAGGGCAGGGGCAGGCAGGGAGTGGCAGGGGCAGGGAGGGGCACGCACAGGCAGGAGGAGGGACAGGGACAGGCGGAGGCAGGGGCAGCAGCAGGGACAGGCAGGGGCAGAAGAAGCAGGCAGGGGAAGCGGCAGGCAGGGGGAGGGCCAGGGCCAGGCAGGGCCGGGCCTGTGCCGCGGCCTCACCCAGCAGGCACAGGTAGTTGGGCTCCGTCAGCCGGGATCTCCAGCGGTACTGGTTGATGATGTTGTAGAGG
>VZTH01016327.1:3616-18889 GCA_013397815.1 Aleadryas rufinucha | reverse complement strand
CGTGGCTGGGGGGCTCGGTGCTGGGTGTGCCAGGCTGGGGCCGGTGACACCACCGTGGCTGGGGGGCTCGGTGCTGGGTGTGCCGGGCTGTGCCCGGTGACACCGCCGTGCTGGGGCCGTGGCCCTGCGGGTCTCGGCCCAGCAGCTCCCGCCCTGCTCCAGCCAGGCTGCGAGTGTGATAATTTTGCATGAACTCCTCTCTCTGATTGCGTACAAAGGGTGATGGGTTTGCTGCTTCCTCCCTCTAATGCAAATATGCCCCTGCGTTCCGAAGCTGTTAAGAACTAAAGCTGGTGGTTGGGGTTTAGCAGTAATCCTTCGTGTGCTGAAATCCACTATGCTGGCTCCAAACCACTGCTCCTGTGGCTGCACTGATAGAGACCGACCTCTGTCCAGTGTTAATAGTCCCGGTGGGATGTAAAAGAGTGATTATTGCAGCTATAAAGATGTGCTGTACAGGAGAGCCTTGTCTAAGTCTTTTAATGGGAACTGTATTTATTAGCAGTAAGGTTTTGACCCCACGGTGTCAGCTCAGTCACAAATGGGGCTCAGCAGTGACTCATGCCAGACTTTGCTTCCCCTTAAAGAGTTTCTTGCAAAACTATATTTGTTACAATAGCAAGAAAACTGGGCTGAGGTTAGTCTGGTCCACTTCTTGGGTAATTATTTCCTGTCATAGCACAGTAATTAAGCTGTTCATTAAGGGACTTGGAAATATTTATTATGGCTTTATCTGGTAAGACTGTGATAAAGAATGGCTTTCTCAGCAGCAATTGCTGTTTTACATCTCCACAGGAGTTTTCCATCACTTTGGCAGAGTGTTGCACTTTAAGGTTGTTCTGGCCCCTGGAAGTGGCTTTCCTCTTGTGTAGCAACACTTTGCAAACAGGCATTTGTGAGAGAAATTACACCCTGCCAGTACCTGAGTGAGGATAAAATTGGTGCACAGGGCAACCAAGCAGAGTGGATTTTACTTGATTCTCAGCCACACGATCAAAGCTGGAAATTGTAGTCCCTTAATGTTCTCAGGCCTCAATCTTGAGGCATCTGCAGGTGCTATTTTGAATTTATTTCAGGTGTAAACATTTTCTTCACATATATGCAGTGGTTATTACATTTATTGCAGTCCATTAAATGTATTGATTTGCCAAATGGAAGACATATTTTTTTTTATACTGGCAACATAAACTAGAAAAACTACAAACCAGATTTGCCCTACATCAGGCCTGGGCCCACAGGGTGGCGGGTATTGGTCTCAGGCAGGCATTTCTCTTGGGAGAAAGGTGATCCTTTGGGTTCCTTTGCCCTAGCCTTGCTTCCCTTTTGAACTTCAGATCACAAGTAACCATTTCCTCCAACTTGTCCTACCAATAAACCTGAAGGATCTCTGGGAGGCTGCTGTGAAGGTCATTTTCTGTAGGCTTAGACTATCAAGTTTACATAGTGCTTGGTAAAAAAATTGAGAAATAGAACTAAAAGTAAAGAAAGAGTGGTGAAATCCCCAAGGTCACTGCTGGGGTAACTGCCAGAACACCCCTAGAACGTGTTTGTTGTCTGTTTTGCACAGAACAATGCCAAGGTGGCAGTGCTGGGGGCCTCGGGGGGCATCGGGCAGCCCCTGTCCCTGCTCCTGAAGAACAGCCCTCTGGTGAACAAGCTCAGCCTCTACGACATCGCCCACACTCCAGGCGTGGCAGCTGACCTCAGCCACATCGAGACCAGAGCCAATGTCAAAGGTACCATGGGAATGGCCTGTGCTCCAAAGGGATCCTCCCAAAGGGGTGGCTCTGACCCTGAATGCCCATTGCTGGTGAGGGGAAATCTTCACCCGCTGATCCTTGAAGCCCAGTATCAATTTAAGTAGCTTTTTCCTCAAGCGGTGAATGATTAATTAAGGTTTAGCTGATTAGATTGACGTGTATGAGATGAAAATGGGCTGTGGTTGCACTGTTGAAGGGGAATTTGTGATACGTGGCAGGAAACATTCAGTGAAATTGTCTCAGAGTGTTGAATTTAAAAGTTTGAGTAGAAATAGATTTAACACTCCCTGGGTGTCCACATGAATTCCATGTGCTTCTTTTCTCTTAGATTCTGATGAAATCAAAACTTAATCTGCTCATCTTTCTTTAATCTGAAGATCACCAAAAGGTGACATTTTACATGAATGTGCCTGTCTGCAGTTCTGTGGGGGCACTGACTCTGGTGCCAAGGCTTTTGGAGAGTAAATACACATAGCAGGAGGAACTGGGAGTTTGGAAAACAGGTGAATGTGAGATTCTCACCACTCTCATTCTGTGAGTTTTGAAACAAGGATAAAACATCAAATGGGATCCATCCATACTTGTGTTTCTTTGCTTTTCAGCATTAAGTCTGAATTGAAGGTTAAATTAAAAAAAGGACTTGGATGCCTCTGGGCATGATTTTGTACTTCAAAGTGTCAGCTATTTAATAACTGTCAAAACCATAATGCCTGACTGTTTTCCATTTCAGGCTTCATGGGACCTGAGCAGTTGCCAGAATGTCTGAAGGGCTGTGATGTTGTTGTTATTCCGGCGGGAGTCCCTAGAAAACCAGGTAGGTTCTCTTTGTTGGAAAGCCCCAGGGCTGCTTTGAAGTGGATCTCTGCAGTTCTGCTACTCAGATAGAGCTGTGTCTGTTGGGTTCTAAGTGGTCTGTTAATGCCCCTGCCCCAGAGCTCCTTGTGGTGTCAGGCAGCTCATTCAGCCTCTCTTAGACTGTCCCTTGTGAAATGGGCTGAATTGATTTCTGGAGTTCCTACATGGGGTTGAGCTGCAAAGACACTTTATGCAAGTGATCCTAAATCTCCCTTAGTGTTTCTTGTCCCAGAGCAATGCTCAAGGCATAAAAACTGGTTCTTTTGTTTCATTTCTCAGCAGAAGAGAAATAATCTGTTTTGTTTTACGTCAGTTGTGCAGCAACTTCTTGGGGCATCTCTGAATAAATGCTGTTAAGCCTTCCTAGAATGTTTCTGACCTGTTCCATTTCCACTCTGCTTTCCAGTATCCTATTAGGAACATAACAGAATTCTAGACTTTAATGCCTAGCTCTTCCTAAATCTTCATTTTTCATGGGTAAAGTAGTTGCTGTAATAGAACTGGGGGGTGGCACTTACACAACCAGCAATATTTTGCACACAGCAGTTGGCATTTAAACTGTAGTTGTGGAAATGACTTAAAAGAGGGAGGAGAATTCATCTTGAGAGCACTTGAGAGCTGTGGGTTGTGTGGTCACAGTGCACTTCAGGCCACCTCAGTGAAGTTCTGGACAGTTGGGCTGGTTGCTCCTGGAAAGGGCTGATCTCTTCATTAGTGAGAGGAGTTACCTTTGGAGCCAGTTCATTACTGCAGCTGGAGAATTTGTTCTTGATCTGTGAAACCAGAAGCTGATGTGTGTCTGTCCAAAGCAGAATATTGGGTTTTGATTGGATTTCCTGCCTGTGATGATAACTGTGGGTAGCTTAAAATCCTGCCCTGGCTGTGTTTTAGGTATGACCCGTGATGACCTGTTCAACACCAATGCCAGCATTGTTGCCTCTTTGACATCTGCCTGTGCAAAGCACTGTCCAGAAGCCATGATCTGTATTATTTCTAACCCAGTAAGTGTTTTCTGGAGACCTTGAAATGTAGAGGGAAAAAAACCCCCCAAAATCCAGACTAAGAATACTAGAGTAATCCAAATTCCTACTAATTTTGACCAGTATATTTAAAGTCTGCAGTGTATTTGCAGAAAAGCACTAAAAGCCTGGTTCTACTAACCCATTTTTCTTGGCTATATTTAATTCAGAGGAAACTTGGATATAAAAGTGCTTAATATCTCCAAGTCTGTGTGACTGGTTATAATGAAAGCTGGTGTATTAGCTGGGATAAAAGCCTTAGCTCACTATGGGAGGAGCCTTTGTAATGGGAATGAGCAAATTTATTGTCTTAATGGTTATTTAAAATTAATGATTTTTATTCCAGCCTGACTGTAAATTGCTCTTCAATTTAGGCATTAAAGTAATTGGCTACAGTTGATCCCAAATTGGAAGTGTAGTTTGGGATGTTAATTGGCCTGTTAAGTTCATGCATTGGCTTTGTTATTAAACTGCTTTTAATCAGTGCTTGCCTCTTCTTGCTTGTAGGTAAATTCAACCATCCCAATAACTTCAGAAGTCTTCAAGAAGCACGGTGTCTACAATCCCAACAAAATCTTTGGTGTTACAACACTGGACATCGTCAGAGCGAATACTTTTGTGGCTGAACTAAAGGCAGGTCATGGTTAACATGCAGGGGGAGGGATACTGCCTGCTTTGATCATCAGATCTATAAAGAAATGCTTTCAAAATCACTGCAGAGAGCCAAAGGAGCTCAGATTTCTGTGCAGCTAGAGGCAAAGGCAATGATTCCCTGTCTCCCTTATTTAGAGGACCCTGAAGATAAGGTTTCTTGCAAAATGTGGTTCAAGAGACTTTGACCTTTCCTTTCCATAGCTGTGCCCTGCAAGTGAGCTACGTGTTGGCCTTAATTCCCTTGGCATTCCCAACCCTGCCATGCAACCAGAGGAGAGGGTTGAGTTGTAGTGTGTGTTTGCAAGTCAAACTCTGTGCTGTGTGTCACAGGATACTCTGCAAAGTATCAGGAGCTATAGCAGGTTACTGCTCTTAATAGCCCTGGTGGTGTTTATGTTGTGCTGCTCTTTCTCCAAACCTGCAGTAATAATATCCTGTAACTGTATGAAGTGATCAGAGTAACCCAGAGTTCTGCTCTGTAGACGTGGCTTTGTCCCTGGAGTACAGCTGCCTCTGGAATTCCTGCCCTGTGTGTCCTGATATCCAGGGCAGAGAGTGAAGTGTGGTGTTTTCACTTGTTTTTCTTGCCCGTGTCCTTCAGAAGCTGGAAAGTTTTGTGTTTCCTTTAGGGCTTGGATCCAGCTCGAGTAACTGTTCCGGTTATTGGTGGCCATGCTGGGAAGACCATCATCCCTCTGATCTCTCAGGTAGGTCAGGGTGACAGCTGTGTGTGGCAGCACACTTGTCAGCGTGTTAGGGTTGATGTAAAGTGCCTTTGTGATGGCAGGTAATGTGCTAGGGTAGAGCACAGAGAGTCTTCCCTGCTCTCGTGGCTGCTTTCCTTCTGGGATGGGGTGCAGGATGAGGTGGAAGGCAGCAATCTAAATCTGAACCCCTCTGGGTAGTGTAAACAGTTCCAGCTTTCCTCTAAAGGAGTTTGGGATAAGAACTGAGAGGTAGTGTGGGTGTTCAGGTGTCTTGGCACTGTTTGTGACAGGTACCTCATGACAGGAATACCTGGCTTCAGCAGAAAAATTGGATTGATTTTGCTCTGATGGACTGGAAACCCCACTTGAATGTCCAGCATTGAAAGGCACAGCTCAGGCTGTGTAGGGAGACCTGTTCCAGCCATGACTGGCAGTCAGTCCCTTCATGCATCTCAGCCAGGCTGAAATGCAGTTCTAAAGCAGGCGCAGTCTCGGGACGTGCTGGGATATGGCCAAGGAGCAGTCTGTAACAAAAGGGGAATAGCTGTGCTCTAAGTGGGGGATAAAGTATCCTTCACTGAAGGATTTTCTTAGGGAATAAGAGCAAGGGCATTGGAGCAGCTGAATGCTGAGAGGTGCTTTGGTTAAACAGTCCCTTGGGACAGAAACAACTGTGCTTAAGCTACTGGCATAGCTGTATCTGAAGGTTCAGTGAATTCCTAAATACTACTGGGAAACTGGATCTTTCATAAGGCTCTACTTCCATAATGCCACGGTGACCCAAATATTTATGAGATGACTTTTGAAATTCCTAATGCTTGGAGGGTGTCTGTAGTGCACAGTAGGGAGGAACCATGGCACGGCCTGGTTTGGCTGTGAAGCTGTGGTTTGTCCCTAGGAAGCTGGGCACGGCTGGGTTCCTGTTGCAGGCCATGCAGTAACCCCAGCCCTGGTGACTTCTGCAGCTGGTCAGTGTCACACAGGCTGTGAGCTGGGGAAGCCCATTTGCCCAGATGAGGACTGTTGGTAACAGCTGCCATGGTACAAAAAGTATTGTGTGTTTTATGCTGAATCTGGAGGGGTTCTGGTGTTGGTAGTAACTTTTTTTTCTTCCATCCAGTGCACACCAAAAGTGGAGTTTCCTCAGGATCAGCTGGAGAAGCTTACAGCAAGAATTCAAGAAGCTGGCACTGAAGTTGTCCAGGCTAAAGCAGGAGCAGGTGGGTTCTTGAGTAAAGCTTCCAAGTAATTCTTGTTGACTGTCTATAGGGGTGCAGTTTAATCTTACTCACAGGTTATGAACTGCTGGTTGCCAGTCTGACTGCTCTGCTCTGTCAGCTGCTGCCTGGGCTGTGCTACTAGAAACAGCTCAGTATGTGAGACTAAATATTAGTCTGAATAATATTTCAGACTAAATATTAACTGATCCCACACTACCTATGACTTTAAAAAGAATCTTCTCTGTCAAATTAAGCTGTTTCTTTTATAAATCTGGTCAGTTAGATACATGTAGCTGGCCAAAAGCTGCTGCTTTATCCAACTGGCTGTGAGCTTGAGGTCAATGACACTGCATTATTACTGCTCTGTAAACACACCAGTATGGAAACCTTTGATGCTAAAGGAAGTGTCAAATTTCAATGTGAGCTGTTCTGAAAGTGGTTTAACTCTTGCAGGATCTGCCACCTTGTCTATGGCCTATGCTGGTGCTCGATTTGTGTTCTCCCTGTTGGATGCCATGAATGGAAAGCAGGGGGTCATTGAATGTGCCTTTGTCCGATCGGATGTGACAGAGAGCCCATACTTCTCTACACCTCTGCAACTGGGGGTATGTACTTTGCATCATGAGCCTCATAAACAGCAGCTACTGGTGGTGTCATGTGGGTTTTACTCAGTGGTTTCAGTTTAGCTGAATGCCTGCTATTGCTGCAGTTAACAGCTGAGTGTGGCTTTAAGAATCTTGAATATTTGGGTATGGTACTTAGGCACTTAGCTCGGCTTGACAAGGATGCTGCTGCTTTTATTTGCTCTTAGACTGCAGATCAGTGGGTAACCAGAGATTCAGACTCTACTTAAGAGGTCATGCTTGCCTCAAGTCAGGTCTGTTTACTCTAGGCTTTCATATGATTAACCAGAGTCAGCAATCCTGTCTCCTCAGCTTGATCTGCTGCAAGCAAATCCCTCAGAAACTGAGGCACATGGGGAGCTACAGCATGGATTAGGATTAATAGCTTGCTTTCAGGACCTCTGCTGAACTCTGAAAGAAGTGTTCCTTTTGTCACCCATACCCTGGGGGAGTGGTGGAAAACAGTGATGCTGCAGCCCTGTCATGGCTGCTGGGATGCAAAGGGTGCTGTTTGCTGTCTTGGGGGCAGGCTGATGAGGGGATGGAAGCAGAGGGATATTAAGAGGGAATGGAAGCATCTTGAAAACCTGGGAGTGCCGCTCTGAGGCAGTTTGAGATGGCAAGCAAAGGACATACACCAGAGGAGATCCTCTTGCCAGATGGTGGGTCTGGAGTTGGGAAGGATCAGTTGGTGTCAGTTTCCTCTTGAAGGAGCTGCTGGGTTGGCTTCTCATTTCACACTTGTGTACAGTGAATGAGAAGTTTGTGAGGACTGTGGAAGTTGCCACAGATAGTAAGAGGCTTCTGAGGCTTTCCAGGAAGCACAGGGTTGGCAGACTAGAGATGACACAGGTCCCAGGCTGGTCTGTGTCTCAGCTGGATAATACTTAGTCAGAGCTGTTAAGCTACTCTTTAGGTCATTCAATGGATGGTTAATCCTTAAATCCTCTTTCCCTCAGAAAAAAGGAATTGAGAAGAACCTAGGCCTTGGCAAGCTCTCCCCCTTTGAAGAGAAGATGGTTGCTGCGGCCATGGCTGAGCTGAAGGCTTCTATTAAGAAAGGAGAGGAATTTGCAAAGAACTTCAAGTGAAGACTTGATGACGGGGAGGAATTAACTTCCTTAATTTATTAAGGCATCATGTCACTTTATGACTTCTGATTCAAAGCTCATGCTTTGATTGAAGTCTGTCTGTATTAGCTTGATGCTTGTTGCCAGTGCAGAGTCTAATCATCAATAAAACAGCCTCATTTTTTCAGTGTACCCTGTGGAGTTGTCCTGATGTGCTTGTCCTTTGGAAGGTGGAGGTTGTAGGTCTCTGAGAGGGGATTAGTTTCAGCAGGGATGAAATAGCCTTGGAAAGTGGGTGAACTGATTACTCCCAACTCTGCTGCTACCTGGGTTTGGGCTCCTAGTTCAGCACAGCCACTGGGAACCAGGTGTGATCAGATCAAGATGGGTGTAGGGTCTGCACAAGGGATAACTGAATGAAATGATCCAAGAGGTGTTTTTTCAGGAGGTGGCATTACCTCTGTTACCTTGCGTTACCTTAATCTCTTATGTAATTTGATTTTAAAGGAGTCAGTGAAAGAGCACAGCGTTTGAAACGTCAGTCCTGCACTAAGACAGTAATTAAACTGCTGAGAGCGACTTCTTTCTAGTTAGGAACAAAAGCCTTGATTTAGCATCTCCATAAATTTCTCTTGCATTCATCCTCTTGTGAATATAAAAATAAATGTCTGCGAGAAGATGGTGATGACGAGTTCTGTTGCTGACTTCTTTGAAGGTAAGCTTTAATGAAGGAAGCTATTAATTCACTCTTCCTCCGTGCTCTGCGCTGCTTACGCTGTTGCTTTGAATTGCTCTCATCCGTGTAGGTTGAATTCTAAGTTGAACAGACTTTATTTTGATGAGTGAAGGAAAAGCCAAAGCCCAGCACCTCTGGAAGAACTGAGGTAAATGTTGGTTTGAGCCAGAGAACATGGGGTAGTCACTTACAAGAAAAATACCTGCAAGTAGGAGATGCTCTTTGGTCACTGCCTTTTATCTTCCTCCTGCTTGTATTTTTTTTTTTCTGAGCTCTCTGAACTGGGTTTGATTTTTTGGATTTTAATTAGTTCATCTTTCTGAACCAGATCACACAGTTGTGACTGTTGTAGATGCATGGAGAATAAAGTGCCTGGTTCTTTTCCTGCCCTGTGGAAGACGTGGGCAAGGAGGACAGCAAGCACAGTCCTTGTCACTCCTCTGCAGAAATTCAGCCTGTTAAAAGCTTGGTTCCTTTACAGGAATAGTAATGAAATAGAAGCGTTGGCAGTCGTTACTCAGCAGGCTTGGAACAAAGTAATTATTAGGTGGTATTAATAGAATTAAAGAATTAAAGATCGTGTTGGAGGGGGGCAGGGGAGGATGTGGGAACTGGAGGACACTGAGGAGGAGTGACAGGCCAGACCTGGTAAATACAGCAGAGACTGTTCCAAACAGTAATGCAAAGTGTGTGGCAGGCTGCTCTAACTGGGTGTAGGGGTCTTGCAGGCCTGTCAGCAATTTCAAACCTCAAACAGGCAGCACAGGGTATTAAAAAGGTGTGGATGCACCTGCCAGAGGTGTGTGTCCAGTCTGGGTGCCCTGGTGGTCCAGGGGCACTGCCCCACAAGGCTGCAGGGAAAGCCTGGCCTTGCAACCAGCAGGGCAGGAGCACACACTTGTTCCAGCCCTGCTATTTTTAATACAGCAGATTGAGCAGATTTCTTAGCATTAGAGACTTTTTGGAACTTGAGGTTCATCGTGTGGCTTAGGTTATTCAATCTTTTCTTGTGTCAGCAGTCCCAACCCAGCAAAGTCTGGGGGAATTGCATGGACAAGCAGAAAGCTTTGCTTGTACCTGTAGGGACTCAGGGGCAGCGTGGGCAAGTGGAGCTGAGGTGGAAGAGGATTATGTCTCAGCACCTGCTGACTTGCAGGTTCACCAGGGTCTCCTTCAAATCTCCTGAATGTTAACAAAGTCCCTGCACTGTTTGGATTTTGGGGTTGTTTCTTCTTCCCCCCGATCCCATGCTGCATTTTTGGAGTTGCAGCTATTCCCTGTGCCTGGAAATCTGCTCCCTTTTGGGAAAGGAGACAAGACACCCTTCTTGTGGCTTTCTGCAATGAAGTCAGAAGGACACTGCCTAAAGGTGAGAAATGGACTTGTATCAGTGTTCCCTGCTCAGTCACTGTACTGTCCCTGTGGCTGAGCAGTGCTGTGGTGGGTAACAATCCCTCTGAAGATTGAACATGGTTTGTAAAGGTGTGGGACATCCCACCCTTTCTCTCTGAGCCGATTCCCTGGAAGAGGAAGGGATCTGGGGCATGCCCCTCCTTGGGAGGAGTAGGAATCAGCTGGCTGTACCCAGATAAGCAGACACACTGTCCTGGAAGTTGTTTCCTGGTGCTGTGGCTCCGAGACACATGACCTTCATCCTCTCTCCTGTAAGTTCTTCAGCTGGGCTGCCCTGCTGAGTCACAGCACTCACTCCAGTGCTGGCAGCCTTTGTGTTTGCCTCCTGTGGAGGGGAGTGACCAAGTCTGGAGAAGGTGAAAAACCTGCCCTGTGCAGATCTCGTGGGTTTCATCCTTTTACTGAGCAGACTTTCGTCTTGATGGTCTCTAAGCACCTCTTCCCTTGCAGCATCATTTCTGCACAGGGAGCTGCCGCCTCCTCGGGCAGCCCAGCTCTGTGCTGGAGCACAGATGTCAAGATACAGAGGAGATGTGTGTGGAGAGTAATAAATAAAGATTCTCCAGATGGCCATATGTCAGGTCACTCGAGCCCACCTGCTGCTCCCGTGCTGCTGCAGCAGCGTGTTAAATGCAGGGAAGGATAGAGCAAGGAGACAAGCAAATGCGGAATGGTGTAACTCAGGCCTCATCCTGACCATCGCTGTCCTGGGGGGCTTCAGGTGGGATGACCACAGGAGCAGGCTGGCAGACTTGTGTCCTTTATTCCTGGGAAATGTTTTCCCTTCCTGGCTTTGGTGTGTGGGTACAGACCTCCCACCCTGGGCCCCTTCTCACCCTGGGGGGCTCTGGGTGCTGAGAGGTGGCAGCAGCCACTTGCCTTGGGGTAAGGCTGGTACAGCTGCAGCAGGCGTGGCTGAGCCTGAGGACAATCCATGGCATTTCGGTGATATTTAGGAGAAACAGAAGAAACAACAGTTCAGTGCAACCTCTGCTTTGCCAAAGCTGGCTGCCTTCCCAGCTCCAGCAAAAGAGCAACACTGGAGGGGCTGGAGGGACTTCAGAAAGCTGCTGGGTAACTATTGCTCTCAGGAGCCCACCTCCAAAATTCACAATCTCCAGTGATTTCTCCCGCACAAAAGGTGGCAGGACAGAGCTGTTGCTGCCCCTTCCCTCCCCTGGGTAGCCCAGCATCTGGACCACCAGCCCTGGGATACCCTGTGCTCAGCCTCGCAGTACTGGGGCTGGCAGTTCAGAGCAGGCAGCGCATCCTCTGCCCAGGAACGGGGAAAGGAGAGGTGGAAATACACCCCGAGGTTGGTTGGGCGTGGCTGGGGGTGCAGGCACATCTCCCCCACAGCCAGCAAAGCTTCCCCCTTCCTTCCCAGGGCAAGGGGCTTTAACGTGAGCAGGAGCATCACAAACCATCTGAGCTGCGGATTTGGCTTTGCAGAGGCCTCTCCCCCTCCCCTGGCTCTCCTGCCTGGCCACAGGCAGTGTGAAATCACCACCTTTGCATTCCCTGCTCTTGATTTACTGAAATGCCCGAGAGCTCTCACTTCCCTCCCGGGTGCCTCAAAGCAGAGCTGGAGAGCGGCGCCGAGGCGGGAGGGTTTGTTTGCATTTACAGGGAAACCTGTTAATAAAGGAGACCAAAGGGACTGCTCTTTTCCTGGCTGCGGGAACAGATGGCTGGATAACACAGCACAATTAATATGCAGGGAGTCCTGCCGGGGCAGGGATTTGATTGCCTGTTAGGAGAGGTTAGCACGCTCAAGCTGAGCTCTGCCACCACTCTGCCCATCCCTGGCACCTGCTGCCTGCAGGGGCTCTGTGGGGACACTGGGACAGATTGGATGGGGTCACAGATGAGACTGTGGGCACTGGACGTAGGGCAGGATGCAGCTGGGGACTCTGGGACAGTGGCAGGTCTCTGCTTCTCCCATGCTGGTGATGCTCTGGGAGAGTTTGTAAAAGCAAAGGATGACTCTGGCGATGAATGACTGCTCAGAGATACTTCCAGGCTGGAAGGGCAATGCTGGATCGTTCTTTCCTCCTGGACTTGTTACCTGTGGGTAAGGAGGTGCCAAGGAAAGCAGCAGGCAGGAGCTCCTGGATGAGCCGAGGGAGGTGGGCACAGGATGTGGGCATCTCCTTGCTGCAGCACAGCGTGGGTATGGAACGTTTCCCAGGGCTTCAAACAGCGACCCTATAAACTCGTGCCAAGTGCTAGGAGGGTTAGGGAACCCTGGGGAAGCAGGAAACCCAGCAAACCCACCCCAGCACTGAGCTGGGCCACGTGGCCACATGGTCAAGCCCAAATCGATGGGAGCCTCCAGCCGCTGGACCACGATCGAATGGCCCAAGGTCACCCTGGGCACGTGTGGGGCTGTTCCGATGCCCCGTCCCCATCGTACCCCGGGCTCTCACGGGATCACAGTGCCCCTCTGCCCCTTCCCCTTCATACCTTTGCTTTGCCCCCGCCATTTTCTGGTATTTTCTTCCCCCCCCGGCCTCATCGGGGTTGCTGAGCACCATGAAAGCCAGCGCCAGGCTTTGATCAGGGGCTCCTGCCGGTGCCGCGCCAGCAGCACGTTCCCGCACGGCACCGCCACTCCCGGCCGCCCTTTCTTCTGCGTCAGGAGGAGGCTGCTGGAGATGTCGAACCTCAGCGCAAATCCTTGCAATTAGGCCTGTTCTGCTGCCTGCCTCGTTTGATCTCCTTTAATTATTTATCGCCTTTTCTTTCTCCTTCTCCTTCCCAAATCCTCGGTTTCTTTCAAGTGATGATTTTCCTCCTCTCCCCCCAGCCGTGGCTGGCTCTGCCTGTTTGCCTGCAATTACCGACCCTTCTGCTCCTTCCATCTCTCTCCCCTTTTGTTCCCCACCAGATCACCCCTTCTCGCTGCTCTCATGGCTTCACCCTGCCCGCCTGCCTGGCAGCTTTTTCTCCCTGCTTTTCTTGATTTTTCCCACCTGGATGGCTATTGCCTTTCTCCATCCCGTTCCAGGTGTGATTCTGGCTGTGTTTGCTGCCTGTGCCAGCTCTCTGGCTGGCATCCTGCACCCTGGGCTGGGCTGGGCTCCATCTCCCACTGCTGTTCTCTCGGGCTGCTGGTCAAACCCTGGTGTGGTCCTGCTACAAAGCCCTGGCTCCTGGCCAAGACCAGGAAAGCCCCGCGGGGCTCCTGTCCGCCCCCCCCCCCCCGCCCCATGCCAGGGTCTCCCCGTGCTGTTTTCTCATCCCTCATTTCCTTTGTTTCCCAGGACCTGATGCATTATTCAGCGCTGCGGACGCTGCGGGGTGTTGGGAAGATAATGGTGCTGCAAAGGGCATGAGCTCACCCTGGCGATGCTGGATTTTCCTGTCATGGGCTGCTTCCCCCCGCCAGCATTAAACCAGGAATAGTCCTGAGCACGCAGGAGGTTCCTCCTAGGAGGTGACATCTGTCAGCCCGGGGGGGACACGGCAGAGACAAAGGTAGGAGCAGGGGGATGCAGCAGTGGCCCTGGCAGTGCTCCAGGGGCTGCACCTCCCAAATCCAGCCCCATTGCTTGGCTGGAGTTTAATAGAGACACGGGTCCAACACATGGCCACTTGTATGTGGAGTCCCTACACGGATAATGGATGCAGGATGCAGGTTTTGCTCAGCAGATGTAGCAAACAACCCCAAACTGTTGTTTCATCCTTGTGGAAAGAGGATTTCCTCATGCCCTCCAACCCCATTTGCATCTGGGCACCGTGTCCCCCCCAGCTGGATCTGTCCCCATGGCCCACTGACACCTCAACCTTGTGCATAGGGACAGGGAGGAAGGTGAGGGATGGAGTGATTTTGGGCTGGTGTTGCTGGCAGCATTTTGGTTCCTGGGTTTGAGCATCACCCAGCTGCCACCAGTTGAGGAGACATCCCCACTGGAACGGGTCTCTCCAGCCTTGGCTGCCCCCAGGAAAGCTCCCCTCAGCCCCCAGCTCTGGCTCCCCATCCCCGTCTCCGCAGCAACTCCCTCCCCAAATCCTGCTCCGAGGCCAAATCCCCCATGGAGTGACAGCCAGGTGCCTTTGTTGGGCTCTGCTGGGGAACCTGCAGCCACATTGAGGAGGGAGCTGTGGTCACCCGGGATGCAGAGCCCAGGCAGTGCAGGGGAAACTGAGCCAGGGGTGGGAGCAGGTGTCCCCAGCCAGGTGTGTTTGGTGTCCCTGGCAGCACAGCCGGGGTGAATTCAGAGTGGTTTGGGCAGCTCAGCCCCAGCTATGACCACACGGGGCAGTTTTGAGGTGGCTTAGGGGAGGTTTGGGAGCTTTTCCCCCTGCTCTGGTTTCACCATTTCCTGGCTGCCAAGGAGGGCGAGTGCTCGGCATCACTGAAGGAAATGAAAATTAATTATGGGCTCGTTAGCACCGACTCATTACCTGAGCTGCAGCACTGGGGAATGTCCCCGTTGGGGACCTGACACCTCCTGCATCACCACAACCCCCCCAGCCATCCCAAAGCCCCCACACCTGCCGGGATGGGGGTGTTCCAGGTGCTCCCAGGCAGTGCTGGAGGATCAGCTGGGAACTGGGCTGGCACTGGGGAGCACTGGGCTGGCACTGGGGAGCACTGGGGGCATCGTGGTGAAGAGGTAAGGTAAGGGGTGGGATGAAATTCAGGGTGGGATATGGGATGGGATGTGATTCAGAGCAGGATATGAGATGGGATACAGGGTGGAATATGGGATGAGATGTAGGGTGGGGTATAGGATGGGATTTAGGATAGAATATGGGATGCAGGGTGGGATATGGGATGGGACGGGATAAAATACAGGATGGGATATGGGATAGGATGCAGTGTGGGGTATGGGATGGGATACAGGGTGGGGTATAGGATGAGCTGGGACTTAGGATAGGGTATGGGNGATGAGCTGGGACTTAGGGTATGGTTGGGATACAGGGTAGGATGCGGGATGGGATTTAGGATAAGGTGTAGAATGGGTTGGGATATGGGTTGGGATATGGGATGGGATGCAGTGTGGGATGTGGGATGGGTTGGGATTCAGGCTAAGTTTTGGGATGAGATGGAATACAGAATGGGATAGGATACAGGATGGGGACATTTCTGGTGATTGCATCCCCCAGGCATGAACAGCCCAGGGCAGCCTTGAAGGGAAGGTGGAGGGGCACTGGGGGGAGCCATGAGGTGTTGGGGGATTGGGGCAGAGAGTTGTACGATCATGGGG
>VZTH01016324.1:405332-458733 GCA_013397815.1 Aleadryas rufinucha | reverse complement strand
GCAGGAATCGCGGCCTGTGCAGGCCCCATGCAGGACCAGGCTCTCCTGAGGGGAACGGGACCTGTGATGGCTCCACATGGCAGGAATGGGACTCTGGAAGCTCCACACAGGAGCAGGGGGGTGTTCCCAGCAGGAACTGTAGCCTGTGGAGGTGATTCCTGGCAAGAATTGTAACCATTGGAGGCCTCACACAGGAGCAGGTTCTCCTGACAGGAACCGTGGCCTGTGGAGGCCCCACAGGAGCATGGGACAAGTAGGAGAAGGAAGGACAAACATTATGTCCCAACCATACCTCTCCCAGTTCCCAATCCTTCTGCACCCCTTGGTGGGAGGCAGATCCCTCAGAAGATGGGAAGTTGAACCATGGAGAAAAGGGGATTGGTGGGGGTAAGGCATTGTGTTAGTTTGTCTTTATTTCTCATTATCCAAATCAGCTGGCAATAAATCGAATCCCAGTGATTGGAAAGGGATCACCGTATTTTTAGAGCAGCCCATCAGCTTTTTCATCTTGTTTCCCCCCTTGCCTCTGTTGGGCAGCACAGTGAGTGGACATCTGGCAGCCCACCACAGCAGCAAACATTCATTTCTGCTACCCTAAGCACCGCTGGTGCCAAAAATGCTTGGCACAACCCCTGTGGCAGGGCTCGTGGAAAGCCAGATGATTGTTGTCCATAAAAAAGCGGGATGCTGGTTGTTTCTGTTGGCTGGGCTCTGCTTCCGTGGTGCCTCTGCCCTTCTTGGGGGTGTCACGGGTTATCCCATGTTGGGGGCAGATGTGGTGGCAAGGTAGGAACAGATTTATTTGACTGAATGCAAGGGTCATGAGATGCCCAGGGCAGTAGGTGCTCCATTAATAACCTTAGTTTTAACAAAAATAGCAAGTTTAAATGTTTTTAGTAGATGTTTAGTAGAAAATATGTTTAGTAGATGTTAAATATGTTTAGTAGATGGGGACTGTTCTCAGTGCTGGTGTGGCTCTCCCGCTGCTCAGGGGAAAATGGAGGGTTTCTCCATTGTCAAATCCATGTCTTGGGGGCTCACTATTTCTTCCTTCTTCCTCTTAAGATTAGGATTAGAAATGGAGGGAATTAAACCCTGTTGAATGCCTGGCATGTAGTTCTGCCTTGTAGACAGCAAAGCCAGGACCAGCAGATCCAGGCCCAGGAAGCTGTAGTACCGAGATAGGGCAGATGAATTCCAGGGGAAGGGAAGCTTTAGGATCTGAGCAGGACTTCAGCTGGATTCCCACAGGTGATTCAGAATGGTTTTCATTGCTGCTCCGTATGGGGGAGTTGTGTTTTTAATCTTGTTTACTGGAACTCACTTGAGGGGAGCACGTTTTGTGTAGCGTTGAGTGGTGGCCAAGCAGCTTTCATTGAGCAGACCAGTTCCAGGAGGGATTCCCATGCTGGTGCCATCGCTACTGTAGGAAAAACCTGGCTTGGATATTCTGTGAGTTTTCTGATGTTGTAGTATTTCAGGATTGCATTGCTTCCAGGAAAAGGCTCATCCTGACTTTCCTTTGAATGCCTGCCTGGAGAGACCGAACTGCTGGGAACGTGGTGCCGGTTCCTGGCAGATGGGGATGGTGGAGATGACAGTGACATGTGCAGGGACACTGACTGGAATTTCCTCTCTCCCTCTGTGCCATGAACTCTGATGCATTTAGAGTCTCTGCTGCTTGGAAAACGAAGATGTGATTCATGGGATTCTGAGCATACTTTGTGGTAACTTTATTAGTGCAGGAAGTTTATTTGTGGTCACTGAACGTTCAGTGGTAGAAATCAGATTTAACTAGCTTTAATATTTGTATGATTTGGAAGCAAAATTTCAGCCTCCCTGGAATCAATGGGGAAAAACCACCACAGCCACTGGGATGAGATTTGATTTGTGATGCTTTGAGAAATGCATCTTCTAAAAGTATTCTGCTTCTAATTGCGTTCCTTTGTTCTTTTTCCTTAAAGCCTTGTGAAGAAAGCGATCTGAGGAGCATGCATCCGTGACTCCTGGTACCAGCCTGTGAGCCGGGGCGATGGAAGTTCTAGAGGGCCGCCAGCGCACTGCTTCCGTGACCGTTCCCAATGGATTTGCCAGCAGGATTTTCCAAGCCAACATGGAGGGAGGGAGCACGGACGCCTTGGAGGCCTGCGGTGCCGAGCACTGCGCCTCCGGCGACGCGGTCCCGGGCGAGCAGGAGGAAACACACCGGTATAAGAAGACAACCAAGGGCAGCCGGATCTGGAATTTCGTCAGGCGGAGGAAAGGACTCTCCACGAATAAAGACAGACCCCAATCCATGATCCTGCTGGGAGTTACCTCTGAGGCCTCCGAGTTAAAAAAGCCATCCTTCATGGACAGGGTACGGTCGTCGAAAAAGGGAAGGTCCTCCAGGACGCCCAAGAACGCGGATTTGAGAGCGTCCAGAGTGCAGGATGTGTGTGACCCTGAGGAGGACCTCCATTCCGGTGGGCAGAGAGCTGTCTACAGGGTTAAGAAGCTGGGCGATGGCCGGAGGCCGTCCCGCCACTCGTACGCGGGGTACATCGAGGATTTGGACTCTTCCTTTGAGGACATCGAGCTGAACATCAGCATTCCTGAACTTGATGCCACTGAAAGCAAATGTCTCAGGGATATCAGTGGCAGATTACACGGTGAGGATAACGATGGCAACTGCCACAGAATAGCGGCCAGGAAGAGCGAGTCTTTGAATTTTGAGCACGTTAAGAGTCCTGCAATTACAGAAGGGGACAATCAAAAGAGGTGTGCTGTGCTCCCGCAGGAGAGCAGGAGAGGAAGGAGCTCTGATGTCTGGAGCTATCTGAAAGGAATTTCATTAGCTAGCAAAGATAATTCAAAGCTCCCAGATCAAAGGGCTGAAAGCAATATCCAGAACTTAGAAAATACAACTGATCATTCCGCTTCTTACTTGGACTTTGATACGAGATGTGAGGAGAATCTCAGCCAGCGGAAAAAATCAAACGGTGCCGCCAAAGCCACTCACTTTGGGGGTGTTGTGAGGTTCCTCACCAGCGTGGCCGAGGCGGCTCGGCGGCTGCGAGGCTCCTCGAGGGCGTTCTCCCCCGACGAGAAGAGGCCTCAGCGGAGTTTCCGAGGCCGCAGGCAGGATGTTGCCTGCCCCAGAGAGGGCTTGGTTCTCGAGAACGAGAGCGCCAAGGCCTTCTGCACGGTGGGAGCCTGTCTGCAGTCGCCGGATTCGGGCACGTGGGAGAACCTGAGCTTTGAGAGTTTAGCGGGGAAGGAGCCCGTGCAGCACTGCAGAGCCACGGAAGGGCTGAAAGATGTTGGTTCCTCTGGCCTGGAAGGTGGGAATGAGAGGCTTAATGAAACATCGCTTTCTCCCTTTGGGCCAGAGCCATCCATGTCCCACCTGGCAGAGCTTGCAGGTGGCTCTTTCACTGAGCTCAACAGCAAAGAGGTTTCGGTCACTTCAGCTCAACTTCCACAGACGACTCTGGCTGAACCGATTCAGGACTCGGGCACTACTCCAGAGAAGACCCAGGTCATGGCCAGGGCCCTGCCACCTTCTCATGATCTTCCTGTGAATAGTCTGGATACTGTGGACCTGGGCTGTTCTCCAGCTGCCAGTGGGGACTTTTCTGCAGAAACTGAAGTGCAGACCCACCTTCCACAGGCATTGCCAAACAAACTTGATTCTGAGGATGTGGCTCGTACCCCAGTGGTTGCTAAAGACATGGATCTGTCTCCAGCAGTTGTTCAGGAGTTTTCAGAGACAGAACTGGATAATCAGGACTTGAGAAATCCTGAGCTGCCTTTGCAAAACTTGTCGGGAGGTGAGCTGGAGTTTCAAGACACTGGCAGTACCCTGGAGAGGGTCGTGGGCAGGGACCTGCCACCTTCTCCTGATCTTCCTGTGAATAATCCCATCAATAATCTGGATGCTGCAGATCTGGGCTGTTCTCCAGCTGCTGATGGTGCCTTTCCTGCAGTGACTGAGGCTCAGACCCACCTTCCACAGACATCACTGACTAAACTTGATCCTGAGGACGTGGCTTGTGCCCCAGCGATTGCTAAAGACATGGATCCATCTCCAGCTGTGGCTCAGGAAATTTCAAGGACAGAACTGGATAATCAGGACTTGAGAAATCCTGAGCTGCCTTTGCAAGACTTGTCGGGAGGTGAGCTGGGGATTCAGGACTCGGGCACTGCTCCAGGGATGTCACAGGTTGGGGGCAGGGATGTGCCACCTTCTGCTGATCTTCCTGTGGTTGAGCTGGATACTGTGGACTTGGACCATTCCCCAGCTGCCAATGGTGACTTCTCTGCAGCACCTGAGGCTCTGATCCACCTTCCACAGGCAGCTCTGGCTGAAGAGATCCAAGACACTGTCAGTACTCTGGAGAAGAGTCAGGTCACGGGCAGGGACCTGCCACCTTCTCACGACGTTCCTGAGAACATTCTGGACGCTGGGGACATGGGCTGTTCCGCAGTTGCCGACGTTGACTTTTCTGTAGTGACTTTTTTGAAGTGTTCCACAGTGAAAAGGCAGGGTGTGGAACAGCCTGGTGGGCGCGTTAAAAAGCGGGGAACCGCTTCATTTGTGGAACAGAACTCCCTGGAGGTCATGGACAGAGTGGAAGAGTTCAGCTGCAGCACGGAGTGCAGGCCCTTCCAAGTGCACGTCTCGAGGATCGTCTCCTCCGGACGGCTCAAAAATGGAAAGGTACGAGCAACTTTGTGAGGTCTGCAATAAGACCACGCTGTTGTACATCTCACAGAGATGGTTTGCACTTGAAAGCGTTGTTTTACATCCCTCATTGGGATTTCCAGTTAAGGAGGTTGTTCTGTGAATGGTGGCAGTAGACACAGCTTTTGTATCAGCCTGAGCTCTTGGTTAAACCTCCAGGGCTGCTTCTCCTATGACCCTTTGTGTGTATTGGCGTCTCTTGAACAAGGTGTAGCAGTTTATGTATTTGTAGACACTACCTTTAGTTTTTTTCCTCTCTGCATTTAAGTTCATTTGAAGTAGAAGCTCCTAAGAAGAGGGGCTTTGCCAAATTGAGAGTTAAGTGCTCTGTGGGCAAACAGAATGCAGCAATTGCACTTGGGGCTCTGTGTTTTCTTACTTAAAATAGTTGTAGGAGTAATGGGGTGGGTGATGAATGAGTGGTGGGCAATGCTGGTGGCTCCAGTCATGGGAGGGCATTCCCGTCTGGTACAAGTAACTCTTTCAAAGCCCTTAAAATCCTCAAAACATTTAAGTGGACATTGCATTTTGCACTAGGTTCTCAGTGTTACAAATCTGTCTTGTCCAGGTTATTGCTAGGAAACCTCAGAAGTCCTGTGGAGCCAGCGTGAAGCCCAGCTGTAGGGTTCTTTTGGGTACCTGCTTGTTAGCTGAGGCTGGAATGAGGACTTCCTCTTTTTTCAAGGTGCCAGGTAGAAAAATCAGGTTGATTTGTGAAGAGACTTTCTCTTTTCCTTTTGGATTTGGAGAGATGAGAGATATTCCAGAGGTGGTGACACTGTTCCCTGTTGGAAAAGGGGTCACAGTAGCTCCTGAGCCAAGAGGGGAAGTGTTTGAAAATTGGCAGCAGATTAGAAATGCTGGGGGGAAAAAATCTGAACTTCTGACTCGCAGCTAAAACAGGCAGTAGTATTGTTAGTTATTCCTGGTTTTGTTTTTGTGCTCTGCTTTGTGTAATACAAAGAATTACAGAAGCTCTCTGTGTAATCCCACACAGAGGAGTGAGGAGTGGTTGGTCACTTCTTGGGGTTTCTGGAAGAAACGTTTTTAGGAGGAACTTGAGAGGGCTGTGGTTTGATAGCCCATCACAGGGACCAAGCTGAAAGTATTCTGGGCAGGAGCAAGATGAGAGAGGCACGAAAAGATGGAGTGGAGCAGAGGGAAATACCAGCACTCTTCTCCCAGAGCAGCCACATCCCCGCTAGGAGGGCAGGGGCTGCCTGTCTGATCCCAGTGCTCTCAGGGCACAATCCCGGTGCTTTCCCAGCTCAGCTGTGTGAACAGGAGATGCCCTAAGCCCCAGCTCAGCTGTTGCAGCTTACAAACATTACCAAGAAACTTAAATATGGTGCTTGAGATAACTGGGCAGGAAACCTCCCCCGAGTTCCCGTGGAGCGTGGCGATAGCACACGACCTCCGGGCTGCCGTGGCTTCCTCTGGCAGGGAGGGCTGCCTGCCTCCTGGGCAGGAGCAACAGCAGCAGCAGGGTGGGAGGGATGGCAGACAGCCCCAGCTGGGTTGTGGACACCTCCTGCTGCACCCCAGGAATTCCTCCTTCTGCACCCCAAACACTCCTCCTGCTGCAGGTTTGGAAGTGCACAGCGATGTGGTGGTGGCATCAAAGGGAGCAAAGGGAGGCTAAAGGAGGGATCTCCTGGACAGGAAGAGCTCTGGAGTGTCTGCCAGCAGCTCCAGTAACAAATGACCTGAGATACCCCAGGGATTTGCTCGCCTATCTCCCATCAGGGAGCGGCACTCGGAAACACTTTACCGAAAATAAACATGGAAGAGGAGTAACTGCAGCCTGAGCGTGACAGTAGCAGCAAACTCCAGCCTCTTATTGTTTTAGGGCTCAATCCATCTCTTTGCTGGCACCTGTTCCTCAGGACAGTCGTTGGCCCTGCTGCCTCCACTGCAGGCTGCTCTGATTAGCTGTAGGATTTGTATTTGAAGGGAAGTGCTCAACCACAGGCAGGGAGAAGGTGCAGCCAGGACGGGGTGGCTTGGCCAGGCCAGCTGCTGTGAGCAAGTTCCCCAGCAGTTTTACAGTGTGTGAGCAGTGTAAGGCAGAAAGCATTTCCCAAACAACTTAAATATTGTCCCAAAAAAAGCTTTAAAGTGCCTGTTCCCACAGGGACTCCTGTGGGGAGATGGTGTGAGAAATGAGGTTGGTGTAGCACAAGGGATGCTGGAGTGGGATTTAGGGGATCTGCACATTAGTTCTGTCAGTCAGTAAATCTGTTTAGTTATATCTGCAAGTAATGCTCCTGGTTTTTGCTTCCTGGTCTTGCCTTTCAAAATTGTGATGTCTTTGGGTAGGAGCTGAGAGATATTATGGGCAAGTAATTGGGTAGGATTTGATCCTGGTGCTTTAAAGGAAATTGCATTGCAGCAGCATTTAATAAAAGCAGCATTTAATAAAATTTAATAAATTTTTTCTGCAGAAAGGTAGAAAAGCACATCCCTGATAGCTGCTTTCAGACCCCATCCCAAATTCTCATGTGTTCTGGGCACTTGTGAAACAGTGGAGATAAAATGTTTTGAAGACTTGGAAGAACAGTAAAAGTCAAAACAAGTTGTCAATGGGAAATGCATTGCTCCATTCATGCTGCAGCTCTGGAATCAAAGTGCCATCCTTACTCTGAGAGATGTGAGAAATGGAGTAAAAGATGACATGGAGGTTTCACTAGTTTTTGGACAGAATTCCCATTTTCCATGTCTCCACTGAAGCGAATTACCCTCATCCCACCTCTGAAAACACCACAGCATCCCAGCAGGGAGACTGCTGCTGCAGGAAGTCAGGCATAGCCCCAGGAGTTGTCTTTGACCACTTCCAGTAGCTTGAGGTGATGCTTAGATGGAAAGCAGCTTTGATACCATATAATTTGCAATTCCAGCTTTCCATCAGGGTTCCAAACTGGCTGATGTATCCATAGACAGGGTTTGTGGGTGGTTTGACACCTCCTTTGAAGTGACATGAGGAAAGGTTGCAAAATGGGCACCTGAATGCATATTTCAGGTGTCAGTTTGGAGTTTTTAGGACCCAGAAACAAGTCCCAGGTTTATTGCTGGCAGAGAGATCTGCCATAGGGTGAGGTCCCTGCTTGTGCCAGCGCCAGGACCGGGAGCATCCCGGAGCCTCTGGGCTCGTGTCACCCTCGCAGTGACAGAGCAGAGGGCTCTCACCGCAGTCTTTCTGTGCCCTCTGCTGGCTTGTTTGGGAAATAAGAGGTTATTTTTATGGAACAGAAAGCCTAATCTTTTTCCTTGGGGTTCAGAGTTTTATCTCCAAAGGGTTTGCAGGCTGCAGCTTGCTTCTGGCTGTTGTGGCTGCGCATGGACCCCAGCTGGGTTTGTGAGGCCATTCTTTGGGGGAATTAGGATTGCCAGAAGTGTGAAAATGAGATTTCCACAGGCTTGGCAGCCTGAGCAAAAGCTGTGTGTCCCATAGGATGAGGTGCCAGGCCGATGGGATGCTGTGTTTGGTTTCAGGGCTCTGTAAGTAAGGGCTGTGTGCTCAAACTCCTGCATCACTGCAGATGTTCCTTTGGAGCAGCCGAGGTTGTTCCTCCGAGTCCTGGACTTGGGATCCAAACTGTCCCGGTGCCACAAAGGCTGTCTGTGGTGCAGAGTGGTGCTGCTCTGAGTGCTGCTGAGGGCATTAGGAGGTTGTTGGGATTGCTGTGCCATAGCTGCTGTGTGTGGGAAGAGGGAACCTCTCCCTCCCTGCGTGGTGGGTCCGACTGGAAGCGCAGCATTGCTGATTAGCCTGAGCGCGCGCATGCCAGGGGATGGGTTTGCAGATCTGCTGCCTGATAGCTGGGGCATAGCTCACATCCATCCTCCCACAGCTTTGGGCTTTGGCTGGAGTGCAGCTCCAAGTGCCTTTTCACAAGAGGAACATCCAGCAACTTCCCTTTTCTGTGGTTGCTGAGAAAGTGCAGGTGATGCCCAGCAAGTTCCCAGTGACCTTTAGCTTGAGCTTGTTTTATTGTGGGAGCAGCTGCAGAGATGGGACTGCTGAGTGGATTTATCCCTTCTCTCCCACTGCTGAATGACACTGACAGGGAAATGGTGTCTGGGAGAGTTGATCTTCAGAGCTTTCTTCACCTCCTGGTTACTCAGCTCCTGGGTTGTGTCTCAGCCTGCTGTAACAAAAGACTTTATGGTCCTTCCAAATGAAGAAGCAGCACTTTACTTTCTAAATCCTGCTGTTGCCAAAAGCGTGCTGTATTCCTGTCTGCAGCGAGGTGCAATTTACTTGCAGAATGAAGATTTTGGGTATTTATGGCTTTTAATATGGTTATGTCTGACAATCATTGTATTTTTAGAGGAGACAAAACCTCTAAAGCCTATCTGCAAGCTGCTCAGATTCTTGTGTTCATAATAACCAGGAGGTGCTAGGAAAATCTTGAATTAAAGCCTATATTTAGTGCTGTCTATAGTGGGGTAGGGTTTTTTGGGAAACGTATTTTTAACATTGTCAGGGAAAGTCAGGTTGAGTTTGCAAAGCTGATAGGCTTTGCATGAATATGTAACCAGCCATGGAACACATGGGTAATTCAGATTTCCACATGTTTTCTTTAAACACATGGTGTGCCTTTCCTTTATCTCATTCCCAGCCTCAAAAGTTACAACAGAGCATCAGAGTAGTGATGGGAAGGGGCACCTCTGGGCAGTGCTGGCCTTGTGCTAAAGGGATTCTGTGTCCAAGAATTCCCTGGAAGGAAGGTTTTCCTTGGCTTTTACCTCCTCCCAGCTGTTATCCAGCCAAGAGAGTGATGCTTGTGTTGGGAGATGGAGCCCTAATTCATCCACAGCTTTCCTTTGGGGTAATTACAGCCTGTCTGCTTTGTTCTTCATCTGCAAATGAAAATAACAGCACATCAGTGAAAACGAGCTGCTGGAGTCCTGAGGATGGAGACAGCAAACCATCCCAGGCACCCAGTTATTAGCAGGCTCCTGGAAGTGTGACAGATGTGTCTGTGATTGAGCCTGGAAACCTCCCAGAGAGGAACACCTCCTGTTTGCTGAACCTGACCTTTGTCAAATGATTTTTCTTCTGATTTCTTGACTCTAAGATTATACACAAGGCTTCCACGGTGTCACGGAGAATAAAATGAAAAGTAGGAGTTTGAATTGTGATGTTTTTAAAAAGACCATTCCATTCTGCAAAATGTCATGGTACAGTTGTCATTTTCAGGAACTTTTCTTCCTGGAATAGAATAATAAAAGTTGGAGTGAGGAAAACGCCAACGTTTTTCTCCACTTAGCTGTAAATGCCAATTCTTTGGGATTAGTGTTACCAGGCATTAAGGTATAGCTGAGGTATTTGACCATTTTCTGGGTGCTTCAATCAATTGCAACTGTTCTATTGAAGGGAACACTTCACAGGCTGTGGGTGCAGAGGATATGTCTCGTTAGCTGTTGTCATCAGTGAGCTGCCAAGCAGTTTGGCTGCTCTGTGCTGTCCCTTGGAAGCAGCCAGCCCTTGCTGCTGCAGGGTCCTCAGCAGCAGCCAATTCCTTCCCTGTGCGTGCTCCTGCTGGCACTTGGGAATGGGAGAGCAGCTTCACCCCAAAATGCAGAGCAGCAAGTGGGTCTCCATCAGGGTTACTCCCTGAAGTTCCTGGGACACTCAGTGCCCCTGGAAGTGCTGGACTCAAAGCCTTGCAAGGTCTGAGCCCCGTGCACTGGGGGCACTGGGGGCTCCACACCAGAGCAAGCAGGTCCTGCCACTGCAGCTTGCAGTGAGCTGTGCTGCACTGTCTCGGAAATTCTGTGTGTTACTGTATGTCCTGTGGTTGCTTTGCCTGAGATTTGGCTCCTGTTGGTGAAATCCTTCTGTGCCCCTTCTCTTGGCAGCCGACGTCTCACCCTCCGCAGCCGTCCCCACAAGCAGCACCCTTCAAGGTCCTGGTGGAGCGCTGCCGCTCCGAGCCCCTCTCGCAGAGCACCCCCATGGGGCTGGACCAGGTGGGAGGGCGCATGCAGCACCTGCTCCGCAGACGAGGTGAGTGGCTCTTCTCTCCCCAGCTTTGTCTTTTGGGTGTCACCCATCCTGCAGAGCCAGCCAAGGGCAGCAGGGGTTGGAAAAGTCAGGAATGGGGCTTGCATCCGTGCTGGTTACATCCAGGTGAGGGAGCTCCGATAGCCGCGTGCTGAGGAGTTTCTGGCTGGCTGATAGGAGCCTCTTGTGCACAGTGTGTTTATGGAATAAGGCTGTTTTCTCTCTTTAATGTCTCTGAACACACTCCCCATAATCTGGTTATGAGGGGATGAACAGGGGTAGACACGTGAGGTGTAAAAGCTGTTCAGCAACTGCTGTGTGAGTTTATGTTTGGTAGTTTTCTCTTGGATTTCTGTCCTCTAAGAATCCTCAGTGGTGAGTACTCACCGAGTACTCATCGTTTGGAGGTGGTGAGTGGTGATGGATACTGAGATCACAACTCAAGTCTGATGTTTGTTTGGAAACACAAGAAGTGAGGGGCTTTTTTCGGGTACTTTTCATGATGAAGGAGGGAATGTCGTGAGCCAAAGACTGGGGTGACCCCTCTGCATCTGTCCTGTCACGGTGACACCAGAGAGAGCACCGTGGAATGCATTTGCTGGCAGGGTCTCGTGCTTGGCAGGTAAATTGGCTGACGGCTGAATAGATGACATCATTTTTTTCAACCTCCTAATTAAAAAGATTGATAATGAGAGAAAGGAAATTATTTCCTGAAGGGCCACTGCTGGCATGAAGAATCCTGTGATTTAGCGATGGGCAAGCACGGGAGCGCTGCCAGATCGTGCTGGCACTGCTCGGGAGCGCTCCGGGGATCCGGGCGGCTGATGGATGGTGGCAGCACATCAGGGTTAAGAAGAACTGGGGAGGACAAGGCAAATTGGCTGCCTGTGCTGTTAATTGATGGCTCTGCTGCCGGGGTGCACACGTTCCCAGCACAGGGGGGTCACGGAGCGTTCCCTGTTTGCATCCCGCTCCTGAGCGCTGCTCCAGCGCCCGCCGCCTCCGGAGCCGCGAGCAGCCTCCTGCTATAATCGGCACCGCGCCGCAGCCCGGCTCTCCAAGAGTCTCCAAAGTGAAATGTGGGCTGCTAAAAATAGCAGCAGGCTGCCTGCATCAGCATTGAGGAAATAGGTCTCAGTGCAGGCTCTCTCCCAGCAACGCTGGAAGAGAATCGGGATGGCTGCCCGGCCAGCCTGCAGCACCATCCCAGCCCTGCTGCGCTCCAGCTTGGGCAGGGCAGAGCCCCCACCTGTTTGGTTTGGGGGTCTCCACTCTCCCAAAGCCTGGAACTGTTTATTCTGGTCTCAAACCCCTCAGGACTGACGCAGTCTGAAACCTCTGCCTGGGCTAGAGGTACGTCAGGAGATGGAAATTTAGCGTTGTGCATCTCTTTGAGGGAAGAATTCCAGGACGTGGCTGTTTCCTGTAGATTCTTGCTCCATGACTGGGATGAGGAGACTCCAGGTGCTGGAGACACCTGTGGGGATGCAGGTACCATATATGTGCACTGCCTGGACCACATGGACCTGTGCTGGCAGCTGCTGTGGGGGCACAAGTGGTGCTCAGCTCTGCTTCCTTCCCTCCAGGCCAAGGGATGTGAAGAGCCCGATGGAAGAAGGGATTAAAATCTAAGCTTGCCAAATGTGGGAGGGAAAACTCTGGTCTCACACAGAAATAGCAGCTTCACCCCAAAAAGAGAAGGGATAGGGTGTGGAGCTGAAAATTTGGGTTGGTTGGAAAAGTAGAGCTCATTTGCTTCTTTCTCTCACAGGCTGCTTTGTGCCTGGGTAGTGCCATCTGCAGGGCCAGGCTGGGGTCTGGTGTGAGCGGCATCACTCAAAGCTAGAGCAGAACTGTGTCTGTGAGGGCTTGGCCTGGAACGCTGGGGGTGAGAACTAGCCCAGTTTCCTTAAAAAACCAGCCTTTATGGACTTACCCATTTTTGTTTTGAGTGTAAATTCGAGGAGCTGTTTCTTTTCCAAGGCCTGGCATCCCGTGGACCACAGTGACAGTGCAGCTGGGATTGCTGCAGGTGCTGCTGCTGGAGCAGTGGGGACCCAGGGAGCTGCTGCCCTGTGCACACCAGTGCAGGGTGCTGAGGGTCTCCTGCTCCTGGAGCTCCTGGCAGAGCATCCTGGCTCCACACCCAGCTGGGCTGACCCCACCTCGGGATGTGGCTCCCGGCTCTGCCTTTTTGTAGTATCCAAGCTGCACTATTTCTCTTGTATCCCAAGAGCACTGAATAAAGCACCTAAATATACTCTCTGCTCCCTTTTTCTAAAGGAGAGGTTGAATGAGTCTCTTGCAAACAATTTTGTTTCTTTCATTTAAAAGAACAGCCTCCGCCCCCAGCCTGAGCTGAAGCACAGCATTTATCTTTTGTCATTCCTTTTTTTTTTTTTCCCCTGTTCCCGTGGATTTTCTCCTGGCAGCTGAGAACGAACAGGCTTCAAAGACCCTGAAGGTGCGCGGGAACTGCAGGAACGGTGGCCGTCGATGGAACCTCTTCAAGCCTGGAGCTGAGAAGCTGCAGATCAGTAGGGTAAGGAGCTGTGTGGAACGTGCCTCTGCCTGCTTCAGGGCTGGGGTTTGCCTGCTTTGGCCTTTGTGTTTATAACAATATGCTTGGCTAACAGATTCTTCAGCCCTTGGCTCCTTCAGCTACAGATGATGGGGGTTTTTTTGGTTTGTTATTATTTTGTAGCGATGAAAGCACAGGTGCATTGTCCTTTCCCCCGAATCAGTGTCCCTTCAGTGTGTAGCAGAGGCTTTTGGATTGTCACTGGGCCTCCTGTGCCTGTGCCTGAGTGTTCCTTGCAGGTGGAGGGAGCTGTGACGTTTCCCGTCGCCGTCAGATCTGCTCCGTGGTTTTGATGGGTTTATTTTTTCTCCTTCCCTTTTTAGCCATGTGTCCTTTGGGTTTGGTGCTGCTCCCAGCACCATCTCGGTGACAAATTCATGTCACTGCTTCTTTCCCAAAGTGTTCTGCAAATACAGGCACAATTCACTTGGTTCTTTTTATGTGAATGATGCTTCTAGTGGGGGAAGTAAAAGCTGTTGTGGGCCTGGGGATGTTCACGTTTTTCTCTGGGAAAAATCAGAAAAGATGGCAGAAGTTGTATAATTTATGTTTCCTTCCTTGGGTGGGGGGTTGGTTTTTTTGTTGTACCCTTTGTTTGGAGGCTGTGGTTATTTTGTGGTCATGTTTTGGATTTGTAGTGCTCATGAGTCTGGTTTCACTGGTACCCAACATCTGGATTGCCCAAAACCCACTAGATTTTCCAGCTTGCAGTGTGATGCAGGCAGAGTTTCCTAGTGAGCATGGCAGAAGAGGCTTAGCCCTTGTTGTTCCTGTAGGGCACACGAACAAAGGATGCTCTGGGAGCCAGGAATTTCCCTGCTGGAGCAGAGAGGGGAGCTGACCTTCTGCGGTTGTGTCTCTGTGGCTCTCTCCCGCCCCACTGCTGTCCTTCCTTACCAGACCTTTATTGTATTCCTTTCCCCTTTGGTATTTGATGAACTGCCTTCCTGAAACGTGATTTCCAGGGAGGCCCTGGCCTCTGTGTGTGTTTTTCCATCCCAGGAGCAGTAAGTTGGCAGTGAGTGAGGCTGACTGCTCCATCCTCCTCGTGTTGGGTGTTGGTTTCCAGGGAACACGTGCAGGATTTTCGGTCACTTGTGGCTTTCTGGAATTCCATCTTGCATCACTTCTGTTTCTTCGCTGAGTTTTTGTGGGCTGAGGTACAAAGGCAGAGGAGAGATAGACAAGGAGCTCAGCCCTTCTTTTTCTCTTCCTTCCCTTTGGCTCCTGCTTTGCTGCCCAGACGTGAACTGCTTCTTTCAACTCAGGAAGGCTGTTCTGGTTTTAGACAAGCTGAACATCTAAAGCTTTGAACAAAGTTTTCCTGGAAGATAAAATGATCCAGATCCAATAAAGCTGTTTGTCCTTGGGGCCAGGATAAAGGCTGGTGACTGCAGAGCAGTGAAATATCCTGTTGTGCAGTGTGCAACCCTGCCTTGGAATGTCTCAGGTGTGTTATCCATTAGCTGTGTCCTTGTTCAGGATCTGGTACTGACCAGTGCATGGATTTATTTGGTCCACCTTAATTAATCACTTTATTAATCCTTTAAAAGGGGTCTTTGCAGCTTTCATAGCTGTCCTGGAGGCCAAGGTGCTGTTTTGGCACAAAATTCCTTGTGAATTATTAATTATTCGTGCCCTGAGCATCCTGGTAAAGCCAGGCCTGTTTCAGATTGCAAACAGACACCCTTAGAGAGGCTGTGGAAAACTGAAACCTCAGCAAACCAAACACCCTGCTGAAGTCTGGGAAAGCTCAGCTAAGAACCTGCTTTTTCTGTGGAGATAACTGGGAAGGATGTGGAGCTGGGGAGGGAGATGAGCTTCACATGAGCACAGAGATCTGTGGGTGCTGTTTGGCTCAGACATGGCCATGCCAAAGACTTGTGCACCACTGAAACAGAGATTGGGTTTGGGGAGGTCTGTTCATAAAGCAGCTTTTTGCTAAATTATGGCAAAGAGGCAGCTCTGAAACCTGTGCTGGGGTTTATAAATCAGAGGTGTTGTGCAAGGGCTGCAGGAGCAGGATAGATGAATGTGGCTCACAACAGCAGTGCTGGAAAACTCATTGTCCCCTCTGCCCCAAGCTCAGTGAAGATCTGCAGGGCTGCAGATCACCTCTTGGCCAGAAAGAAGTTTCTACTCTGGCAAGATTTATCAATTTGGGGTGAGATTTGTGGGCCTGGGTGTCTCTTGTCAGGTGCTTTCATTGACAGCTGACAGCAGTGAGGTGGCAGAGCAGTGCAGAGAGCAGTGATTTATCCTTCCAAAGCAGAGGCCAGGCTTCTGATTTCCATCTTGAATGGGAGTTTTGAGGTGGAGGGAGAGCAGGAGGAGAGTGACAAAGCATCAGGCTTGTCTTGGGGGCACCAGTCCCTCGGAGGGATGAGGGTGGTTGTGCAAGAAGAGCACTGGTGTCACAGCAAGTCCTTCAGAACTGCAGAGCCCTGGGAGCCCTCAGAGGCTGCTTATTCTTTGCTCTACACAATGTGCAGGTTTTGGCACAAACATTCCTTTCCCCTTCTTTTCTAGGGAGGAGGTGGGATGGTGGTTTTGTGTTGTTGGGTTTTTTGGTTTTGGGCTGTTGGATGAGTGAGTTAGAAATGGAATCTCTTAGCTACCTGCTAACCCCAAAGTCTGGGCTGAGGGGCCGATCCTAAGCCCAGGGAGGAACCCCCTTGGTCAAGAGCACAGTTTGGCAGTGTTGTTTGTCACATGTGGTAGCAGTGTCCATCCTCTGGCAGCTGGCTGCCAAATCCATCTGTCCAGAGAGCAGGGATGGTGAATGCAGCCGTGGTGGCAGCAGGAAAGGAGAGAAGGGCACTGTCTGATCCTGTGTCCATCTCCTCTCCACCCGTGAGTGCAGGCACAACCTGGGGCTTTTCCCTCTGCTCACAGCTCCCTTCTCCTGTCAGTCCTTCCCCAGCTGTCCTAACAAGAGTGTCTGAAGTCTGGGCACGAGCTGGAGAAGTTTTTTATAGAGTACATGAAGTTATTGTTCCCCCTTTGTAGGTGGGAATAAGAAAACTGAAGCACTGGAGGGTGGTGCATGTGGAGACATACAATATTTTTTAAAAATTTCTCTCCTAATTTAAGAAGCAGGTAGAAAGTAAATAGGGTCAGACTTCTAAAAGCTTTCAGTATTTTATTTTTTTTCCAGAGTACACTCTCCAGCCTGGAGAAAACTCTGTGTTGAAGCAGTTTATGTGCAGAGCATTTTGGTTTAGCACTTAGGTCACTCAGAGCCTTTGCTTTTATGGGAGCAGTTTGGTACAATCAAGACCAACTTGCAGGAGACCTCAAGGTGCTCCAAACTTCAGACTTTGCTGCAGCAGAGATCCCAAAGAGTGCCCTGAAAGGCTGCCCTGACAGGACCCTCAGCATCTCTCACGCCTCTGATTTACCCTCAGGCAGGTCCTGCCAGCTGGGACGTGGCTGATCCTTGGGGCAAGGGGAGCAATGAGTTCCCTTCTGCAGCCCCAGAGTGGTGCTGGGAGATGTTTTATGGTCTGGATGTCAGAAGCAGTGAGGGTGACAGCCCCATCCTGACCCGAATCACTGGCCTCTGCTGCCCCTTGTGAGGGAACTTTTTGCTTCTTGTTAGCTGCCCAGTTAAATTCATCTCAGCTTTTTCCACAGCCAGATACTCTGGGGATGTGCTCCAGGAGGAGATTCGGTCCTTCCTGGAATGGGAAGCATCCTTTCAATGTGTGGATGTGTGTTAGTTCTCTCTGTCTTACCTGTGATGGGAGATTTAATTCCCAGCCTTTAAAGCTGACTGCAGCCATTGCTGTTCTCTGCTCCTTCCCTCCCTTGCTGCCCTGCGTGCTCGTGTACAAGGGACTAAAACCCAAATTTATATGCTGGAGGAAGCCACTGTTAATTAGCTAGACTGGAAACTTTGCATGAGAGGAGCTTCTTTGACATCCCCTATACTAATAATAGGCAGGCCTGCTGTGCAGAGGTGTTGAATATTCACAAAACCCACCCCCCCCAGCCTGTCCTTTCTCCTCTGGAAGTCAGGAGCTCTTTCCAGAGGCTGGTGGGGGGTTGCCAGAGCGATGATGGTGGATGTGCCAGCCTGCAGCTCCCCAGAGCTAAATCCCCACTGGCTGTGTTTATGAGGAATAGGAAATTCAGGCAACGTGCAGCCTCCAGGAGAACAGAGTGAAGGGGAAGTTGATTTGGGTTCTCTCTTGCTCTCGCTGTGCTGCAGCGAGCAGGGAATGCTGCTTGATATTCAGGGCCAGCTCTGCTGCCTGCTATTTTTATCCTCTCACAGAGTGCTGAGTGGGCAGTTTGGGCAGAGGGGGGATTTTTTTTTTCCCCTTTGCCAAGTGTCCTGCCCCGTGTTCCTGTGCACTTGGGCAGGAATTGGGCTGTGCTGGGGCTCCTGGGCTCGCAGCATCGTGGGACGTGAGCGGGATGTGCTCGCAGTCATTCTGGAGCCCCTCGTGTCCCTGGGAATAGGCTGGGAGAAAAAGCACAGTCCCGTGGCTTTCCTGGTGCTAATTAGTTTAAATATCAGTGTGCTGCTACAAGAGGTTTATGTGCACGTATGGAGGGCTGCCAGGAAAACAAATCCTCGCTGAATCTCTCTTCCCTCGTCTTAAACACTGAGTACTTCTGCTGGCAGGGTATGTCTGAGCCATATATTTTGGGGAGGGCTGCTTCATATCTTGATAAACCTATTATGTTGCTCTACTTAGCTTAGCTCTGAAGTCTTTTTGGAGGTTTTTTTTTTTTTATATTTAGCCATTTATAAATGTTTTTTGCAAGTCCTGAAAAACTGTCTACACGCTGTTGTTAAAATCAATCAAAATTGGCTTCCTCATTCGAGGGGGGAACGGGGATTGAGCCTCAGGACATTGCAGTGCTGTGATGCAGCCCCATCTGTGTGTGTGAGGAGTGCCCAAGGGTCCCTGCACCCCTGGGCTTTGCAGCACTGCAGCCTTTTGAGCACCTGGGCAGTGCTGTGTGTGACCTGCTGTGCTTTGGGAGCTGGGCAGAGCACGCAGAGCTCAGGCTGTGAACTCCAGGTCAGCCCTGAGCCCATTTGCATCCCTCTCGCATGAACGGGCCCTGCTCTGGGCTCCCTCCCCGGGGACTGGGATGAGGAGCAGTGCAAAGCACACGTTAGGAAGCCTGGAACTAGAAATGAGTGCTGCTTCCAAACTTACCACGCTCTGGTTATTTAGAAAAACATGCAGAAGTGCTGTGGTTTTGTCCAGAGCAGGGCTGGGGGGGACATAACCCTCGATGACTTTGGTGATGCTCCAGCAGTGCCATAACACAGGTGTTTTCCAGCACTCCTGGGGACAAACAAGGCTTCAGTGACTCTGAATCCTTCCAAGGAGAGGTTTGAAATGACAAGTGGTCACCTTTGAGTTGTGGGTTTATGTGCTGGGTAGCACGAGAGAGATTTGAAGTTCCAGATTTCTCAGCTCTTCAGCACTTATGTGCAAGTCTATATTAAGAAGAGTCTCAGCTTCCAGCTCATGATGGTTTTTATAGTGCCATTGAACCTCGGGGTGTCTCTGTGCAGCTGCAGGTGGTAGGTACTGCATCCTACATGGTATTAAATGTGTGTGCAATGGTGACTGTACATAATCACTCCTATAGTTCAAATGGAGCTCTCAGCCTAACTTTAAATAGCACTTTGGAATGGCTCCTTTCTCCTATTGCTCAGTAGTTCCACCTTGATTGCTCTGCTTCAACTCATTACTCAGCTCTGTCACCGTGTTTCACTCTGGGATATGGTTTATACAAAAGAAGCTTTAATGTAAACTCAATTTGTGTTGCATTGCTAAAACCTTAATGACATTTTGCTTGGCAGCAGTATAGACTCTGTGGTTTGCCCTTCCCCAGTGCACTGTGTTCCCAATAAACTAAAGTCCCTGGTAGGTGTAGCATGAAAAATCCCTGAGTAAATATTGGAACAAATGCTTTTGTAGTGCTTCCTAAGCCCTGGCTGCGTTTGTGCTTCAAGGCCACTGCGGTGTCACCGGTATTTAGCTGAAAAGGAGCTAAATTTGGGAGGGACAGGTAAAAGCACAGGTCCGAGCTCCAGAATGTCTTCTGCAGCTGCTGAGATTCGATCCTGAGATGCATCAGGTTTGGGGTGCATCACAGAAGTGCTGCTGAAGCCGCTGGGTGGGTGGGTGGATACACCCAGAAAGTCATCAGGGGATGAAGGGCAGTGGTTGCCGTGTGTGTGCATCCCTGACTCTGAGATGAGCTCTGAGGGCTTCACTGCAGCACCAGCCTGACATGGCCAAGGACAGCTCCCGTGGGATCCTGGAGAGGGAGGAGCACTGTCCTGCTCCTGTGAGGAGCTGTGTGATCCCACAGTGTCCAGAGCACTGGGTTGTTGCTGTTGATCACCTGGAAGGAACATCTGGGACCATCCCCTTTGCTGTTCTCCCCAAGCTGTTCAAATGTGAGATGATCCTCATGCAGTTTGGAGGGGGTGTGTTCACAAACCCCAAATGCAGAGCACCTGCCCACACTGCTGAGGGGCTGGCACCTGAAAATTTGGGCTCACAGGGAAAGACAGTGCAGCTGCTCTGGCTGGGTTTTGCTCTGCACTTGGTATTCAAGAAGCTGAAGCAGGGTTTGGTAACAAGCTGTCCCTGGTACCAAAGGTAGGAATAAAGGGTCTAATTTTGTCCCTGGTTTTGTCCTGCAGAACTATAGAGGTTTTCACATGTGAATTGAACTTGGGATATTGACCCAAAACTGTGCTTGTACTTGGAGGAGTATAAAATGAACAGGATAAGAGGCTGCAAAGGGGACTTGGGTATTATATTAGTGCAGTCACATGGCCTGCCATGAGCTCCTCGATGGAGCAGGGAAAGCTTCATCTCTTAATGGACTGCACAGAATATAGAGAATAATTCCCCTAATAAATCTCTTCCAGTCTCTAATATCTAGGGAAATCCATTATCCTGTTGTCCAAAAACCTTGAGAGATCAGTCTTATCTGAACAAGAATAGACATTTCATGGTAGCTCTGCTGTGATAGGATCAGGGCTTGCACCGCTGTGCCACTGGAAAAGAGCTGGAATAACAACTGGCTGCAGTGCTGCTGTTCCCAGTGTGAAATCCCTTTTGTCACACCAGGACCAAGACAGGCTGTGTGCACCAGCACATGCAGGAGCATCCTTTGGGGAGTGGGAAGGCTGCAGGGACTGCACCACTGGGAATCAGCAGCAGAGACATCACCCCCTTGTTGGGGACACAGCATGGGACCACCTTTGGTCGGCCTTTGGCCACTGGCCTTGGACCACTCTTGCCCTCAGCAGTGGGTTTAACTCATGCTGAGTGTGGGGAGCTGCTTGGGCAAGGTTTGCTTCCCAGGTGAAGCTGTTTGTCCTGCCCATCTCCAAGCTGAGCCAGCGCTGTCTTTGCCACACCTTGCTGGTGTCCCCTGCAGGGCTGTCCCCATCCCCAGGGATGCTGTGTGGGATCTGGGCAGGAAAAGGGAAGCAGAACAACTGCTGCAAGCCAGCGAGGGGCTGCTGCAAACTGCAGCTGGTGGGATGCTGGGGAAGCAGGTTCCTCCAGGGGGGGTGAGTCACTGGAATGACTCCCTTCACACTCCTCCTCATGCAAGGACTTCAGCTCAAAGCAGGAGGAACTCCAGCGCTGCTCTTTGTGTGATGGGTGCTCCTCAGCTCTGTCTCTTGACACATTTCCAAAGCTTGAGGTGGGTTTAGCCTTGCCTAGAGAAGCAAACACATCCCACTGCGGTCAGGAAGTGATCTGTCCATCTTTTAAAGGGACTTGCTGTGCTGTGGGGGCACTTGGTGTGTCTGAGGGGCTCAGATGTGGCAGTGGATGTGTCCCATCAGTGTCAGCGTTGTGCTGGGAAGGACTGAGCTGAGCAGTGAGCTCTGCCTTGCTGCAGTCAGGAGACATCCTCCAGGAAGCAGGAAAACAAAGAGACAAAGGGAAATGGAAGGGTTTGGAGACTCCTCCGTTGGCAGTGGTGCACTGGGGTGCCCTGGCCATGCTGTGTGTTCTGGAATAGCCCAGGCAGTGCTGACAGAGCTGTGCTGGGCATTGCCTTTGCCTTGGGGACTCGTGGGTGCTGAGCTGTGTGTGCCCCTGCTGCCTCCAGCACCTCTGGACATTCCCACTGCCTGCCTGGGCTCGGCACTGGGAGGCTCCCAACCCCACAGGGACCCCATGGATGGCTGAGACACCAGAGCAGAGTTGTGTGAATGGATGGGGTGTTTGTTGCCATCAGACCTGCTGCACAATGTGCTGGCAGGTGTGTGCCCAGTGCCCTGTGCACTGCCTGCTCTGGAATTCCCTGCTTTTATAAATGTCTGGGACAGTGCTGTCCTTCCAGTGCAGGGTAAGAAAGATGTTTCTAGACTCTCCTCCCGTCCCTGGCAGCTCAGTGAGTTGTGCAGGTGAGAAATTCCTTCCTAGAAATGAGGAGGGAGAGCTGTTGCCCACCACAGCCTCTGTCCCTGCTCTTCACTGTGGCCAGGCTTTGCAGGGGATTGAGCTGCTCGTGGTCCTGCGTGACTTCACATCGTTAATCATGAACTTGTGACTCCACACATTCATTACTCTGTCACTTCCCTGGAGGCAGCAAGTGGGGGAAGTGGGAAGTGAAATGCCTCAAGCCCTGTTAATGTTGGATGCAGGGGTGGCTGAGGGTGATGGATGAGGGGGGCAGCCAGTGAAGGGAGATGTCCCAAGTGCAGCTGAGCAATAGTCCTGCCCAAACCTGGAGTTCTTGCTCGGGCAGCACCGTCCTGGGAGCGAAGGAAGAACCTGGTACTTCCCAAACCACGTGTGCTCAAACAAAAATGGCCAATTCCCCTGGCTCAGTTGGCTGTGCTGATCAGGACAGAGTTCATCCCACCTTTACAATGCTTTGCAGTGACACAAGTTCTTGTAGAGATGGATTTTGTCCCTGTTTTGCCAGGAGTTGGGGCTTGCACAAGAAGAACCAGTGGTTGCATCCTTCTGTATGCAGCATTTATTTCCACACATTCTTTATTTGAGCATTCTCTTTCTTTTCTAAGATATCTCGCATTTTATTTTTAATACTGGACAAATACCAAATATTCCTCAAGAGAGATCTGTGATTGCAGCTCAGTTCTGACAGTTGAGAATAGTCCAACCGACGTATTTGCCTCATCTGAAATGCTGCTATTCTGAGCTGTGCTTTTGTTTTTAGCCATCAGTGATAAGTTTGCATTTCCTGCGGATGATATTTTGGGTTGACGTGAGTTGTTAAAGCTCCACTGTGTAAAATGGTCTTCTTCCTGTGTGACTTTGGGCTTGTCTTTTCTGGTTTGATACCCTCATCCAAACCAGAAGCAGAATTAAATCCCCACATCCCAGCTGGTCATCGCTAAATAATTTGTTTTACATCTTGCTGAAGCATTTTCTAAGTGATGTTGCAGGAAGGCCTGTTTCCTCTTATTTTTTATTTATTTTTTTTTTAATTTTGGACTTAAGATAAAGGCAAACTGAACTTTGCAGGCACTTCTCTGGGATCAGACATTTTCCAGCTATTATTTTGCAAACTATTAGAGCGGCAGATCATGAGGTGGGAACCCAGTTATGCAAACAAAGCCACGTCACTCTTGGCCAAAAATAGCTCCAGTACATGTGCAGTAAGGTGGAAACGAAGGCCTTTGGTGTACATGGAGCAAACAGGGAGGGAGGCAAGAGGGGAAGCTGCAGCTTTTTTGTTTAGAGCCTCTCAAGAGATGTTTAGAGCAAGTGTGTTTTCCAGAGACAAGCAGAGTGCTGCTGCTTGTAATTTCAGTGGGGTAGGAGTTATTCCCTTCCTTACAGATGCAGGGAGCTGAGGGTTTGAGAGATGGCTCTCTGGTCCCAGAGCTGTTGGTAATTTTAACATCCAGGCCCCACGCAGAGCATGAAGAAATGCTGGAGAAGAGTTAAAAAATGTTCTCTTCCCTTCCCCTACTCAGCCCATCTCCAGCACGGGGAAAACTTGGTCCTTTCTGTGTTCTCCTGGGATTCTGAGAGCTCTGAGGGCTGGGTTCACATCTCATGCTGAGATGCTGCCTGGGCTTAAGTCTTCATCTCCTTTCATTTCAGCCTCATCCACTGCAGTGCCCTAAATAATGTCGAGATCACCCCAGTGGCTGTTTGCTGTGTACTCAGGGACTTGCTGCCTGCGAGTTTTCTGGGTGTTTGCAGCAGGGTTGGGGTCTGGCTTCCTTTAATGTGCTGCAAGTAACTCTCCACCAGGCTTAAAATAATCTTGTTTCTTCCTTCTGTGGCATCAGCACCCCGAGCTCCCTTTGCAGTGATGTGTTTAATTGCAGTTTGTTATCGAGCTGTTAGGAGATTGTTTTGGGCCAAGAGAGGAGATAAAGCAGGAGCTCAGGTATGGAAAAGGCAGCTGTAGGTGTGCAGATGGAGCTTCCATTGGATTAGAGCCTCCTTTTTGTGAAGGCTGGCAATTTCTTATCTCACAATCCTTTTCTGGGATGAGTGGGAAGGGGGCTATAAAGCTGAGCAGAGGCTTGATGCCTTCTGTAATGGGCAGAGTGATTCCCAGGCTCATTCCCCATTCCTCACAGACAGGTTTTGTCTCAATTAGAGATCGTGTTCAAATTATCTCTGTATTCATCCAGAATTGCCAGTGCTATCAGAACATCTTAATGTCCCCAGATGGGAATTCTTCATTCCTGCTCCTCCTCTTTCCAAAGGTGCATAGAAAGTTTTTCTCCTGCCAAAATTCCCCAACACGGATTTTTACTGCTCAGGTCCCCCCTCCAGGTTTTGTTACCGGTTTGAAGCATCAGGAGGCTTTGCCTGGAGTGTTTTCCACGCAGGATTCCCGTGCAGGTTGTGCCAGTGGAATGTTGCTGTGTTCCAAACCAGCTGAACATCAGCATGCACAGCTACACGGAGAGGGGAGATTAGTGCTGATTTATTGGCCTGTCAATTAAAGAGGAGCACGAGGATTCTCACTGCATGGCTGAGATTAAGCGTTGTGGTGGCAGCAAAAGCTCAGCTTTCTTAAACCTGACTGCTGGTTCCTATACATTTCTGTTTAATTAAAGTGTTCCTACATCCTGCGCTCCTCAGCGTTAACTCGGAGATGTGTTTTGAGCCATTGCCAGGGGAATACATTGTTATGGCATCCTCTTTCCACATCTATTAGCAGGAAGGGGATAATTGAGGAAATCTCACACAGATTTAATTGGGGACTGAGGGCAGGAGCGGGGAGGGGGAGAAACACAAGGCAGAAGTAGGTCACAAGTTGGGTAACTCCGGCTTGGCACTGAGCACTGCTGGTGGAGGCACCGGGGGGCTGCTGAGGGCTGGGGGTGACCAGGGAACTGCTGGAACTGCCTTTATAAGGTCCTGCAGGTCTGGGCACCTCTGCCGGGGTCCCAGGGGTGCTGATCCCTCGGGGAATTGTGCAGGATGGGTAAGGAATGGGGGTGCAGAGCACGGCAGCCTGGGCTGGGGGCAGGATTCTGCAGTTTTAAGCTCTGATCAGGAAGGCAGATGTTGTGCTGTGGTTTGCAGCTGCCTGTGCCGAGCTGGGGAGCAGGGTCCTGGCAGGGATGAGCCCTGGGGAGCAGGGTCCTTGCAGGGATGAGCCCTGGGAAGCAGGGTCCTTGCAGGGAATCAGCCCTTGGGAGCAGGGTCCTTGCAGGGATCCACCCTGGGAAGCAGGGTCCTGGCAGGGCTGAGCATCCTGGAGGGGATGTGGCAGCTCGGCGTGGGAAGTGGCAGCAGAAGCAGCAGAGGGGGAAGCACCACGGTGCTCGTGACCGACAGACTTCAGCAGCTCAGTTTTGGTGTTTGCCAGCCCGCCCTGCACGGTGCTGGGTGTGGGCAGGGCCGGGTCAGAGCCTCCACACAAACAGCAGAGAATCACAGCAAATGGGGCTGGTTTTTGATGTAATTTTGCTGACTCGCTGTGTGATCCAGGAGAGCTCCCCACTTCTGCTGTACTTTGGCATTCCCATCCCCAGCCCTCCACCACGGGAGATGTTGGGTACAAGATGCTCCATTTGGTTTGTGCTGGTGGGGTTGTGGTGCTTGGTGTCCCTTGGGAATTCTGTGACACTTGAGGGAAGCACAGCAGTGCTGGGGAGGAGGGGAGCAGCAGGAGCTCTGCGATCAGCGTGCCCAGGGATGCTCCAGGAGCAGGAAGAGGCTGCTGCAGGATGGTCTGGGAGCAGAACTGGCTTTGAGACAGCTGAGAAGGGGATTTTATCCATCTGTCCCTGTCTGAAGGAGGGCTCAGAGCAGGAATGGGCAGGGACTGATCCCACCACGGTCCACCTGGACATGAGGAGGAAATTCTGTGCTGTGCAGGTGATAGAGCCCTGATTGCCCTGAGAGTTTCCCTCCCTGGGGATATTCCAGAGCTGTCTGGACACAGCCCTGTGCTCTGGGATGGGAGCAGATGACCGCTGTGGTCCCTTCCAGCCTGACCCACTCTGGGATCCCATGAACCAGGCACACCTTGCCTTTGTCCCCATAACTGGAGCCGGGTTAATTCCGTGCCTGGTGCCTTTTGCAGGCCTGGCCCTGTGCTGTGAGTGAGCCCTGGGGTTTTTTGCTCCAGGCTGGGAGCAGAGCAGCCATGGAGAGGTGTCCCTGCTGTGTTTTTGGTTGGACAAAGCTGGTGGCACCAGTTGGGGCTGGGTCTGTTGCTCTGAGCTTGTGCAAACAGCAAGAGAAGCAGAATTTGCCCTCAAGAGCCCACACTGCAAACACAGAGCTTTCTAACAGACAGGATACAAGGCAAAAAAGAGCTTTAATTACAAATCTTGCTTTCAGGAAAGCCAGTAAAAATATTCAACAGCCTCTTCCATCAGCATTGCCAACCTGAAGCATCAACAAATACAGTTCTGGCTTAGAAATTGGTGTAATTAGGAAATGCAAACACACAGCAAAGGGTGGGGGCTATTTGCCTCTGTTTTTTTGAGCCTCGAGGGAGGCTCTTCTCAAGCTTTTACATCCAGTCACACAGAGCAGAAATTTTTTCAGCTTGTATTGAGGAAAAAAGAAAAGAAAAATGATTCTCACAATAGCAGCAGGTCCCAGGTTGTACCATGGGGCAAACCCCTCGTGCCACTCAAGGGCTGTGCCTGCCACACCTCCCTGCCAAGATTTTGGGTTCATTCCCTCGTTGCTGCTTTCTAGGATTCACCCCCAGTGCGCTGAGGGTGCTGCTGGGATGGGTAACCTGTGCATTTTCTCTGGGATGAGTCTTCCTCTCCCAGCTCCCCGTTGTAAAACCTGCTGGGGCCGCAGATGCGCCGGCTTGTGCTGGAACAGAATGTACAAAATATCCACTCCTCAAGGACTTGGCTTTGTGTACTCCAGTGGCTGATGTCAGAGGATGGAAAAGGTCTTGTTTTCTCCGGAAATCTTTATTCTTAATGTGCATTCGAGACAGAGAAGCCAAAAAGTGTGTTCTTCTAAACCTAAGTTAAGAAGCTTGTTCAATTTTTAAACAGTTACATAAAGCCATCAAAGTCTTGACAGGAGAGAGATGCAAGTTGGTGCAAAAGAAAATGGGAAAAAGAAGCTGAAATGGAGTGTTAAACTAATTCCCCCAGGCTTGTACCTAAAACAGCCTTAACTCATCGATGAACCTGCTCCTGTGCTTTCATTTTTTTTTTTCTCTCCTTCCTTTCTCATTTTTTTCCTCTTTCTTGCCAGCTGTGGTCTTTGTGTTGCAGACCCCTGGCTAAGTGTGGATGCTTCTTGAGCCAACACTCTGCTGCTTTTACCCAGCCAGTTCTGGGTCTAGAAGAGCATTTCTGTGCCACTCTTGGGGGAGACAAACCTGTGGATGTGAGCAGTGGGAATGGGGCCTGTGTGAAGCACAGGGAAGGCTCCTGGACTCCTGCACAGAGATCTGTGTGAGATTCCCTGGTTTTTTACTGCTCAGTGAACATTTGGGATACTCAGCAGCACCGAGACTCAAGCCTTGGTGGGGAGCAAGTGCTGCTCTGGCCCACGGCTCAAAGCTGGCTGAGCCTCCCCAAAAACATCTGCCAGTTCCTGATGGAGGCTTTTTCTCCATGAAAGAGGAATTTGGGGGGTTGGCATAGTGAGCTTCATGCAAGGGTCACTCTGAGCCCTGGTGAGGAGGAGTTTGGGGTGCATTCATGGGAGTCATGTGGGGTGGAAGGGACACCTTCCACTGTCCCAGGCTGCTCCAAGCCCCATCCATCCTCGCTTTGGACACTTCCAGGGCTCCAGGGGCAGCCACAGCTTCTCTGAGAGTTCTCTCCCAGCACCTCCCCACCCTCACAGGGAACAGTTCCTTCACTCTTCATTAGGCAGCAGATATTCATGAAAGGCTATAGGATCACACCTCTCAGGATAATGCATAGAGATGTTGCAGGTCTTTGAGTAATATTAATCTATTTATATCTACTACCTTGATCCTCGAAATCCATTATAGCTGGTCCTGTCTAGACATGATCAAGGACACACTTTCAACTCCCATTATTTTTTGATAGCATTAATATTCAAGCACGTCTTTGTCTTAAAAAATGCATTCTGAAAGCTGTGGTTATTGAGGAAATTCAGGGAGAATAAAAAGGAGGCCTGTGACAGAAAGGATGTCACCTCCCAGAAGGATCCACGGAGGGTGGCTGGCACGGCTGCTCTCACAGAGCTTCTCACCCCAGTGACTCTGAGCCATCGCTCCTCTGAGGCTCAAGAGGCAAATGAAACTCTGAAAAGCCTGATGATTTTCCTCCAGGTCATGGAGGAAATGAATTTGGGGAAATGAATTACCTGCTCTGCACTCCTGCCCTCCCTGTAGGTTATGAGCCTTTTTATTCAGGCCTTGGCATTTCTGAGGTCGCATTCAATCTGGAGAGCCTGGCTTTGGTTAACCCCAGACACTCACCTCCCTCACACCTACTGAAAAGGAGATGTTCAGCTCAGAATAGCTCCTCCAGTGTAATTGTGCCATTGAATCTCCAGGGAGTCGCAGTTTAGTGGTGCTTGGTTGGAACTGGGAGCCCTGCTTTGCCCCTCTTGGGAGAGGGGAGCAGAGGTGGGAGCCGGAAATCTCAGAGGGAACATTCCTTACCTAAAGAAGGTTTTGTCAGGAATGGCTACATCTCCTTTCTCATGCACAACAAGGCTTTGTTCTCGGAGAAAAGGAGTCCTAGAGAAAGCAGCTGGGAGCAAAAAAATGCTCAGAACTCAAGGTTTGCATAAGTCTGCCCTTTAAAACATGAGCGGCGTTGGAGACTCCCGAGTGCTCTCTGTAAATTGCAGCGTTTCCTTCCTGTGTTTGAGCAGTGCCTGCACCTCCTCTGAGCTCTCCTCGAGCTGCAGGACATCAGTGTTTACTTCAGGGTCCTTGACTCTGTGGCTCCAGCCTTGAAGGTTTGACCAAAAAAAAAAAAATCTGTTTTCAGCACATTCAGAGCACGAACGCTTCAGTGTTTTCTGTGCTTCTGAAGAGCCAGCCCTGTGTGTGCATGGCAGAGTCCCAGAGGCACTGCCTGGGGTGGGAGGACTGTGCTGAAGGTCTCAGTGATGAAAAACAAGCTGTAGGAAGTTCTTTCTTTTGCCTTCTCGTCACAGGTTGGGAAAACTTCCCTCTTGTCATGCCCAGCTGGGTGTGTTGTGTTTGAGCTGCCACCTTGCATTGGTGAGGTGGCTGCAGTTCAGGGATAAGTAAAGGGCTTTTCACAGTTCTGGGGGATTCTTTGGCATGAGAATGTAGAAATATGAGTGATTGTCATTAGAAAAAACCCCAAATATTTCTGCTCACATGGCCTCAGGTAAAGGACTCATAATGAAGATGGGTCACAAGGGAGCCAGTTTTGGCATAATTAAATCCACTGGTGGTTGCTGAAACCAGAAACATTTGATCTACTCAGTGGGGGTACAGTCACTGCTCAGTCAAAAATCATGGAATCATAGAGTGGTTTGGGTTGGAAGGGACCTTAAAGCCCATCCAGTGCCACCCCTGCCATGGGCAGGGACACCTTCCACTGTCCCAGGCTGCTCCAAATCCCGTCCAACCTGGCCTTGGACACGTCCAGGGATCCAGGGGCAGCCACAGCTTCTCTGGGCACCCTGTGTGGTGAAAGCCTTCTCAGCTGAGTTGTCTTTGTTCTGGATGTGAGAGAACCTGGCAGGGCTCCACTTCATTCCTGAGCTTTGCCCGAAATAGAAACACCTCACAGGAAGGTCTCCAGTAAAAATAATTCCAGTAGGCAACTCTTGTCTTGGATAATCCCCCTAAGGATTTGGTAAGATGTTCTCTTTGGAGGTCATCCCTGCAGCATCACAGTGGTGCTGTGGGAAGGGGCTCAAGCTGGCTGCTGGTGGGAGGTTTTCCCTGTTCTGGAGCTTTTTTCCCTGTTCTGGAGCTCCCTGTTTCTCTGCTCCCACCTGGAAGCAGGGAAGGAGCGCAGCCAGGAGCAGCGTGCCAGCAATCCCAGAGGGTGGGGGATCCCACAGGGCTGCTGCACATCACAACTGAGAGCAGCCCAAAGGATTTCTCCTGTGGGTGAGGCTGTCAGGGACTGCTCAGGGATGGAGAAGCCCCTTCCCTGTGGTGGCTCCAGGCCCTTCCAGGATCTGAGTGGGCTCCCAGCTGCTCCAGGAGCAGGGGATTGCAGTGTCAGTAACCTGCTGTGCTCAGCAGTGCAGTAACTGCTGAACAACAAGAACTTGGAGGTTCCAGTGGGACCCAGCTCCCACAATTCACCACATTTCCAAGGTTTTTAACTGTCTGGTGTACAGCTGGCAGTGCTGTCTCTGTCTTTCTGCTGCCATTGATACCATTCTGAAAGTCAAGCCAGCCTTGGGGTTCCCATGTTCCTACCAGAGCTGGGTTATTGTTTTATTGGAAGTATTTGTCCTTGTGGAGACTAATTATTCCCTGCTCTGTGAGTACTTCCCTCCTCTGGGCCGTGTCTCGCAGCTGCCAGGTCCTGGCTGGTCCTGCTGATGTTCTGCCACACAGATTCTCCTGCTTTCAAACACCACAGGTGTCCCACATGCTGCTCCTGGAACCTCCATTTGTCTCCTCCTTTCTGTTTTCTTGCTGTTAAGAGGAAAAGGGGAAGTGTGGGGGAAGCAGTTTCGTGGCCCCAGTAGTTGTTGAAGCATCAGCAATCATAAAGAAGAAAGTCTACATGAAATATCTTTCCTTCCTTTCCTGCCAGGGCTCAGCTTATCCACTTTGTCACCTGAACTTCCAAGTATCCATCAGTTAAGAGGATGGAGATTTGCATAATTAGTGTTTTTGAGGTGCCTTCTGAAATGCAGGAGGAGAACTCTTACGTGGCTCAGCTCTTATCTAATGAGGTGCTGACAAAGAGGTATCCATGGAGACATCCATTATAAGGCACTGTTCTGAAATTGGTTCTTCCCAATGCCTGTTAAAATGCCAAAGGGTTTTCTTGAGCATAATTTATACCATTTCTTTGCTCCATTCGTAAACAAAAACAGTTATGCCTCAATATGATGAGAACCATAATTTTTAAAATGAGCTTTGCAGGCTCTTATTAAGAAACAAGGGCTGGATTGGAGGAAGGTGCTGAGTTTTTTAAGGTATCCTACAGGGTATTGAGCCTGGAGATCTGCTAAGGGGTCAGGCCAGGAAGCCTGCAGCCCTCTGGGCTGAGGAGAGGTGCTGAGCATTCCCTGCAGCCTCGTGGAGCTGGGGCTGACCAAATTCCACCTCTCCAAATGCATCATGGAGATGTTTTCCTGTGAGGAGAACACCTAAACATCCTGCAGGGACTTGCATGGCCTCTTGCTGAGGGGATGGAGTGCAGGGGCTGCAGTCACTGGCTCGTGGGGTGTGCCAGCCTGTTGGGAGTGATGGAATTGTAAAGGTGGGGAAATAATCTGAGCTTTTGGAATTCCTGCTCAGCACAAACCCCGGCTCCCTGCACAGAAATTTGTGCAGGCTGGGCAAAGTGGGGACAGGTGATCACATCAGTGTTGCAGTGCTGGATTTTCTTGAATTTCTTCTCTTTACTCCCCTCTCTGCCACTGCTCCACTCACAGCACTTTGCACTTCCACAGCCCCTTCCAGGCCTGGAGAAGATGCTTGGGGAAATCAGGCTCGTGGTTCCCATCACACACAGCTCTGTGTGCTGTGGCTTTCCTGCTGCAAGCCTGGAGTTCCAACCTTCCTCTGTCCAAGATACCATCCCAGGCTTTCCCAGTGTGGTGGTTTGGGATCCTGACACTGCACAGGATTTGTGTAGAACTCTTATCTGTTGTTACAGCAATATGCTGTTAAAAAAAAAAGGATCTAACTCCACCCTTTCTCCTTGCTTTTCCTGTTTTCCTGGAGGGTGAAAATAGGAGTTTACAGAATCCTGCATATCTGACTTGGCTGTTTATAGCTTGAAGCTGTTGGGGTTTATTTTTGAGTTCAGCCTAATGGGTTATTCTTTGTTGGAGCTGTGAAAAGGATTGGAAAAATCTACAAAATATTCGAAAACAGACTGAAGTGCTGATTAAGGTGTGTGCACACCCCTGCTCTGATCTCTGCTCTGTTCCTGTATCCACAGGAATACCTGGAGTCGTGTGTTCATCAAAGAATGAGTCTCAGTCCCTAAAGCAGGAGGATTGTCCCAAAGGGAAATCTGGTCCGTGGTTTAGGCAGCAGCAACTGCTGGGTACAGCTCACACTGTGCTGGTTGCTTATGTAAGGGATCTAATTGGGGAGCACACCCTGTGAAGGCTTTCACCAGCCACTGGGGCTGGAATTGTGTTCAGGCAGCTCAGGCAGGGCAGGGCAGCCCCATCACCTCTGCACGGCTGCTGCAGATCCACATTCCACCAAATCCAGCGGGATGAGGGGGTGAAATGGTCCTGCAGGAGCCTGGAGAAGGTGGGATGGGTTGTTCAGGACAGACAGAAGGAAGATGGGCTTCCTCATGTACACCTGGAGCAGGGGGATTCTTCACTGAGGGGTTCAGGGCTGGAATTGTGTTCAGGCATGAGAGTTAGGAGATAACAGACCTGAGAGTTAGGAGGTAACAGATCTAAGAGTTAGGGTGTCATCTCAAAGAGAGGTCACAGCCTAAAACTTTATCCTTTTCTGTCACCCTGGCATTCTCTCCCTCTCTCTCCCGAAGCTGAGGTTTGCTGGGCAGCCCTCAAGCCCTGGCAATGAGCTGAGCTCCAGGAATTGGTGCCTCAGGTGAATCATTTCAGGCTGTGGTTCATGAGCTGTGCTCCCTGTGCTGCCTTGGAGGGATCTCTAAACAATAACCAAGAGAAGCGAGTCTAAATAATGGGCAGCTTAAATTCATCTCGGAGTGATCTGCTGCCCTGTGCTTCTCTCTGTGGAAATCTGTTAGTGCTCTGCAAGCCAATCTGGCTGGGTAGCACGAGGTGAGGCACCTGGAATTGAGCTGCCTGCTCAGGCATGGCCGCTGTGGAGCAGTCCAGCAGCTGGGAAGATCTGGAGAAAATTCAACTAAAAACAGCTGCACGCCTCTGGCAATGGGAGCTTTGGGGAGAGGATCAGGGAAGAGACAACTCCAGCACCTTTTCTGCATAAAGTGACTGCAAAGGTTGTTCAGAGGTTGTCTGGTGGTGAAATTAGCACCCTAAGACCAAGTTATTTATTTATTTTGGTGATCATATCAAAGGAGTGGGAAGCAGGGCCAGGGGAAAGGGATTTGGCTGTTGAGGAAAACCCAAAAAGATCTGAGCATTTTGGGACATTTAGAAGAGATGGGCTTCTCTTTTCTGACAGTCTCCTTTCAGCACAGACTGGAGGCATCCACTGCTGTTATCTGAGCCATCGGAATATTCAAGTTGCCGTGGATAACGCAGACTTAAGTGGAAAAACAAACCTGCAAAAACAAACCCCTTCTGCCAGCAGATTTCAGCCTGCCATCAGTCTCAGGCTGCCACTGTATCTACCGAGCAGGGCTGCACGGCGAGGGAGGGAGGGAGGAGGGTTTGTGCTGAGCAGGAATTCTGGAAGCTCGGAGGAGCTGCAGCATCCCAGATCTTTAAATACAGTCTGACAAAATTCTCAGTGGGGAGCTCCCCCTACGCCGAGGCAGAGCCTGTGTCACCTCTGCTGTGCTCCTTCCCTCTCCATCCCCGCGGATGCTGTGGCTGCGAGGGCTTTGATGTGCAGATCCAGTGACGCATGTTTCAGTCCCTAATCACAGCCCGGGTGGTTTTGGAATAGGGTGGATATTCAGGGTGAATATTCAGGGCTCCAGATTGTGCTCACTGCGGCAAAGGCAGGAGGAGGGGAGGGCAAGGGGGGCACTGGAGTGGACGGGAAAGTTTGGGGCGAGGGGGAACAGCAGAATGTCGCTGGAGACCCCTCTGGGGTGGTCCCTCTCTGCTCTTGCAGCCCTGCAGTTCTCTGGTTGCAGGAATGCTCTCCAGAGTTGAGAAAAAGGACATTTCATGGTGGTTTCCCCAACTCTGCAGCACTGCCAGCCCGAAGCATTCACGAGTCCTGAGTCAGCCCTCACCACCCACCCCCAAATTATAACGCTGAGGGGGAAAATTGCATCTTTGTTTCGAGTAGGAATAAAAGAAATCTGTTAGGTTGGGGTTCCTTCTCCACAGTGGCCTTTGGGCTGGAGCTGTTGTGTTGGGTTTGGCTCAGGTGCCTCAGTCCTGTGCTTCCCTGCCTCGGGTTTGGTTCGCATCAGGTTCGTGCAGGCTGGTGGCACTTGAGAGAAAGGAATTAAAAACGAGCGCTTGGGGAATACAGGAGTTTTAGGGGATCCACGACTTGAGCCAGGCTTCAAAACCTGTCATACCTTGAGACCCACAGGCAGAGATTTGAGTGCTGGCAGAGCTCTGCTGGGAACACCCTGTGCTGATAAAAGACTCGAATAACCAGGCTGAGATTTCGATTGCGAGGCAGAGAATTACTAAAGATCTGTGGGTTTGCTTGAGGCCCTTGATATCTTTCATGGATTAGTCAGACAAAAGTGTCAGGGCTAGATGTTCCACAAGGCAAGGTGCTGTATTTCCTCACAGCAGTCATCCCTCTGCCTGCCTTCAGCTCCAGTCTGCAGTCACTATTATTTTTGACCCTGAGGAGGGTGGCAGAAGTGCTGGTTTTGGCACTGGGCTGTGGGGTATCTCACAGGGGAAAGAGAGCTCCCCGTTTTCTTGCAAATCTGTCCATAAAGACAGGAGATGTCAGATTTTTTGACCCTTAGCACTGCTTATTATCTGAGCTTAGTGTTTCCACGGGGCTGGCACAGCAGGGACTGAGCAAACTCTCGTTGCCCACATCCCAAAGAGTGTGGCTGTGCCCCAGCAGCCTCCAGTGGCACAGGAAAAGGGATTTTCCCTCACTGCTCAGTGCCCTTGTGCACCAGCAGCTGATGGCTCATCTGTCTCTCACCAGCTCGGCAGCACTGAGTGGGGTTTATGTCCCACTTGTGGCTAATGTTAATTTAGAACCTCTTTTCTCTCTCTGGCAGCGTGCTTTGGCTTCTGATTTGGAAATTAAGCTAACAGCATTTCAGGTACTTTAAAGGCTCTGTATGTGAGCGTGCTCCTGGTGGGAATGTGCAGCAGGTAGTTTCCCACATAAAGAAGGTTAAAGGCCTTTGTGAAGGCTGGAAATTTCCTCTGCTTTCAAAACAAGCTTCTCATCCAAAAATAGCAGCGAGCTGATAGCTTGGCTTCTCCTTATTTATTAGCAGCAGATGCTGCTGATAGATGCAGAGAGTTGTTTGGAGGAGTGATGTGCACCGGGGCACCGAGGTACCTTGCTGATTGCTGATCCAAATCAGACACTCATCACAGGATCAGACCCACGCATCTCTTGTGGGATTCCCAGGCCTGCTCCCTTTGCAGGGGAAATGCAGCAGTGACAAGCTGTTATCTGCTCTCAGCTGTCCAAATTAGCAAGGGAAAAATCCACCCAGAGAAGCCGTTTCCTTGTGTAACAGCGATCGGCTCCCGGACCTGCGCAGGCAGATGTTCCCTGTCTGCACGGGAGGGTTATGCAGGAACTGGGGCAGGAGGTGGATTTTGAGTTTTGGGGCTCATCTGGGAAAATCCACATCCTCCCACTGCAGAGCTGTGCAGTTTGCAGGGATACAAAGATGAGTGAAAGCAGGCTCCTGTGCTCCTGAACAAACCTGCCTTTCCCCAAACGCCAGCGCTGCCCGTGGAGCCTCTGCTCTTCCTGAGGCTGAGGGCAGGGCAGCATCCCATAGCTGTGTGCTCTTCCTCTCCAGAAATTAACACTGAAGCACTGGAAGCTGCTGCTGTGGTTGTTGGGGGCTTTTTTTGGGGGAATGATATCCATGTTCTGCTCTGGGGTGTTGCCTTCCTTGGCTGTTTTGGGGGAATGAGGGACACAGCACCGAGGTCTCCCTTTGGGAAATTCAGGAGTGAGCCCACCTTGCTCCCAGTGTGGTAGAACTTCTCCTGGTTCCCTTCTCTGCCCAAACCCAGCAGCAGGATCAGCTTTGGCCGATGGGCATCACTCCTGTCCCCTCTGCCCATGGGTGGCACAGGGCTGACCCCAGGGCTCTGTCCAGGCCCTCCAGCCAGTGACAGCAGAAGGCTCTCGAGGCCAACAACAGACAGGCTGGAGGATTAAAACCTGCAGCTGCACAGACAGGCTGTTTTATCACCTTTGTTCTCTTTTTAGCCACCTAACTATTCCTGGAAGAGCTAATATTAGCTCCCCCATCTATTTCTTAGAAGCTGGGAAAACAAGAATCCGATTGAATGTCCTGGTTTCCAGGTGAACTGCTGGCTGCTGGGTACAGTGGGCTCTGAAAACCCTCACAGGCTCTTGCATCACCAGCTCTCGGTGTGGGGAGCCATTGAAATCTGTGCTTGTGGAAGTGGCAGCATGAGAGGGATTAAAATTGTTGAGCACTGTGTTTAATCCTAGCAACAGACTGCTTGGGAGGCACTTCCCATGCCATCCCCAGCCGGATACAGATAGTCATGGAACACGCTTGGCTTCGTTCTGCTGCACAGAAGCAGGTCCTGAGATGGTTTTAGTCTCAGGTCTTAGGCTAAAAGTCAGAATTTTGGCAGGATATTTATCCAGGATTTGCCAGCGTGTCTCGTCCGAAGTCTCCCATCCCATTGTGTTCGGATGCTGAAGGGCGGATTAGAGAAGGGGGAATTGAGTGTGGGAATGGGCTGCAGAGGTTGGGGTTTATTCCCTGAGTGACACCCATGGCAGCACCACTCCCATTCCAGGGAAGGGATGATCCTGCTCCCTGCCACCCCGAGCTCCGAGCGGGACCTGGCAGGCGAGCGTGCTCCTGCCGCGTGTGCACGGCACAGTCAAACAAAGCCTTTTTGTCAGCCAGACCCAGGTCACAGTGAACTCTGCCGTTCTCCCGGAGCTGTGATGCTGCTGGGGAGAGAGGGGAGCGAGCAGTGCTCTGCCTCTGCCTTCCTCTGGCTCCTGGGGGGGTGGGGAGGGCTCTGTATGGCAGGGGGATGTGTTGTGATGGGGTTGAGGGGAGGAAAGCGAGGGCTGATGTGAGGCTTCCCTTCCCCAGAGCCGATGGGCTGTGACAGGGGCTGGTGGTGATGCCACAATGCTTTTTTGCTTTTTATATATCCCCCCTCTAGATACTCTTTTGTAGAACTTTTATGTATTCTTAAGGGCCTTTTANGTGGGACTGGAGCAGCAGCACTGGAGGAGCACAGCCTGGCCATGTCTCTGCACCTGGGCTGGCCGTGGGCTCCATCAGGATGTGTCCGTGCTGGAATGCTCAGGGAATATTCAGGGAATATTCAGGGAACCCCCACCTGTGTGCAGAGAGCACCAAACCCAAGGCAGGTGTGGGACAGCCCCGTCCCTCCTCGCTGCCTGAAGAAGGGCTGGGTTTCTCCCAGGAGGGTGTGTGAGCTCAAGGGAAGGTGCTTCTCCTCATGAATGAATCATGAGTGGCAGTCAGGAGCAGAGGTTTTAATTAAACAGCTCCCTGATGGCTGGCACCTTGAAAACCACCGTGTGCAGCATCCCTTGGTGAGCACTTGGCATCGGGGCCACCTGAGGCACTGGGATCCCTTCTCAAAGACTCTGTAAAACCAGCTAAATAATTAAAACTAATAATAATAATAATGAAAAAAACCCCCAACCCCTGACAACTCCGATGTTTAAAAATTCAACATTTTGATGAAATATTAAATGCTAATTATTTCCTCGCACTTGGTGCTGGCACCGCTTCTCTTGATGTTGGCAATTCAGCATCACACAGCAGTAACTGAAGTGTATTGTCAGCTTTCGTGTTACATTTACCACCCAGGCCCAAACCCAACGCTCCTAAAGCCTCTGTTTGATTTGAAGCCTTGGATACTTTGAAGTCTGCTGTAGTGGATTGGTCATACTGCTGTGAATACCAAACCCAGCTGGCTGAGTGCCACATCTGTGGCTGTTTCAAAATGTTTAAAATGAGGAGCTGCCAGTCTCATCTCAATAGTGAACGCAGGGAGATGGGCTCAATCGATACAGCAGGCACTAAATGAAATGCAGAAGGATATTTGGGAAGCATTTTATGGCTTTCATGTTTTATGTGTCATTTTAACTTCTACTTAGCGTGGTTGGATTAATTATTTGATATTAAAAAAAAAAGAAGGTGTTGAACTTTGCTCAGGGTGGGCAGAGGAAGGACGTGACCGGCAGGGGAAAATGCTGCACATATTCCTTGGTTCACCTGCTTTCCTTTCTGTGCAAGGATGTGTCAGTGCCTTGGTTTTTTGGAACGTGGAGGGGGCACAGGGTGTGGATAGAATCAGTAGAATCATGGAATTACAGAATTGCTGAGGTTGGAAAAGACCTTTAAGGTCACCCAGTCCAACCATCAACCACTAACCCACGTCCCCAAGTGCCACATCCCCTTGGTTTTGCAGACTCCAGTTTTTTGAAACTGGAGAAATGTTTGCATTTGGAGGTATCTGTCCTGCTGTTTCAGTGTCTCAAAGACATTCAGGCAACTTTCATGGAAAAACAAAGCTTTTTTCCCCTCCCACCCTATCAGTTTTTGAGTCTTACAACTGCTCTGGCATGCGGTTCCAACTGGGATTTCCAAAGCAGGCAGGAGATGCACACGAATGCACATCTGGGAGTGAGAGCCTCGTTGAAGGAGAAGTATTTGTTGCTTTGCTAGGATGTGCCTCGTTAAAGGCATCTCTCATCTCTGAAAGAGCAGCTCCAGAAGGCAGATAAGAGCAGGAGAGGCAGTGAGAGCCCAGGGATGATTTGGGATTCCCAAAGCTTGGCTCAGAGTGTGGAAGTGTTGTTGTGGGACATGTTTTCAGCCTGGCAGTTGAACGTTGGAGGTTGACACTGAATGCTGAGCTTTTGCTGACTGGCTCTGGGGAGAGAGCAGAGGGTCTGGGTGAGGAATCACTGTCAGGTCTTCCCACTGTGCACAGCCCAACAGGAGGAGCAGCAGCTCCCAGCTGGTGTCACTGGGCTGGGCAGGGGGAATGGGGTGTCTTGGGCACCATACTGCTAAGGAAAAACACTTCTAAAAGGGTAAAGAAACTGATTGATTCATGGAAACCTAAGTGGGGTGGCACAGGTGGGACAGATGGCAGCTCCTCTGTGATGGGGAGTGGTAGTGCCTCCTGTCCAGATGCCCCAGTGCCAATATCTGTGCCCAGATGGGGACTGGGAGTGCTTTGAGGGCACATCTCCATGTCCAGGAGCACTGTACCTCCTGTCCTGGGCTCCCTGAGGAGGGGGTTTGCTCTCAGGAGGAGCTGGATGGGGTCCTGCCATGGTTGGGGTCATTATGGCAGTGTCAGGGGTGAGGAATGGACTGGTTGTACTTTCCTTTTTATGGGGGATGGTCTCTCAAAGTCCTGATTAATGAATAGTGCAGCGAGGCTTTTGGGGGTGCTGCTGATCCAGTACCTGCTTTGGGGTCTGGGGGGTGATTCAATTAGCATCTCTAGCCAACTCTAAATTCACTAATAACTTTTGCAAGCAGACACAATTAGCAGACTCAGTGGGAGAAGAGCTTTCAGGGAGAAGCAATTTCATGTGCTGCCAGCCCGTGTTTCAGCGGGCTGGGTGAATGTACCAGAGGTGCTTTCCCAGCAAGCTTCACACACCCTGAGTTTTCAGGGTTCAGTAATCTCCCTGAACTCAAGAAAGCACTCATCTCCTTCAGGGAGCAAATAAAGCAAGTGGGCAAAACAAGGAAATTGTCATTTTATCAAGGATAAATTGCCCTGTTGCTCCTGCCAGTGTGCCCAGAGCAGCTCCAGTCCCAGAGCTGCTCCTCAGGGAGCTTTGCAGGCACCTTGGTGGGTCAGAGCCACGATCCTTTGGGACTGAGACTGCCAGGGATTTGGGAGTCCTGCTGGATGCATTCCCTAGGGAGTGTCCCTGCTGGCACCACTGCCCATCCTGGATTGCTCAACCAAGAGCCACTGGATGAGCAAGGGAACATTTTGGGGGGTTTGCAGTAAATCCAAGTGTAAAACTCCTGTTGGAGGCAGTGGCAGCACAGTGTCCAGCAATCCTCCTGCCCTTTTCCTGCTCTTTACTCATCACTAACACAGCAGTGACACCCAGGCTTTTGCTGAATGGCTCCCTTAAGGGCTGTTTGAACATTTTCCATCATGGTTTTTGGTCAGAAAACCAGATTTACAATGAATTTTCATCTCCATTCTCCTACCTGGAAGTTTTTCTCCTTCTTTTTGAGGATGAAAGTTCAAATAGAAAAATCAGAAAGTTTTAAGGCTCTGAACTGTAAACAAGTCTCCACACTTTGCTTTCAGGTGAACATTTTCTTCAGAAAGCTTGTTTAAAAACCCAAAAAAAACAAAATAAACCCCCCACAACCAAAGGCAGCTTTAATATCTGTGAGTGTTTTGTGCAAAAGCCACGATTTCGTGATCAGCTCTGTGCTGGCTGCGGTACAGTGGATGTTTGAGTGCTCTTTACTTTGGGGCTTAATCTTTTGTAGGGTTTTCTGTGGGCTGCCAGAGAATGGCAGCCCTCCACAACCAGCTCTGTTTCAGTGAAAGGGGATATTGTAATTCCTGCAAATGAGTGGAAAACGATTGGAGCTCTTACAGGATTGAATATTAAGAATATTACAAAGAAATGAGTGCTTGAAGAGCACTAAAGCTCAGCCCCTCTGCCTGGGCTGGTTTGTGTGGGCGCAGAGTCAGTGGGAGCAGAGAACTCCTGGGGTGTGCCAGGGGTTGGCCCCATCAGGGGTGGGGGACCAGAGCTGTTAATGATGTTAAAAATAACACTGAAATACAAGAAAGCTGAAGGGGAGGGGGGAGAACAGAAAAAGAAAAGGCTCATTTGGAGGGGAGAGCTCATAATGAGTCATTTGCTCTCTGCATGTGTTTTTTGTGGCCATCAGTTCCAAAATATTCTGGGAAGTTTCTGTATCACTGGGAAAGAGAGGCTGAGCATCAAGTAAGACGTGAAAGAGTGTGGCTGTGAGTGGAGCAACAACTGGCAGGCCACAAGGGTTGAGCCTAAAGATGACAAATCCAGGCTTGCTGTTCTGAATGTGAGGTGGACAGGGCCAGCTGGAAGTTCTGTGTGGGTTTGATGTGCCTTTCTGATGAAAATTCCCATATATTAGTGAGGGATCAGAGTCATTTAGAGGTGCTGAGGAAGCCCCTGCCTCCATCCTCTCCACGAATTGCCTGGGATCTGTGTGTTCTTAGTGCAGGAGACTCCATGAAATTCCCTTTCTGGCAGAGCTGACACCTGAGCATTCCCATAAATCGGAGGTACCAGCATCGAGGATTTCTGGAGCCAAAGTTGTGCTTAGCCAGACACCCAGTGGGATATAAATACATAAAACATATAAATATATAGAACTGAGCTTATTAATAGAACCCAGCAGCCAACATATGGCCGTGTAGTGGAAGCAGAGTAAAGCATAAGCCACACATTTCTTTTTAAGAACATGCATTCACACCTTTCCCTTCACACAGGATATTTTTGGGATGCCTCCACAGTCAGTCCGCTCTCCCCAGCGGGCTATTTTTATCTCCTCACAACGCGGCTTAATTAAAGAAAAACCGTGTTTTAGAAACAATTCTGTACATTTCAAACCCACTCCCTCCCAAAATAACCCCACCCCAGCAAGCTGCAGGTGGTAAATGGCTGTGGAATGCTTGGATCAGCACCCGGCAGAGGAATTTTCGGGCTGCGTTTGCAGCCCCGGGCGCAGCTCGGCTGAGCCGTGGTTGTGCCGGTTCAAATTTCGTGTGTCTCAAATGCCATCCCAGGGCCCATCTGGCAGAGTGCAGCAGGCAAAGGGCCACGCTCCCATCATTTCTCTCAGCACCTCTTTGATCCTGCCTTGGTTTGCTCACAGCTGAGGCTCGAAGGAGTCTCAGGGATTGTCTTCAGCCACGTGAGCTCGGTGTGTTTCCAGAAAAATCTGAACGTGTGATTGTGGTAGCACAGATTCTTTCCCATGGGAATTTTTCTCTTCTTCTCCCTGTGTTCTAGAAATAAAGATAAGGTTTGGATGTTATTGAAACTGTCTCTGGAAAGATGGGCAGTTCTACCTGGCCTATGGGCCTAGGGGGAGGTTTGGAATTGACCCAATCCGGAGAAACTTTTAAAAGTCTATATAAGTTTTAGAATTAAATAATAAAATCAGAATTCCGCCCCACCCGATCCAGTCTGGTTCTTGCACTCGGCTAGCGCTCAACAACGACATGTGATCTTGCATCTTACCTGGTTCATGCAGATAATCTTGATTTCTTTGTTGGGGGACTCCATGTCCATCTGTATTTTGTGCAAATTGAGGGTAAACCCCAAAATCTCTTCTGGTAGGTGGAAGGCAGGGAAATTTTCAGTGGCTGCCTGTATCACTCACCTCTCATGCCATGTTCCCAACGTGGTTAAAATTGGCAGCTGACGGGAATTGCAGTCTCAGAGGCGTTGGGACACTCATCCTGCCTGCCAGCACCCCTTTCTAAGAACCTGGGAAAATGAGGAGAGCGCAGATTTTTCCCACGTTGAAGTTTGTGAGGATGAAAAGCTCCGTGTGGAATGTATCTGTGCAACTTCAGTGGCAAAAATTGCTAGGCACAATATATATAAATAGCAAAGTGTCTTCTTTAGGGACTGCCACAGACTGCTCCTGAGATAGCTAAGCAGACAAGTAAATAGTAAAATATGGGTATATTTAGCACTCCAGAAGGCGATGGATGGTGTTCAGGCTTCACATCACACGGGCTCTTGAAGTCTTTACCTCTGTATAATCCCTTGCAGTCAGCACTGATGTGGTGGCACATTTGGGACCTAATTACGAGCTCCACTGCCAATCCAAGGACCAAATGGTGAAGGACAGCTTTGGAAGGCAAAAACCCAGAGGCATATTGCCTCGTGGATCGTGAGTAGCGGGGAAGGAGAGGCAGGAAAAGGCCGACGCAGTTTAATGGGATTTGGATTAAATGTGGTTTAATGGGATTTGGGTGTAACTGTGGGTTTGAATGCCTGCCTGCCTCTCTGGTTCGTGCAGGCACTGCTTGGGTGGAGGTGTCCTGGTTTGCATCCACTTCAGAAATCTCACCTCAGTGCTTGTGGTCCAACTGGGGGCTGATCTCACAGAAGCCCCTGCCAGGCTTGTCACAGCCCATCCCTGTGGGGTGGTGGGAGAGCAGTGCCTGAAACGATGGCCAGAGAGCCACAGGGGTCGTGGGAAGCTCTGCTAACCTTTCCCAGGCGAGTTCAGAACAGCTTTTCCTTCTGGATGGTTTTTTCCTTCTGGAATTTTTTTCCTGTTTGTGTCAAGCTTAAGGCCTTCCCACTTCAAACTGCCTCTCTTTTCCCGAGGCTGTTGAAAAGGCTCAGGTGTGTTTCTGTCTTCTGGAAAAACCGCAAAGAATATTTGCAAGAGTTATCTTTGAATCAAACCCACCACCTTGCTCGGGTAGCAGCCATCTCCTCTTTCTTCCCTTCTCCCTGGCCTTTTGTAGGAACGTTTCTGCTGTCGTTGGGGGTACTCATCCACATTCCTACCCACACACAAACTTCGTGGTGATGCAATGGTGCATTTTTGACAGAGAGTCTTGGGATTTTTAGCTAAAATGCATGAAATGGTAGAGCTGTGTTGCAGTTAGTGGAAAAGAGCTGTGTTGAACTGGTTTTGGTGGTGGTGTGTTCCTTCCAAGGATGCTGTCCTCCTAAAACCAGCGCTCCTTATTTCAAATGAAGGTCAGGGACCCTGCTGGGGGTCCTTAGAGGGTGGGTGAGGCTTGTGTGGAAGCAGGTCCCAGCACTGCCATAACTGGAGCAACCATCTCACCAAACCTGGGAACCTCTGTGGTGCACAACTTGATGTTCCTTTAAACTCCTTCAGGAACAGTTTATTGAGGAGCTTTTCCTCCTGTGTCATACCGAGTTACTCCCAAGTTGCTGATGCTCTCTTCGTGCATCTCTGGGTGACTTTTTATGTCTCGTGCTTTCCTACAAGCACGGGGCTGTTGTAAGGAGTGAGCAGAGCTGGCAGCCTGGCTGCTGTGGGGTGACACGGTGACAATAATCCTGAGTGGCTCCCGTGTGTTCTGGCAGTGGGGCATGAACAAGGAGCAGTCTCCTGCAGTGGGAACATTGCAGGGAATTCAGACATTCAGGGAAGTGACCGGTGCAGTAACCCCCAGCTGTGTGGTGACAGCAGGGTGAGCTTCAGCCCCCAGCTCGTCGTGTGCTGCCCTCCCAGTGCTGATGGGCAGTGACCATGGCAAAGGGTGTGATCCCTTTTCTGGGCTGGCTCCCTGCGGCTCTGGGGGACAGCCAGCCCGGGACAACCCCGTCTGTTCCCAGAAATTGCAGGGTCATGTTCCATCCCCTTCCTTTCCAAGCCTCCAGCCACTAGAGGGAGAGAACGCCCCGTATTTATGGCTTCGTTAGCGCGTGGGGATGTGTTTAATGAAGGAATCGCTTTCCTACAGCGAGGCTTTCCAGGCAGTCCCGGAGCTGGGTTTAACCCCTTCCTTTACCTGGGGTAGTTTCATAACCGCTCCTGAGATCTGAGCAACCTGACCTCAGATTGCAAACGCTCTGGAAGATGTTGGGTGATCCCTGTCCGTGTTTTACACCCTGTACTTGGTGTCGAGCATCCCTGCTGTGAAATGGCTTCGTGGGGAGACCTTTGGCTGCTGCTGGGTCCGCTGTCTGCTCGCGTTACCCACAGCCCAGCGCATCGCTCCGCTCCGCGCAGGGAGCGCCGCGGCACCGCGGGACACCAAACCCCTTCCCGATCTTCCTGGCAAGCCTCAGACTCCTGCAGCCCGTGGCCTGTTTCCTCTGCTCGAGTAAAACAAGCCCAAGAGGGATCTCGTTTCATTTGGAATTAAAGCATCGAGTCAGTAATTATTGTGGGCAGATGAGTTGTAACGATTTCAAAGGATACCAGCAAGGAGTTGTGGGTTCAGGGGAGGGAGCAGGGATGGGAGCTTTGAGAAGGCCATGCCAGAAAGGGGATTTTATTCACTTTTGAAAGTGAGATAAGCTTGAAACTTTGCAGATTGAACCCGGTGGGCAGGACCCGTGGAAGTCTGAGGAGGGGACTGTGGGATTTGGAGGGGCCTGGAAAAGTAGCTGGGAATAAAAGCAGCGTGTTCGGTGGTTTGGAGAGCCCTGAGTCTGCAGTGCTGTTTAGCAGGGGAATTCACATCCCTCTGCACATGGTGGGTGGGGAAGAGAAAATCTCTTTGCTTTGCTTTTGATTCCAGAGGGTGACTCAAGGCAAGGCTCTCTCAGAAGGGAAGCCTCACGATGCTTTAACAGCCTGAAGTATTGAAGGAGAGCATTTCTCTGGGAAAAAAAAAAAGAGCATTTCCAGGCTCTAAAAGTGAATAGTTCCAGTTAATAGAGAGGCTCAGCAAAGAGGTTTCCTTAGGCTGATGGAGCATCCATGCAGATGATGCCCCAGCTCAAGAAGTTCTCCTGGTGAGGTTGGGGCTGGTCTCAGCTGCTCCTTTCCCCTCCTGTTCCTCTTCCCCAGATGTGCCCTGGCTGGCACAGCTGATGGCACAGGCCCAGGAAAGCAGCGAGGGAGATGTGCAGGACAGCACTAAAACCCCTGAGATTGACCTGACCCAGGCACACTGGAAAAATGGGCATGTAGGGACTAAGTGCACATCATCTGGTCAAAACACTCCTGGTGTCCATCACTGGACACCCCACACTCGTAGGGCTGAGGTTGGGCAGCTCCTGGAGCCATCCCTGCTTTGCTCTGTGCTCCCCCCTGCACCCCTGGGTCTCCCAACACATCCTGGTAACTCAGACTGACTGAGGCCGTGGAAACAGGGCTGGGAGCTTCAGTTCAGCATCCAGGCCAGGGGTCACAGCTTGAATTAAATAATGGAGCGAGAGGAGCGCTGGGTGAATGGGAAAGGCTCCTCCGGCGGCTCCGTGCATTCCGATGAGCTGTGGCCATAAACACGAGCTGCTTGTTAATCCTTCACCTGCCTGATGGAGATGAGAGGTCCTGGGGGACCACCCTCCTTGCTTTGTGGAGAGCCAAGCTGTGAAGTTGTTACTGAGGCAGGGATCCCGTGGGTTTGGGTGGGAGCTGTGCTGTGCCTGGATCAGGCTGTGCCTGGATCAGGCTGTGCCATCTCACTGCTGTGCTTCCCATGGCAGGAAAACCAGTTCTCTTTGGGGTTTTATGTGTATTTGTGGGTGTAGGACCATGCTGGGCTGCCCCTCCAAAGGCACCAGCTCCAGTGAGATCCCCATATGGGGTTTGGGTAGGGAGAAGGGACAGGCAGGAGCTCGGGGGTGAGTCTGGCTGTNCCGGAGAAACTTTTAAAAGTCTATATAAGTTTTAGAATTAAATAATAAAATCAGAATTCCGCCTCACCCGATCCAGTCTGGTTCTTGCACTTGGCTAGCGCTCAACAGCGACACCCATGGCAAGAAAACCAGTTCTGTTGAGGGCTTTATGTGTATTTGTGGGTGTAGGACCATGCTGGGCTGCCCCTCCAAAGGCACCAGCTCCAGTGAGATCCCCATATGGGGTTTGGGTAGGGAGAAGGGACAGGCAGGAGCTCGGGGGTGAGTCTGGCTGTTGGTTTTGGGACAGGGCAGGGCTGTGAGAGCTCCCAGCCGTGCTGAGAGCCCTGGAGGCTCCATCCCGGGCTCCTGCATGGAATGTCCCTCCAGGCACCAGGGAGGAGCTCAGCCTCAGGGTGTGTGGATTTGCCAGTCCCTTGTGACCTCAAAATGCACGACCCAGGGCAGCATTTATTGTTTCCCTGTCAATCTTCTCAGGAACAGCAATGCTAAGCTCTACTTTTCTTTAAAAAAAAATACCTTTTTTGGCTGCAGATCTCTTAGTACACAAATGAAATGAATTTATATATGAGCATTGTGCTGCTTGTAAAGCCCTTTCAGTTTCAAATTTAGTTTTATTCCTTTTTTTAATCTCCATAGGATTTTCCCTAAATAAGCAGAAGTAGGGCAGTGCTGGTGACAGATGGACATAAAGAAGAGTTGGATGCTGGAGAGACTTTACTGGGCTTGGGGATCTGAACTGGGGTGCTTTCCTCCTCACCCAAAGAGTTTAATTTGGCTGCAGGTTATTAATTTTCACCTCTAAAGCAGAGGGCATGGCAACAGAGAGCGTTCCTTGGCAACAGACTCCTTGGGTTCATTAAAGCAGAGGTGGGAGGTTTGCAAATGGAAAAAGTTGAGAGATATTAGCAAATCAAATGGGCTGAGGCATGAGGAGTCTTGTCAGTCAGGCGGGGGTGACAGGAGAAGGAGTAGTAAACAACATGCAAACCATGAAAGAATCTTGAAGAGATGTTGTGGAAGCAGGCAGATGCAGGGTTTGCCTGTTCTCCTGCCTTCCCAAGGGCAGGATGGCCTGAGGAGGGCTGGGATGAACCTCTGTGTGTCTGGCAGGCTGTGGGCAGAGGACTGAAGAGCTTACTTAATAAAAAAATCGCTTTTTACAAACAGGTTTCCAAGCTGTGGTTTCCCACCAGGGCTTTCATAAAAGCTGCAGCTTGTTTTGGTCCTCTCCAGAACCGAAGGTGGCATTTTGTTGGTGAAATGCCCCAAAAAGCCCTTTGGGGGGAGTCTGTGGGAGCGTGGCCATGCCCAATCCGTGCCTTCCCCTCCTTTCCCAGGGAGCAGGCTGTGTGTGCCACACACCTCTGCCTGGAGCCACGTGGGGGCTGTTTGCACTGTGGCTGCTAAACAGAAACACTGCAATTAATTAATAATGCCCAATGCACTTAATTAAATGAGAAATAACTCGGGTTCGTACCAGCATACGGAGTGTGCATGCAACAGATCCGGACTGGAGAAGGGGTTTGGAGCAGGTTTGGGCTGCCCTGGCTGTCCCTGCCAGTGGCCACTGTGTCACTTTGGGAGGTCAGGGGAAGCCCCTGGTTTGCAGGTGAGGCTCTCTCTGCCCCGCTGTGGTAAACAGCCAGATCCCAATCACCTCCATCAGAGCGAGGCATTTCAGGCACTTGTTCCAGTCCTGTGCTTCCATGATTCTATAATTTATGACTGAAACTATCTTTGTGTCAGAGTCAGTTCAGGAGGACACTCGTATCTGGGCTTCTGAATATGTCATCTCCTATTAAAGAACAAACAAACTCCCTCGTAATGTACCATAAATAATAATAATACTTTGCAAGAGCCCGAAGCGCTGTGTTATTGCTGTGCTAATCAGAGAGGCACTGGGCCATTATGAAAGTATTCCATGGGGTTTGGGCTTTTTTTCCTGCAGGAAGGTACGTGTTTCATAGCTGTGTAGCGTGGCTGATTGGTTTATAAAGCCAGGCTGCATAATTCCTAGCAGAGGTTAGACGAATTCCCCTCCTTTCTCGTTAATTAACCTGTAGGATTTGGTGCCTGTTCTTTGCAGTTCAATAGAGGCAATGGCTGCAGGAACATATTTGTGCTCTCTGATATGGAATGAGGAACATCTGCCTTCTGCAGCACTGAAATACCAGCGTGTGGCAGGGCTCTCCAAAGGGCACTGCCAGGCTCTCCTGCCTCAGTGAGGAAATTCCAGGCTGGAATTTCGATGGGGAGGTGCTGGCTGGGGGATGTTGTCCAACGCAGCATCGTAGCTGGGGAGGGAAGGGATGGGTGAGAAGCAAAAGAAGGGAAATCCCCTCATGAAAACGGCAGCAGGGTGGGGGAGAAACATCTTGGGAAAAGTTCCCACATCCAGAGAGTGGTTTAGAGCAAAAATCTTCCACTGGGATTGAGGAAAAGAGGCCTTGAAAAGATCTAAAGGAGATTTCAGTGGTGATGTGGTAACACAATAGCAGGAAGGAAAGGCAGGAGAGGCAGGTGAAATCCTGCAGCGCTGCTCTCACAGGCTGCAAGGAAATGAACCTTCACGTTTGGGATCCCAGGGCTGTGTTCTGGCTGTCTCAAATGAGGGATCTGCTCCCAAAAGCTGCCCTGCAATCCCAGAAATAATGGTAGGAGAGCAGGGTGGGTTCTGGGAGGATTGGACTGGGGGTTGGATTGCAGTGGGAATGTTGGTGAAGTCTCCTGTGTGTTATGTACATGACTCCAGATGTGCTGGATGAGGCACAAGGATGGAGGTTATTTTTGCTGTTTCACTGTCATATTGAGTGTCCTTCTGCTCATACCCAGTTGCTTGGCTTTGGAGTCGCTCTCCAGCTGCAGGGAATTAGGAGAAAATAAATGACACATGGAAAAGTGGCATTAATCTGATAATTTAGTCAGTCTCTGCTACTGCAGAGCAGTGTCCAGATAAACCTGTCCCTTCCTTCCCTGCTTGCACTTCTCTGCTCACCTTTATTGTCCATTATTAATATCATTGGCAGTCAAAGGAGACTCCAAACTGGACTGGGCTGTTGAAGGGAAGCTGCTGCCTGAGGGAGAAACACACCAGCTGATTTTGGTCCTTAATTCTGTAGAGAGAGAGATTTTGTGACAGGTCAAATGTGACCAGACCACAGCTCTGCTGGGACTGACTGGGATGTTGTTATTGATGAGCAATCCATGAGTTCTTCCTGGGCATTTCCTCTGGAGTGATGCCCCAGACCAACCACCTGAGCAAAGCCTCGTCTTTGCCTCCCCAGTGGGACGTGCTCAGGTGGTAGAAATCCCATTTCTTCACCAGCTAAATCCCAGGGCAGGAGCCCTGCAGAGTGCAAACTCTGTGCCCAGCCACCACCCACTGAAAGCTGCCTCTGTTTCCCTGTGGGCAGTGTGGGTTTTCCTGCCAGTGCAGTGCCCCTGGCACAACTGCACCGTGCTCTGTGACTCACACACAGCTCGGGGTGTGCTTGGGAATATTCCATGTCTGGGGTGTGCTGGGTGGGCAGCCCACTGTGCCCTCAGCTGTGCTGGGCTGCAGCATCCCCTGGCACACCTGGCACAGGAGCCAGCACGTGGTGCCCTTTCCTGGAAGGTGCTTTCCTCCAGGAAGGTGGAGAATCAGGGAATCACAGACTATCCTGAGCTGGAAGGGGCCCACCAGGATCGTCACAGTCCAGCTCGTGGCCCTGCACAGGACCCAGAAGAAGCTCACAGGTGGCTTTTCCCTGCTCCCCCTGCTCTGGCAGGGACTCTGGCCTTGGTCCCCTGCCCGCTGGCTGCCTGCAGAGCGCTTTGCATTGACAATGAGGCAGCAGAGGTGCATTTTCTTGGCAGGGAAATGCAGCTGGGTTCTCTCTGAGGTTCCCTGTGCCAGAGAGAACGGCTGCCCCACTGCTCTGGGCAGGATGGGATTTGTGTGCAGCCTGCTGCCCATTCAGGGATTTGGCTGATCTTGGGGCTTTCTTGCCTTTCAGCACCTTCGCAGAGAGCAAGAATTAACGTGGCAACTCTTGGTTTGCTTCTCAAATCAGCTTAGTGGAAACAAGGCATAGGAAGTGAAACAGTGGAATATGAGCCTTATTGACAGGCCTGATCAACAGCTGGCAGGAGGAGAGAAGCTGGGATAATTTCTGCTCGTGTGTAACACTCCTCCACAAAAATTGTCCTCCTCCTCCTCCAGATCCATGTTCCCAGTGAGAGCAACAGGGTGGGATGTGCCAGACAAATCCCCTTCCATTTGCACTGCCAGGGTGTAACCTTGATCAGAGTGAGGGGAGTTACTGGGATGGTGCAGTGCATGGTTTAAAGCTGATCTTGTGCCTAAGAGGGTCATTCTTGTACTCTGTGTGTGTGTGCTGACAACAGTGCAGATCTCATTTACTATTTCCTGGTAGAAAAAATATTTACCCTTCAGTTAGAGATAACCTGATCATTGCTCTGGTTTTAGTCCAAGTCTCTGAAGGAGGCAATGTCCATTCAGGATACCTGTCTGTCTGTCTGTCAGTTCTGCTGTCCCAGCTCTCCCAACTGATTCTCCTTGAATCACTTGGTGAGGTTGTGCTGGCTCTGCCTGACATCCCAAACAGGTGAAGTACCTGTGAGCTCTGTGACTTCCAGGGCTGCACAAAGTCGTGGCCATCACCTGCTGTGGGAGATGGGGCTCTCCCTGGAGAGGACCCTGACTGACAACACATGTCAGAGGTGGGATTTTCCACCTAGAGCCCTCCTGTGCCCGTAAATAACTTACCTGGTGTTTCTGTCACTCGAAACTTAGGCAGAATTCCAGAGTTTGGACAGCTGTAAGCATTTGCCTCCTGACTCCTTCTTTTGTCAGCCATCTCTGGGAATAATGATGGCTGTCAGTGCCTGTACAAAAGGTGATGGAATATGGCTTGATGTAACTGGAGCAGGCTGTGTGGGGCCCCAGCAGTGCAGAGATGCTGGGCAGCATCCCCTCAGTCCTGCCTGCACTTTCGGTCTGTCCCATTTCAATAAATAAGCGAAGACACCTAAGCTCTGATCCTGCTGAGTGGCACAGGACCAGCAGAAAGTGGCAGTCACGAGGAGCTGCGTGTTGTTCCCTGACTCAAAATCTCCAGCTGCAGGAAAAATGTTGACTCCTCCAGAGGCCAGGAGCGGGAGATCCAAATGCCCTTCTGCCCTTGAGGCGTGGAGAAAAAACCCATGCAAACAGAACCCTAAATCCTCTGTAGCTGGAACTGAGGAGATTGTAGCGTCTCCACAGATTTTACAGCATAGGCTGTGCATGGATCCAGCATGTCCAGTGTCCCCAGTGTCCTGCCTGTGCCCAGAGCACGCTGCCAGCCATCTCCCACGTTGTCCCCACGGTTCGTACCTGCCCTCTCCTGTCCCTGAAGCCAGCTGCAGACTCAGCTGCCAAAGAGGGGATTTTGGGAATATCGGTGGGGCATTTTCCTGTACTCAGGGGTGTGTCAGTGCTGCTCCGGGCTGCCCCTTCCTGTGGGCACCGAGCCCCGGGATGGCGGCAGGGGCTGCGGCGGCCGCGCCACCGGCGCCGTGAGCGGCCTTGGCCGAGCCCCGCCAGCCCCACGTCCTGGCCCTACAATGGGGAGAACCATGTCGACGTGCGTGTCCCAGCTGGAGGATCCGGGAGGATTCGGCCCCGTTTCCAGTTGGCTCTACACATCCCATATGCTGCCGCCGCCTCTTCTCACCAGCGCCAGACACCGCGATCTCCTCTCCCTCGACGTGGTGGGTGGCCGGATCGATGAGCAACGCTTAACCGAGTGTATTTGCTTTCTTAACTGTGCAGCGGGGCTCCCGTTTCCTTGCTGTGGCCAGAAAGTCGGGAAAAGCCAGGGGAGCAGGGGATGAACAGCCGGAGTGGGAGCAGGGCGCTGGTGCAGGGGGAGGATCACCCCGGGCAGGTGCAGCGCTCGGCTGGGCTGGGAGCTTCGCTTGCAGTGGGAAGGGGACTCACCCTTCGTGTGCAGAGCAGAACGAGAACCTACTGCCCTCTGAACGTCAGCAAAATCCCCAGCCCCTTGCTGAGTGTGGAGCATGTGCTGGCTCTGCAGATCTGGCGTCCTGCAGCGCTGGGGGCGACGGTGACCGGCCACCGGCAGGAGGGCACAGGGTGCCCGGGGTGCTGGGCGCCTGCGGGGACCCTCCCCAAGTTCGCATCGGTTCCCCCTCCTTCCCTTCCCATCCACTCCCCTCCCCTCCTGCAGAGTTTCAAAGCACGGCAAGGGAAAAAAAAAGAAAAGGACATCCCCCTCCCCTCAAATCCCTCGGTCCGTGACTGAAATAAATAAGCACAATCCCAGGTAGTGAGGAGGCTGCTAATAACGTGCTCCTGACAGGCACGGGATTGCCGGGCTGAGGGATGGCTGACTGAAAGCTCCAGGCTAGGGTGGGGGTGGGGGGCTTCTTTTTTTTCCTGCCAGCTCTCGCCAGGCAGNGTTTTCCCTGTTCCCCCATGTGTGGGGTGTGTGGTGGGAGAGCAGCGGAGGAGAGGAGTGCCGGCACGGGGCTGGGTGCTGGCCGGGGCAGCCGGGACCTGTCAGATCTGCCCCTCCGCCGGATGATGAGTTGCGGTGCGGGGGGAGCCCAATGCGCTGCCGAGCCCGAGCGTGCCTGCAGCAGCCTGGCAGACACTCCTCCGGCGTGGGGAGGCTTGGGCAGAGCCGGCTGCACACTGACAGCTCCACGGAACCACATCCTGCCGCCGTGCAGCTGCCGAGCCGAGCCCAGCCGGCTCCCGAGGGCTGCGTGTGCCGCGGGGAAGCGGGGAAGTTCCCCCAGCTCAGCACGGCCCCTCCGTCTCACTGACAAACTTCCCCGGGCAGCGATGCGGTTGTTCCTGAGCTCTTCCTCCTCCTCCTCCTCCCCAGCTCGCCCTCCCTGCACAGCTCGCCTTTGCAATGGCATTTCCCCCCCCATCCCGGCTCCGTGCGGGGCTGGGCTTTGCCGGTGTTTTTGGATTTGCCCTTCCCTGGGCGTTCTCGGGCATCCCTGCGGGCAGGTCCCGGGCCCGGAGCCGCTCGGGCTCGGGCCGAGCTGGCGTCACCTGGCTCAGCCCCCGCGTTCCGGCTCCGGGGGCACCGGCAGATGCTGCTGCCGGCGGGGAGGCTTTGGGAGGGATCGCTGCCCGTTCTCCCCGTGGCACCCCGTGCAGCCCCTCTGCCCTCCATCCCCTCTCAGATCCTCACACAAACGGGGCCGAGCGGGGGTTGCGCTCCCGAAAGGCTCGGGCGGTGCTGGCAGTGCGGTGTGGGGTGTAGGCAGCAGCCTGCAGCACCCAGCACGTTTGTTTAGGGTCCTG
>VZTH01016324.1:389382-405164 GCA_013397815.1 Aleadryas rufinucha | reverse complement strand
CTCTCGCCAGGCAGTTGGGATTTTTTTTTTTTCCTTCCCCTCCCTGATAATAAGGACATCATCAGAAGCAAGATGCAGTGGCTAAGGGATGGAACAGGAATGGTGAGTTCAGGTAGCTATGGCTTTCTCTTTTCCTCTTATTGCAGTACTTTGACAGGGAAATGAACCTCCGTCCTATCTCCTGACTCCTCCTTTACTCCCTGTCCTTGAAACCATTGATCACTCTGTAGCCATTTTATAGACTCTGCATTCCCAAACTGCTGAGCAAAAGAAGAAATTAAAAGAAAGGAAGGAAGGAGGGTGGGCATGCCTCGGGGCGTGGGAGGGAGCGGCGNCTGCGTGTGCCGGGGGGAAGCGGGGAAGTTCCCCCAGCTCAGCACGGCCCCTCCGTCTCACTGACAAACTTCCCCGGGCAGCGATGCGGTTGTTCCTGAGCTCTTCCTCCTCCTCCTCCTCCCCAGCTCGCCCTCCCTGCACAGCTCGCCTTTGCAATGGCATTTCCCCCCCCATCCCGGCTCCGTGCGGGGCTGGGCTTTGCCGGTGTTTTTGGATTTGCCCTTCCCTGGGCGTTCTCGGGCATCCCTGCGGGCAGGTCCCGGGCCCGGAGCCGCTCGGGCTCGGGCCGAGCTGGCGTCACCTGGCTCAGCCCCCGCGTTCCGGCTCCGGGGGCACCGGCAGATGCTGCTGCCGGCGGGGAGGCTTTGGGAGGGATCGCTGCCCGTTCTCCCCGTGGCACCCCGTGCAGCCGCTCTGCCCTCCATCCCCTCTCAGATCCTCACACAGACGGGGCCGAGCGGGGGTTGCGCTCCCGAAAGGCTCGGGCGGTGCTGGCAGTGCGGTGTGGGGTGTAGGCAGCAGCCTGCAGCACCCAGCACGTTTGTTTAGGGTCCTGCTTAAGGCTCGTCTGCCACCCCAGCGGCACCTGGGGAGGTTTGCTGCCGCCTCCCACCCTCGGAGCATCCGGAGGGATGGGATTCCTTCCTCTGTTCCCCTTGTCCCGCGCTTTGCCCCTCTCCGCCCGTGTCTAAGCAACGCCGATCGCCGTGCGCCGATTCCCATTGTCAGGGATAACTGCGCTGGGGGAAAAGTGCTGCTGGGAGGCTGGAGGGGGCTCCTGTTTCCTTTCCCCTCTTCTCCCAGGTGACTGCTGAGCTCCGGTGGGGAGGGGCTGGGGATGGTGCAGGACAAAGTGCTTTTCTAATTGCCACAGCACAGGACTTGACACTTTCTTGCCCTCTCATCTTCCCAGGTTCCTTCCTTGCTGCCGGCAGTAAGGGAGACTGTTACTCTGTTCTCGTTATCCTAATCTTTGCTTTCTCTTTGAGAGAAATTACAGTGCTTGCTGTAGTAGTGGATAGCCTGTAATGGAATTGTTTTGGGGAAAGTAAAACTCCAGTGGTTGATTTTAAAGCAGGTTCTACCCAGGAATTTCCCAATATTGCTGCTTCTAACAAGGGAAAAATAAAAGAGAGCGCTGTGGTTTCTGTATTTTATACAGCAGTTCAACAGCCTCAGCAGTATTTGGAGATATTCCACGTAGCTCCAGATAGCTGAAAATAAAAAATCATTTCAAACCAGCAAAGTGAAACTGAACCAAATAAGATAAATCCAGCAGAGATGTTTGCAGTCCCTGCTGGGTGAGGAGCCTGTTTCCCTGGGGATGGGTGTCTGTGGCCTGAGGGTCCGGGGGCTGCCCTTGGAGCACAGGGATGCTGGGAGTGCCTAAAGCCGACGCTCGGTCCCTACAAATTCTGCTCCTTTAGCAAGACAAGATGTGCTGGTCCAGATGTCCTGGCTGAGTGCCAGCGTGGATAGCAATATTCCCTCCAATGCAGATTTTCCTTGCTGTCCCCACTGGTAAGTTATTTGAAATTTTAGTACTTCAGATGTTGATCGTTTGGTGGACTGTGCTAAACAAGTGAGTTATTCCACACCAGGAGTAGCTGCATTTCAGCAGCTCGGTGGGAATATTATTATCTCAGTCTGCTGGCTAAAATGTACTATGGAACTGTCAAACAGCTCTGTTTACTCCTGAGTGAAGGTTGGCTGCTCTGTTCACACAGCCTCCCATGCCGTGCAGAACCTCAGCCTTTCATCCAGAGCATCACTGGACCCATTTCTATGAGCACTGAGTCTCTGTTGTGGTTTTTCAGCTGTATTTTTTACTCCAGCATTATTGTCTGTGTGTCTGCTAAAGGCCAGCAATATACATTAATTCTGGCAGCATCCCTGGACTTTGTTCTGCTCAGGCACATTGGTCAAAACCTGGATTTTCGCCTGATTTTTCCCAAGTTCTGCACAACACTGATTTATTCAAAATGCTGTTTTCTGTTGTTCTCAGCTTGGGTTCAAGACTCAGATCTGCTCCCTTTCAGAGTTACTCATCTTTAAGAAGTGTGTCACTAATGCTTTACAAGTGATAGTACCTTTTGTTCTCGTGGCAGGTGGCTCTTTATTTCCAAGTCAGCCCCTAAACCCAAGCTATTATTCCACAATATTAAGCTGTCGGAGCTTCTTTTTCCCCTCCTTTGCATGTGCTGCTTCCCATTTTTGAAGCAATTAATCTTTTGCCAATTATGCTGGCATCCCACGGGGGTGTTTTCCATGCTTCATTGGTACCACGTTGCTAAACTCTCTAGTATTTGTTCCTAACCTAGAAAAATCCAACTAATTGTCATTGGTAGTGACGAGAATCAATCTGCACATCCGAGCAGTGTGTGAGTGCAATGATCATTTGGTTTGGCATTCTTCAGAGGGTATTGATCCAGCATGGCAATCAGATGAGTTGGATTAATTCAGGACAAAATGCAGCCTCTTCTGGAATAGTTTTTTATCTGACAAGGGCAAAGTTTTTTTCCCAAATCTTTGTATTACAAGTAACACAAGTGTGAATCTTCCACGGTATTTCCTCCCATAGGGTCTCCTTTTGGGTTTAATGTTGTGCCTGGGGCAGTCCAGGTGAGTGCAGCCATCACCTTCAGTGATACAGTCCCAGTCTTTTTTCTCTTACAGCCATAAATAGTTATATTTTTACACTGCCTGTTGTTCTAATATTTAAAATCAAGCTGCTGTTGATATTTTCCTTTTCTCTGCCGGACAAAAAGTAAACTCTTGTAAATCATCCCACAAAAATCTTGTAAATCATCACGACCTAAAATACAGTGAAAAGGAATTCAGTGAGTCAAAGGGCCAAATGCTGCAAGTGGTGGGATGTCCCTGAGTGGGGCAGGTCAGCAGCCAGGGACTTGCTTACATTTTCCCTCACTGATTCTTCCCCACTTGTCACTCTGTGAATCACAAGGTATTGGAAGCACAAAGTACTCTTTGCACTCTGAAATCCTCAAAATCTCCATGTGAAGTCTGGAAAAGAGAAGTGGAAAAAAAAGCACTTTGGGTTTGACTTGCGTTTCTCAAAGTTTGGATAAGCAAATGCAGCTGGTGGAGAGAAAGCAGGGCAGGATGGAAAGGGGAGCTTGTGGTATCCAGGCGTTAGGGAAAAATGGGACTGAAGAGCCCCAGAGCAGTTTTCCTGCAGAGATCAAAGGGAGCAGGGAGCGCTGGCTGCTGCTGGAGCCCGTCCCAGGGAAGCTGAGTGCTGTGGGTGTCCTGCAGAGGATGCTGCCCAGTCTCCGTGCCCTGTGGCCTCAGCAGGGAGGGCTTTTCCACGGGAGAGCGGAAAGTTTGGGAGTTTGTTGCTGTTCGTCTTGGGGTCTGCTGTCACTGGAGGTTGATGCTTGGCTTGGCTGAGCTCTGCACTCACTGGAGAATCCCGGGTGTGCTGCAGTGCCAGGGAGCCCCCAAAGCCCCAAGTCCATCCCACCAAATCCATTTCCTTGTGGGGTTTTCCTTACATGTTCAGTTTTCCACTTCTCTTCCAGTTTGGGACTGCTTTAATGTTTCAGTCACAGCCTCCTACGAGTGCTGCTGTGCCAAATGTCCAGGTTAAGAAAGAGCTGATATGGTAAATAAAAACGTTTGGATGAATCCCTGCTCTGTGCTGATGACCCTCCTTGTGTCAGTGCCAGGAGGGGCTGGGAGGAGGCCTGGCTCCATTTCCATGGCTCTGGCCCCAGTTCCCACCTGCTGGGTAAGGGACACACCGATCACTCCTCTGTCTCCTGAGATGTATCAGGGATGTCTGGAAAACCCTGGGAGAGCAGTGCTGGGAGGGTGCCATGGGCATGGGAAGCAGGATTTCGTGGAGCTCTGAGCAGGCTGTGCTTGCTGGGAAACCACACACCCCATGTGGTCACCACGTCCATCTGTCCCTCCTGCTCAGGTTTCAGTGTTTGAGCACCTCAGGCTTTGCCAACCACCACGGTTTTTTAACCACCGAGACCCCGATTTCCTTGTATCTCATCAAAGGGTTTTTCTTTTTTTAAACACTTCTTGAAAAATCTCTGAAATGCTTCAAGCTGACATCTTAATGTATTTATGACATTAGCTGCTTCTGCTCTGGAATGGTTGCTCTGAATCTCTTTGAGCCTGGCTGTTATTTTGAACATGACTAATTCCCTGAGTGACTAAGCTCTTAGATAATAGGAAAAATTCATCAAGTTATCTCGGTCTCCAATAGTTTCTATTGTTAGGAAAAGACGACTTATGGAAAAAAAAATAAATAAAGATGCTCATTATGTAATGTGGGCAGGGAGAGGAAAGATGAGCGTTGGTAGGGACTGGCCAGAGTGCCGAGTCTGGGAAAGGCAGGAGTGCCTCATCCAGGAGCCAGGCTCAGCCTATGAAATCTCTAGCTTAGGCTGGATGAGAAGTAAAGAGTTCCTTGTCTGGAGCTCTGGTGACTCCCACTGAATCCAAGGAGTTGTGCTCTTGTACAGAAGTGTGTTCAGAGGGGATCCCAACACCTCCCTCCCCATTCTGCCACGCTGCCGAATTCCTTGGATGTGACCCAGGGTAACACTGGGCATGCAGTGAGTTGCACCACACCTTCTGTGCCTGGCTGCTTCAGGAGTCACCTGAAGCACTCACCAGTCCTGCAGGGCCGTGTTCTGGGAAGCACAACAAGCCTCAGCTCCATCCCATTGGATTTTCCCGTTGGTGCTGCTGATCAACAGCACAGAACTGCCGACGGTGCTGCTCGGAGCAGCCAGCACAGCCCCAGGTGCCTTCTGTGCCCCTGTGTGCAGCCCTGTCCCACAGCAGGTGGGATTGTCCCTGTGATCCTGCACAGCCAGGGTCCCTTTGGCACAGCCAGGGTCCCTCTGGCACAGCCAGTGTCCCCTTGGCTGTCACACATTGTCACGAGCTGCAGGAGGGCAGCGCTGGCCGTTCCTGGAAGGCAGCAGCCTGTGCTCCCTCTCACTGCAAGGAATCCCACTGAGCTGGGGGAGGGAGTGGAGCCTGCTGGCATTCACCTGCCTCATTTGGAGAAAGGGGAAAAAAAAAAAAGTAGAAAAAGGCTATAAAGTTCTTTTTTCATGCTGATATTGCTGATAAAAATGAGTGCTCTATGTTCTATTCATACACCTACTGCTACCCATCTGGAATTCCTACTTCATTAGGTTGGCTTGCACTGTTTTCTTCATTAAAAGAGTGCCAGATTCAATAGGCTGTTCCCTCTCCTTTTTTTGGGAGGCAGGGAGAGGGGGAAGAAATGATTTATATGAAACACAGCCAATTCTCTGGGTTAATTTGTGTGAAGAACACGAGACCCATGGGTCAGCTTCTTAACGAGATGGTTTTTCCTTTTCTCGGCGTCTTGACAAGGAGCAGCCCAGGGAAGCTGGAGCCAAGTGTCGCAGGAGGGGGGTGAGGAGGCTGCAGGGAGCTCTGGAGTGTTTTCCATCCTCATTCCCTGGCAGGAAGCAGGGCTGTGGCTCCTGCTCCCCTCTGCCACGGCTGTGCCACCAAGGCCCAGCCTGCCTGGTGTGGGTAACTCCAGATTGCCCTGGGAGTGAGCTCAGGCTGGCAGAGCAGCAGGAAAGAGTCAGGTAACAAGTCCCAAGGACTGCACAGCATCAGGATTTCAAATCCACGAGCCTTTGCATTTCCCTGGAGTCCTGGGGCAGGGCCTGGCTCTGCCTTGCCCAGCTGATGATAACATTTTCAGGGGATCATCCTCGTGCTGGGGAGCTGCTCCTTGAGCCACCCCTTGTGCAGGGCCAGGCAGTAAAGGCACAAAGCAGACCCCAAACTTCTCCTCTGCTTTTCCCTCTGTGCTTTCTGATGTTGCTGTTTGGTAGGTGCATCGTGGATCGTGCTGTTCCCATTCTTCCCAGCACCTTGCACTGCTCATTGCTGGACCTCTGTGGGCTCAGGCAGAGGGAAATACTCTGTTAGGTTTGCTTTTTTACTGCCTAGGAGTTGTCACGTGCTGGATTTCAAAGGACCTTCCTTCTTGTGGCAAAGCTGAAATGCACCCTTTGATTTTCATGCCAAAGAGTTTCCCCGTGCCTGGGCAGCTGAATTTCTCAGGGACCCCACTGGGGACACTGACCCTGAATTCAGAAGGGTTTTGTTTTATTTTCTAGCAGGTGATAATCTTTTTTCACTCACCACTTTGTCCAGTCATGTGCTGATGTGAGGATTCTGCAGTTTAATGTCAGAGTGCCTGGAGGGAGCACTTTCCTTCCCCCAAGGAAGGGACTTGGCTTGGATTTTTCTGCAGTTTGGGCTTTGCTGTCTTCACCTTTTTCCAGGCTCAACAGTGAGCCCAGAAGCTGAGAAATAGAATAAAAGACTAAAGGTCTCTGTGTTCCTTTAGGCCAGGGGTTGGGGCTTTTTTCCAGACAAGGAGAGCTTACATAAGGTCAAAATGAGCATCTGAATTGGATGGGTCCTTTTAAACAGAACTTTCTCGGCCCCTGAAGTCTTTCTCTGTGACCAGGGTAATTGGTGTTCCCACATCTGATTTCTGAGGGATTTGAGGGGGGTTTATTTTCTTTCTCAACACTGGGAATGTGAAGATGCTTCTCGAGCACAGGCTGGAGCGCGGAGCAGATGCGAGGAGAGCAGAAAGCACTCGCAGCACGATTGCCAGGGGCAGGAGATTTTAGTCTGTCTTAATGCTTTACGTTCAAGTAAACTTAAAAATAGAAGATTTGTTGTTCTCACTGCAATCCAGAGGAGCACAATGGGCTCAACCCCCCCAGACAGGCTCTCTGTGCCATTTCAGCGTGGTCTGTGCAGGGTTACAGGAGCTGAGACACTGATTCCATCGGGACATCGCTGCTGTGGCTCAGCTTCCCATCTTTTGGTGAAATTCTTGCGGGGTTTTTACCATGGAATACTGGGAGCAGTGACCTGGAGATGCTCAGGTCCTTCCCATGAGGCCTCTGAGCTTTGTGTAACTCTCAGGTGGTCGTGAGGGTGCAGCTGAACTCGACCTCCAGCAATGCCCTGAGTGCTCTGAACATTGCAAAGTGGGCTTAGAAACTTAATTTCTTCTCTTTGCAGCACTCCCAGCCTTGCCACAAGGGCATCTTGCTGCATGTGGTCCTTCCCTGCTCTCTCCCACATCCACCTCCTCTCCCACTTCACTGCTGTGCTGGCTCTCAACTTCTGCAGTTCTTTAGAAAGAGGAAATTACTGGAAAAAAGTCCCAAGTTCATGTGGACAGCGAGGAAGCTTTTCATTTGAGGGATGGAGTGGACAGGCAAGGAGCTGTGGGTGACTGGAAAGTTAATTTTTCACACCCAAAATCAGGCCCAAGTCCAAGTCTCTACAAGTATTCCTCCATTTTGCAGTTTGGGTAAGGAATTTTAGGTGTTTGGGGATTTTTAAGGCTTCCCAGGAAGCCATTCCATAAACATACAAGATTCTGGAGATTGCTGAGGAAAAATCTGCCCTTTGCAGCAGCTCTGCAGCTCGTGGGCTGGTGCCTCCCATCTGGCCCAGGATGGAAAGGAGGGCTCTGTCAGACATTCTGTGAAGAGAAAGGGAAAAGAGGCAACTCCCAGCTTAAGGAAATCCTCCTTTTTGGAAACAGCAAATCATAATCTCACTGGCCTTTAATCTCTGAAACCCTGAGCTTAATTCCTGCCTAGATTTAGGAAAAAAGAAATAATTTAATGGTTTTCTTATAATCTCTGATGGAGTCCATGAGTCACCCCCCACGTGGTGTCCCACGTCACGGCAGCGGCCTGGCACAGGAGACTGGGGATGGAGGTGCCCCCACATCCCTGGGTACCAGGGCTGCCTTTTCCTTTTTGGGGGAAATATTTATGCAACTGGAAGGTTTAAACTTCCCTCGTGGTGCCATAAAGGTCTGGGATGGGGCTTGTGCTCCAAGAGGGGATATAAAAGAGCCGAAGCAGTTTGGGACTGACAGTCACCAGCAGTGTTTTCCCCTTGGCTGTGGATTTCATCCTTCCAGGCTGATTTTATTCCTGCTCAGAATCACGAGCCACACTGATTGGTGTGAAATTTCCCCCAGTTCACTGAGACTTACCTCCTTTGGCCAGAGGGTAGCAGATTTGGGGTTCTGTCCCATCCCAGAGCTCAGCCACACCGCTTCCCACAGCGGCACGGCCGGAATTCTCTGGGTCTGCACTGAGGTTAAGAGTTCAGTGGCTCATTTTCCCTGTTAATTGAAGGTGGGGCTGGTGTTTTGGGAAAACAGAGATGCCTCTGCCTGTCCAAGAGTGGAGGTTGTTACTCTGCACAGGGATCTAGAGCAGGGCAGGGAACTGGAGCTGATGCCGTGTGCGGCCACGCACCCCTGGGCTGTCCTGGGAACTCCCGTGGGGACCGTGGGCCTGTCCTTGCGAGGGGAACCAGGACCTGTAAACGTTCCCATTCCGAATCCTGAGCTGTGTTTGTTGAGCTGCAAGGAGTGGGATGTGCTAATTACTGGAGACATCCATTGGAGGGAGACGTGGTCACAAGGCTGAGCCCGGCGTGTTCCGCACGGGAGGATTTGGCATCATCCGTTTCCTGGGCTTGCTCCAGAATTCCTGTACTGTAATTAATGGCAGTGCAGGGCCCCTCTGTTTGTTATTGGGGTGTCCAGAATTCCCCATCCCATACAGGTGTCCATCAGATTGATGCAGATACAAAGCTGGATGTGATGGGAGCGGCAGCCCTGGCTCCTTCCCTGATTGCTGTCCCTCCGCAGAGGTGCTGAAATTCCAATCTCCCTTCTCATCCAGCACATCTCGCCGATCCTGCATCACAAACCGTGCTCCCCAAAGCTCCCGGAGTGTCAGGGCATGTTCTGTGCAGTGAGGGACGCGGTGTTTTATGTAACTGCTACAAATCTTCCCTTCCCGTTCCTCATTTCGCTCCGTACAGAACGTGGGACCAAACTTCCCAGAAAGCTTTCCATGAAGTTCAACTTCACCGTGGTTTTATGTAAACCCCTGCTGTGTAGGTGTGCTTTATCAGGAAGGCTTCTAAGATAAGGTACCATCCATTTTCGTAGTAAAATTAACATTTAGTGCACGCAGAAGGCATTGGAAATTATATAAAGCAGCAAGTACTGGTGGGAATAGTGCGAATATAATTTAAATAGAAGCTTCTCTGCAGTAAATCTGCTGTTGCTGCTCTTACACACACACAGCCTCCTCTGGACCCCAAACTTGTCCCTGGGTGAGGTGAGGCACCCGCTGCTTTCCTGCCTGGTCTTTTAGGGGCTCTTTGCTCTGGGCGGTACCTGGGGAAGGGGATGCTGCGGCTGAGCCTCCCGGGATGCAGCATCCCCCGGGATGGAGCATCCCCCGGGCTCCCCAGGGGATGGGGCACAGCACTGGGGTCCCCACAGCCTCCTGACACCCCCGTGGTGGGGGTTTTGGGGACCCCCGCCCTCAGCAGCCGGCAGCTGAGGAGGGGCTGGCTCTGTGGCTCTGTTTCCAATCCGTGCCCTCCCCTGCGCTCTGAGTGGCTCAGCTCTCGCAGAATGCCAGCCCCAGCCCTGCCCGGCTCGGTGCCGGCGGTGAAACCCTCCCGCTCGGCTCCGGAAGTGGCCAGTGAGCATGTGTGAGGTGTGCACCTTTGTTCTGGAGGTTTCCCAGCCCTCTGCTGCTCCCCCTGCCCTGCTTTTGCTCCCCTGTCTCTGTGCAAGGCTCAGGGGAGTCTGCCTTGAAACCCCGCTGGCGTTTCCCGGTGTGGGCGTGGAGAGGAGACAGAGCCAGGGATGGGCTGTGCCTGCCGAGGGTCCCCAGCCCCTGGGGGCGTGTGGACCAGCAGAACATCTCCACTGGGCTTCCTCTAACACCTCCTCTGGGCTCCACACCCAGGCTCCCTCTGTGCTCACTGCAGTTTAGAGGAAAAGATAAACTGGCCATAAAATCCCTCTAAATTCGGGCTGGTTGTATGTTTTGAGGAGGTCGTTGTTGCTTCTGAGACTGAAACTGGAATTTCCTGGCTGTTTTTGTAAGTTCAGGTTTATGTTTTGGAAAATTGCCTGTGTTGTTTTGGGAGAGGATGGTAGCAATAATAATAAATATTCCACATCTATTACACGTTGGAACGAAACGATCTCCAAGGTCCTTTCCAACCTGAATCCTTCTATGTTTGCTATTCTGATTAGTCTGAAATTACATCAGACAGAGTGGCTATCCTAAAAATGGATCCCTGATAGAAAATGCAGGTTTGGAAGCTGAGGATGAGGCAGATCCATCACCTGGATCCAGCCTGGGGCAGCTTTAAAGCAGCTTCTTGTGAATATACAGGTGAAAAAGGGCTTTTCACTGTCCTCCTGAACGAGAAACTCCCTGCCTGGACAGAGCAGGGGCCTCAGATGCTGGAGAGAGCCTCTGGCTGGCACTTAGCACCCAAAATAAACCACCTAAAGAACCCAAACTGTTCTTGTTTCTAATGCTGCATAACACAACCCACCCTGTGCATGTACAAACACATCCCAGCCCACACATGCTCCAGAGCTGGTCAGAAATGAGCAGGATGGCGCTGGCTGAGCGTTGGTCTGGCACAAACCAGTGGGTCTGAGTGGAGGCCAGGGAGGGAGACCCTGTGGAGACCCAGCGCTGCCATGATCTCTCCTTTGGTGGTGTTTGGGGTGGATAGAGGACCCTCCTTTTCTTGAGGGAGCCCTCTGGCAAAGGAAGGAAATTAAAATAAGCTTCGCATTAAACCAGCTGGGTTTAGTGTTTGTGTAACGCCCTGCCCCTTCCCCAAATGCTGGTGCCCTGGCAGGACAAGGCTGCCCCTTGCTGGTGAGGTTAAAACATGAAGCTGGCCAGGTTTAAACACAAAAATCCTCCCCAGCTCTCACCGTTTGGTGCAGGAGAACAAACGAGGTGCTTGTGTGGTGCCTGCTGGCCTCGTGTCTGTGCGGGAGCGTTCGGAGGCGCAGGTTTCCTGGAAGGTGCCGTGCTCAGCCCCCGGATGCACATTTTAGTGCATTATGCATATGCATTGGCAGCATTTCTATATTTGTCTTTGTCTGGAAAATCATTTGCTTTTTCCAGCTGAGTGTTATGTGGTTTGTGTGCATCGTGATGCCTCTCTGAGGTAACTGCTGGTTCTGGGGTCTGAGATGGAGGTTTGGGAGAGCACCTGGCACCTGGGCCATAAACCCTGAGTGTGATTTTAATGTGGGAATGAGCATTTCTGGCTGCTGCAGAAGGAATAAAGATCCTCCATCTGTCCTCCCCCCACCTTTTATAGATCTCTGTCTGCAAACCCGAATTCAGTTTAACTCTTAGATGGAGACAGCCAGTGCAGTGCTGAGGGGAGAGATTATAGGATTTGTGATGGGAGGATGATTGTACAGAGCTAAAACCTGATCCCCCCTGCCCAACTCCCACACTTCAACCTCACAGCGAATCTCCAGGTTACCACGAGCTGCCTTTTTGCCATTTTGGCCGCTTTGCTCCCGCTCCCCTCCGTGCTCCGAGCGGGCTCCCCGCAGCGCCGGCTCTCGGGGCTCGTGTTTGCCAGGGCAGCCGCGTCCCGGGGCGGTGCGGAGCGGGATCTGCGGGGCTCGGAGCGCTGGGAACCGCCTTGGAGCTGCCTCGGAGCCGCCTCGGGAGCCGCCTCGGCCGGGGGAGCATCGGAGCCGCGTCGGGAGCGGGGCAGAGCCGCGGCTGCGTGCGCTCGCTGTCACGGCGGGCGGAAGCCTCGCGTATTTATGGAGCCAGCGCTTCCTTCTGCGTTTGAGTGACAGCCAGGATGCCGTCGCTGCCTGGTCACTGGAGCTGATTAGTATGCGCCAGGGTCCGCCTCGCTCCGAGGGATGCAGCCGCAGCAGCTTGCAGAGCTGTCACACTCACACGGGCTCCGTATCTGCACTGGCTTGACGAATTAAAAAGCGAGCCAGCCAGCGAGAGAGAGACCGGGAGAGAGAGGGGGGACGAGACAGAGAGAGAAGCTTGCAGACAGCGCTCGCTCTTTTCCTAAAGGAAGGATTTTGCATCCCGAGTGCTCACTGGTTGTGATGATGCTTCACTTAGCGGGCTCAGAATGAGCTAGAGACAGCAGATAGGGGAGAAACTAAAGGCAGAGCACAAAGCATTACGAACCAACCCAAAACCAGGAACAGTTTTCTCCTCTATTCTAGCATGGTGGATGTATGGACAGTCTTACAGAGCAGAGGTTGACTTCTCCAAATCTGCCAGCCCCACACCTCGAACACTACAGTGTTCTGCATTGCACCATGACCTTGGATGTTCAAACGGTGGTCGTTTTTGCAGTGATCGTGGTGCTATTGCTTGTGAATGTCATACTCATGTTCTTCCTGGGCACTCGTTAAATGGATTTTTTCTCCTGAGCTGTTGGGGGCTACTACTACCACTAGCAATTCAACAAGAGAGCACGAGCGGGAGAGAGAGAGAGAGAAAGGCGAGAGAGAGAGAGAAAGAGAGAGAGAGATTTCTTACTGAGGGGGGAAACGCGTTGAGCTTCAACATGGCCTCGCTGTGATATGTATGACGTTGGTATTATTATCTCTCCCTAAATCTTTTGTCATGTCTTGTCTTTTAAGTATGCCTGTAAGTGTAGCTGCTTTTGCCGGGGTTTTAAATGTGATAAATAATAACAGCGATCCAGTCCTCTGTGGTGCTGTGCTGGCGAGATAGAGCTGTGCTTCTTTAGGCAGCAGCAGAGTGAAAATGATCTGTCTGTGGTGAGCAGTGGCTGTGTTGTTTTGCTTTCCTTTGAAATAGAGGCTCAAGTTGATAATAAGTCATTTTGTGTGCAATTTCTAGCAAGCAGTTAATGTGCAATGTGTGTGACAGTAACCATGTAGGTGCCAGGTGAGAGGTGCTGGTGTGTGCAATGCAATCGAGCTATGGACATTTTTAAGGGTGGGGGGGAATGCGTTTGAGAAATCCTATTAAAGGATTAAATCTTTGCTAAAATAACATTCAGCCACAAAAAAAAAAAAAAAAAGAGAGAAAAATTCTACTTACTGTATTTATCTGTGTTGCCTTGATGATCTGTATTGATTTCTTAATATTCAGCCCCAAAGCCTCCAAATTCTATGTCCACAGTGATGTAACCCAGCTCCTTTTTTCAGAGATGTGAGAGGGACCGAAACATAACCTGCTGGGTTTTTATTCTGGTTGTATGTGGGTTCTGTCTCTGCAAATTGGGAAGGAAAGATCAAAGGGAAAAAGGGCAATGCCAGCTTTGTTTTTCTTTGCTAAAGCAACAGATACGGAGGGGTTGGGTTTTGCTTTGATTTTCTAGAAATCTGATTTTGGCTTTCTTTTCTTTCTTTCTTTAGTGTGTGTGTGAGTGTATCAAATTTTGGGGATTGTATCTAAGAAAAATCTTTGCCCACCTCAAGCATAACGAGCTTTTGAGATGGGTTGCTTGGCGTGACTTTATTTACATTGATTTTCTGGAAAATGAAGTGCTAAGTTGTGTATTATGGGCTCGCTGGAAAGGTGTCCAGTAGTTAGAGGTGCTTCTAGCCCGAAATTGCAATGTTTACAGCTGGGAAGCAGGGCTGGCTGGGGGCTCCAGTGGCAGCACGAGGAGTTTGGGGAGAATACGAAGGGAATGTCTGGAAAGAGCAATGCCTTTTCCTCTGGAAAATCTATTCTGTGCTTCTGTTAGGGGTCTTATGGATTTTTTTTTTTTTAATATATTATTTGCCCCTCCAGAAAAATCAGAACTGCTTAAAACAAAAATATCAGTTTGAAAATGTTTTTATCTTTGTTGATGGTCATCGGATTTTTATTGCTATGATAATTTAACTAATTCATGCTAATTCCAGCTGTCTATTATTTATTTGATGTCCTCTGAAACAAAAATAACCACGTAACTGATGTCTAGAGACAAAGCTGGAGGTTCCAGATGGAGACATGGAGTTATTTCCCAGGGAGGGTCTGTGTGCTGGGAGTTAAATGCCGAGCTGGGCTCGGGAGCCGATGGCTTTTCCATGGTGGCACGATTGGAAACGGAGTTAAATCCGGCAAATTCGGCACTTTCAAAGTGCTTTCAGCTCTAAATAAAAGAGAAAAGAAATTTTCCTTGAGTCCCAGGGTGGGAACAATCGTCCCCAAAAGTGTTATGGGGCAGTAGCCTGTTTTAGTGGGGAGAGAAGCCAGGAGCCAGGGGTACAAGCCCAGGATGATGCTCCGGTGCCTGCTGGCTCCGTGTCCCCTCTGCACTTGTAGCTATCTGCAAGAGGTACCTGCTTCACTTCACAGGAGACTGAGTCAGTCTTCTCCTCTAAAAAACCCCCAAGTAAATAAAATTGCCGCTGAGGATGGTTTGGGTTGTTAAACTGCTCAAATTTGCTCTATTTGCCTGTTAGCCATCCTGTGTCAATAGTTTTATAGGTTGCAGAATCTCCTGGAAATGTAATAAATGAGCTGAGATCACCATGGAGAGGGAATCGATCAAGCAGCAGCCAGAATCGTCCTTTCAGGGGAACAGCCTTGAGAGACAGAGGGATTTGGAGGAGAAAGGGTGGAAAAACGAGCAAAAACCCAACCCCAAAACTGACCAGCGAGTTGAAATGGGATGTGGCTGTGCCTGAATGTTTTATTTTCTCAGGGCTCTCTGGCACTAAGGTTTACCTTTCAATATGATTTCTACGAGGAATGCCCAGTACCTGGCGCGGTTTCCTGGGTGCATTCCTTGATCCAGAGCTTGCGCTCGCGGGGAGATATTTGGGAATGGCGTGCGTTCGGTGGCGGATGTTCCTGCCCTGCCCCACGGCTCGTTCCTGCGATCCCCTCTGCTTCCATCCCCGGGGTGGGGCGTGCTGGGGGTGCATGGGGAGGACTGAGGGATGCTCAGCTGCTGGGAGGGAGCGCCGGGAGCCGAGGTTTTCCCGTCACGGAACGCGCTTGGGAGAATCCGCGTGATTTCATTACAACTTTTTCGCCTTTCATCCTCCTGAAGGCTGGTGGAGTTGAAGGAGGAAAGTTAACGCAGAGCAATAGGAAAGTTGGCAGCAGCAAACTTTGTTGTTGTAGCAGCACCGTTCTCGTGATCCCGAGCTTCCCATTGGGATTTTGGGGGGAAAGAGAGGAGGAAACGAGAGCCGAAAGAGCGAGCGAGGGCTGGGCTTGCTGCTTGTTTGGCTTGCTCTCTGTTTCCCACCCCAGGCCTCAGTGACCACCTCTCCAGCCCCAGTTTTGTAGTTTGGCAGCTGCAGTTTGGTGTTTCCAGGCGTGTGGGAGCCCTGAGCCCAGCACCCCGCTGCGTCCTGCCGGGCTGGCACAGCGCCTCAGCCCATGGCGAGCCTTAGGAGCTTTCTGGGGTGACAGCGCTCCCAGGCCCCGCTAGATCACCTTCCCCTAAGTGACTGTGCCTGCAGCATTCCAGGTGTCATTTGCACGCTGTGAAATATCCCTGGGATCGGAGCTTTCCTCATCCCGGAGCTCCGCGGGACCATCGGGGTCACGCTC
>VZTH01016324.1:361793-386110 GCA_013397815.1 Aleadryas rufinucha | reverse complement strand
TTTTTTTTTTTTTTTGGTTGCTTTAGTTTCAGTTTGTGACTAGAACCCCTGTCTGTGTTGTCATTTCATTTTGTTGTTGTGGTGCTTGGTTTGTGTATTCGGTGCGTGCTGGTCGTGCTGGGAGCCGGTGCTCCGTGTGCCGTGCCTGCCTGCATGTGTGTGTCCGTGTGCTCCGTGTTGGAATGGTGCATCTCTCCCGGGGAGCCTCCTGGATTTCACATTTCCAACGTGGATTTTCTCGTCTGGGTGTGATAACCGTGCTCGTTGTGCCTCTCCCAGTGAAACGCTGGGAGAGCTGTTTTGGTGAAACGCAGGGATTTGTCTCAGAGCTGCGGAGTCTCCAATGAGGAGAAGTTGGGAAGCTTGAGGAAAACTCCCAAATGTTAATAATTGTGTAAGAGCTGTCCTGTTTGAAGAGGGTGCTTGTGCAGGGGTTCCAGGGCTGGCAAAGGATCGTTCTGCCGGGTCCTGGCTTTGCCACTGATTTACTGTATGGCCTTGGGTGCATTCCTTTGTTCCTTTGTTGCCTTGTGCCTCTTCTTTTCCATCTGGGATAGAGGAATATCACCCAGAACTGAGGTGTAGCCATGCCTGATGTTGTCCTGTTTGTCCCCTCTCTGTGGTGCTGTCCTGGCTGGCTGGGGGACAGTGGCAGTGCAGGTGGGGGACGTGTTTGTGCCCACGTTGGCCCAGCTCAGCCTACCTGGGTTCTGCCTCTTGGAGCTGTTGCAGACAGCAAGAGCTGTGGTGATTGATGCTTCCCACTAAAAATAGATGCTCCTGGAGGAAGAGCTGCTGGAGGAACCGTGATTTATTGTCTTTATTTTATTAGTTGTGGTTGAATTTCTTTCCTGAGTGGAAATGAGTCTTAATCTGCGAGCGCCCACAGACGGCTGGCTTGGCTCTAACCAGCAAAGGGCCTCGTGGCCTCCGCTCCTGATTCCTGATTTTACTGGGAATTACTCTGGCATTTTTGGGAACACCACCTCAATGGGGTGTTCACAAGGATAGGAAGCCCCCAGAGCTCTGGTGGGGACTGTGTTGGGCAGCCTGAAAGCCTCACCTCCGGAATTAAAGAGAATTTTGGGGCATGAAGGGAGTGAGTGCATGCAGGGAATTAAAGAATTAGGTCTGGATTTCAACTGACTCTAGTTTATCCCTGAGGATATCATTTCATAGGAGTGTGCTGCTTTGGGGAGCTCCCCCTTGAGCTATCACAGAGCTGGGGAAACTGAGGCACGTGGTGCTTGGAGAAAGGCACATTTTGGGGTGGGGGTTTGTGAGGCTGGGAGCAGGAGCAGGACCTGTCTGTGGAGGAGAGTGTTTGGCACCGTGTTTGGGGTCTGGCTCGTTGGTTTTCCTGCACCCCTTGCCCTGGGGAGGTGTCAGAGGGCCAGGCTGGTGCGGGGCACCGTGGGCTGAGCTGCTCCCGCGTGGGGGAGGACGCGTTCGGGGGCTCTGGGAGCCGGGAGCGGCCGCGTGTGGCCGTGCCCGTGTGAAGGGCCGTGTGGTTCAGCGCCTGCCCTTTCCTTTGCATCAGCTGAGACATATATAACACAACGTATGGGCTGCTGGCAGCCGCCGTGGGGCTATTTTGGGCTGCATCTGCGCCTCGGAGCAGCCGGGGCTGCGCTGAGCCCGCCCTGCTCGCCGGGCTGGGCTCAGTCTCCGGGGATGAGCTGGTCCCCAGCCCCTTGCCCTGCTCCAGGACCTGTCCGGGATGGGCAGGGCAGGCAGTGACCCCTGCAGGTGCTGGGGACAGCCGGCAGCCCTGCCCTGGGTGCCAGGGAGGCAGAGCAGTCTCAATAAGTAGCATCACCCAGGTTAAAGCAGCCCAGCTCTTTGTTTTCCCTTTTTTTTTCCCCCCTGGATAAAGCCCCAGGTGGATTTCTAGGCTGGTCATTGTGGTGAGATGAGCTGTGTGTGCTCCAGTGTCCTTCTGGAGTGAGGCTGTCGCTGCCTGGCGTGCCCGGGGCTCTGTGCTTTGCCGGGGGGACTGAGGCTGGGATGTCCTTCCCGCTGCTCCTGCTTGGGAAAGCAGCATGCCTGGCTGTCCTATTGCCTCCCAAGGCCTCTGTCCCCAGCCCTGCTCCCCTCCTGTCCCTCCTGGAATGCTGAGGACAGCTGTCTGGTTTTCAGGGATGTCCTGCCCTGTGCTGCAGAGAGCCCCCAGCCTCGCCAGGCATCCGGGAGAATCCCTGCATGTTGCCGGCTGGGTTTGTTCACTCTCAATACTCAGGATGTTGGCCCCAAAGTTTCCGAAGGGTTAAGCTGCTGCTGGTGCCAGTTTTGGGGGTTTTGAGCCCCTGCAAGGGAGCTCAGAGCTGTGAGAGCGGCTGCAGCTCACACAGAGATGCCGGGAGAGGGATCGGCCCAGCTCCGAGGGCTGGGAAAGCAGGAAGGACGGAATTGTGCACGGAATTGTTCTCTTGTAACTGAGCAAATGCAGCCTGGCCTCAGCTGCACAAACAGGAGCGGAGAGCAAAGCCCTAAGGATCCGTCTTTTACCCCAATAAGCAGTGGGTTAATTTGCTGGGCATATCTGGGGAAAAGTTTTGTCAAGTAAAATTGTTCCATTTGACAGAAGCGTCAGGCTCTTGCTGGCATTATCAGAAAACAGGGTTTTTTTCAAAGCATTTCTATGGACCACATTCCCCTGCTATTTCTGCTGCTGCACTCCCCTGTATTGTGTTCAGTAAATCTGACAAGGTTCTCTCAGTACGTCGTGCACTGAAGTTTCTGTTCTGATACCAAATTTAGGGAAGGCTTGTTATCTACAATTCTTTCTTCCTGGTTTGATAAGGTGCTGATTAATTTAATGCAACTCTCTCTCCTTATCTAGTTGAGCTTCAGTCAGTTTTAGTATAATCTTGAGAAAGCGTGATCAATCTTTAATGTTTGTTTTTAAAAAGGTTTATTCCAAAGCCTTTTAGGCACGCTGGATGTTTGCTCTTTTGTGAAGTTCTAGGAGAATTAAGTTAAAAAGTAACAATTATAGAACCGGTTTTGAATGCAGATGAAACATTTAAAAGTTGCTGTAAAACAAGAAAGAGCAGTTGGCTCTGATGAAGTTTTAGGTGTTAAAATAGAATTGTCTTAACTCTGGAGCTGGATGCATAAAGCAGGGAATATCAATAGTGCCCTTGTATGAGGATGAGGATGCACAGGGATGATGCAGGGAAGAAGGAGAGGGCCTGTTCCCTCTCCAGAGGGGTGTGTAAGGTGAGGAGGGGCAGGGGCACTGTCACCTGTCCCTGTGTGGGGAATTGTCCCCTGCTCTTGCCCGAGCACACAGGCACAGGGAGCAGACAGCGCAAGGAACCCGGGCTGTCATCGGCGCACGGCGTCTGCCTCGATTCGCTGATCAGGAGCTGACATCTGGATAGATTTCCAGTCTCCTCTGGTCCAGGGGAGATGGATCTGTCTTCCAATGGCCAGCAGCAGATCGATCCTATCTCCTGGATACTGAGGCTTTTGCAGAATTGTCAAAAAGTCTTTCCTAAGGAATTAGAAGTGCACCCGGGCCCAGAGCGGAGGAGCTGAGCCTCCCAAACCTGCAGGCTGGGAACAAATTTGCTTAAGACTAACGGGCTGCCTTAGAATCAGAAATGTTCAGCCAGGAAAAGCCTGGCTTCTTCAGTGCACACCCAGAGCCTGGGAAGTGTGTTCCCAAGCATTACCAGGAGCGAGACTGTAGATGTATGGAATTCAGGGAGCACTGGCCCTGCTGCTGCCCCCAGCACCCCTCTGCAGGGGTGGGTGCTGCTGAGCCACGTGCTGAGGCCACCCCTGATGTCCCTCTCAGCCCACTGCCGTTTGCAGATTGTCACAGTGGCCCCAGCTGTCACAAAGCCCATTTTCCCAGCTGGATTTGAAGCTCAGGACGAGTCTGTGCCTGGTCCCCAGAGCCCGGGTTTGGCTGGAGGTTGTCGGCAGTGCGCGCTCAGTGCTTCTCCCTTTGCCATCTCCCTCCGTGGCTTCCTGGTTCCCTGGTCCCCTCCTGCACCGTGTTCCAGAGTTGTTGTGCTTTGCCCCAGAAAGCAGAGCTGCTTTAATCTCTGTTTTTCAAGCAGCTGCCAGGCTGTCCCTGTCTCTGCTCCCCACACACGTCAGTGCACACATGTGTACACGCGTGTGCGGGCAGCGCTGCCCCTCCCAGGGATTGCTCTGTCCACGGGCAGGCAAACCTATGGATTAAAACACATGTGCATATGTTTTCCTTCCCAGATATATTTTGGAAAATATGAGTCAGCAGCAGCAGCAGCAGCAGTCAAGAACATATTACATAATCTCTGGGAGCCAAGAAAACCTCGCAGTTTATTAGGAGGGAGGCTTTCTGCAAGCAGCAGCTTTTACCATCATTTTGGGGCCACACGTTGGCCTGAGCCCCTCAGTCAAGTGGCCTCATTTCCATCATATCCCCTTGTGTGCAGTGCAGGAAAGCAGTCCCAGCAGCCTTGGGTTGTGTTATATTTTTAAACCCCCCAGTACTGGTAGAATCTCAGGGCTGTGCTGATGGTAACGACTTCTCTCTTGTTCCTTAACATGTTCTCCTGCACGGAGCCTGTGATTTTCCTTTTTGGTTCCCCCCACTCCCCACCTCCTGCTGTTTTCTCTCAAATCTCAGCACTGAGAGAAATGGCACATGAGTGCAGCTGGAAATAGCTGCTGCCCCCTCCGCCTCCCCTCTGCTCACGGCCACCCACCTCCTCCACCTACTCCCAAATGGGAGAGTGAAGTCAACATCCACTTTTAGCCCCAGGCTGCTGCTCCTCGGCTCTCCCCCTCTCCCTCGCCGTGCCTGCCCTGCCCACACAGGATTCAGACGGGGTTCATCACCGTTTTAAGGCTCCTGCAGCTGGATGAGCTCTTGTCTGGTCCCGTTGGCACTCGGGGGATCGTGTGCTGGAGCATCACGGATGAGAGTGGGTGTGCAGTTTGCTCCGTGCTGGCCGGGCAGGGAGGGGGGAGCAGCAGGAATTAGGGGCACACAGAGGAGCACAAACAGAAATCCAAGGAAATCAGACAGCAGGAATGTCAGGAGTTTGAATCCTCCATCCTGGGCACATCCATGTTCCTTGTGAGCGTTGGCACGGGCAGGGATGGGAGCGGTGGGCACCGAGCCCTGCACGGCGGGTGGGTGCTCTCAGCTCTCCACGGTGCTGGAGCTCTGCTCCTCCATCTCTAACGCCAGGCTTCACTCCAGGCTGCTCATCGGATCCCTGCATTCCTGCAGGATGCCTGGAAAGCCTAGGAGGGGAATGGGCATTAGCAGAGTGAAAGGAGAGGAAGGAGAGGGTTTGTTTGTTTTTAATTTGCCCGATAAAAGCGAAAGGTTTAGAGCCGCTTTGATCTCTCAGGGTAGTGCAAACGCTTCCGCTGTGCCTGAGCCCGTGGGTGCCTTTCAAGCAAAGAGAAAGCTGTGTTGTGGTTTGCCAATATCAAAGCCTTCCCGAGGAGGCAGTAAATTGCCACGCTGGCTGGGAGCAGGAGTGCAGGCAGCTCCGTGCCCTGTCTGGGACAGTGTCTGAGACGCTGCTGCGGAGCAAATGGAGAGAGACACAATAATTGATGGTGACGGAATAACCTGTTTATCCAGAGCGCTCTGTCTTCACCCCCGTTAGCTCTCGAGTTGCTGCTCTTGGGAGACAAGAGAATTTAAATCTTCTATATTTTTAAAACCACTAAAGTCTCTGTTACAACCAGAAATTCTCATGAGCTCAGCAGAGGGGATGTGCTTTTCTCTCCATCACCCTTCAGGGCTCTCCATACTGTGTTCAAAACTCTGGTTTGAGCTGTGCTTGGAGCAGTTGGAGCCCTCCAAGGGCTGGGATTTGGGGGAACTTCCCCCCATTCCCCACCTCTTACAACCGGGGTGATGTTGCAGGGGCTGTTTCATCTTTCTACATCTTTGTTTCCCTTCCTGTAAAATGCACAGAAGGAAATTGCCCTTTCCTGTTCGGGGGTTTGGCAAGCGAGGATGAAAAGTGCTGTACTGGAGGCAGGTGGGATTGCAGCAGATGGATGAAAGATGCCTCTCACCCTCTGTGGCTTTGCGGGGGCCCCTGGCAGAGCAGAGCTCCCACCCAGGAGCTCCCTGCTTTAATTTAAAGCAACATCTTGAATTCCACCCGAGATCCCGACAGTGATGTCAGCAGGGCTCCACCAAACATTCATTTGCCCTGGAATATTTTGCATATGCAGCGTCAGAGCTCAGCCTTATGTTGTTGCAGCTCGAGAAGGGCTCTGCACCTCGTTAGAGCCTGCACTAATAACGCACTCGCTCTCTGTTATTAATTGATCTAAATGAGGCTTTTTTTGTTTCTCTAAGCCTTTTGTGGTATTTCTGTGCCGTCAAGAAATTAATCTGCATTAAATAGAAATGCCTCAGTAAAACCAGGAGCTTTGGAGTAGCTGTTCAGCCTCTCGTGGCGTGAGCTCCGGGGCAGAACCGCTCGGGATATCCGCAATTCCCACCCCAGAGCCTGCAGAAAGAGCCAGGAGAGGCTCGTGGAGCACAAAGGAACGGCACAAAAGCCACCCAAGGCAGCCCAGCCCCGCTCTGGATGCTGGCATGGCCTGAAGTGCTGTCTCTGAGTGATACAAACTCACGTCTTAATTCCCAAATCTTTCCTTCTCCAGCTTCTGTGTTTGGCCATCCTCTCCCCAGAAGGAGGATTGTTCCTTCCTGTTCTGACAGGACAGGCAGGACACATCTGTGGTGGTTTTCTCAGCTGGTCAGGGAAGACTTCTCCCCCTTTGAACAGGTCTCCCACAGCTGGAAACATCTCCCCAGCACTGCAGTGGGTTTTACTGCCCTCTTTGCCTCTCTGTTTCTCCTGCAGACACTTTTACCTTTGCAGGGTTTTTCCAACTCAGGTTGAAATTCAAGCGATAATAATACTTGACATTCTTCATTCCGGCATCTTCAAAATCTTTTCTGAAGTTTTAAAGCCTTTAAAGCCTTTGTGCTGTATAAATACTTGAGTGCTTCTTCTATTTTTAAATGAAAATGGTGCCTGAAAACCCTCAAAAGTCAAATGAAGATCAAAGGCTTGGGAATACCAGCAGTTTTCTGTATTATTCACAGCAGCTCGAGACTGAGGTTGTATTGGATAAGTGCAGAGGGGCTGCTGTGCTCATGATGATGCAATCATGGAATGGTTTGGGTTGGAAGGGACCTTAAAGCCCATCCCATCCCACCCCTGCCATGGGCAGGGACACCTTCCTCCATCCCACATTGCTCCAAGCCCCATCCAAGGGGCATTTCCAGGGATCCAGGGGCAGCCACAGCTTCTCTGGGCACCCTGTGCCAGGGCCTCCCCACCCTCCCAGGGAAGGATTTAGGATTTCTTCCCAATATCCCATCTAAACCTGCTCCTTCTCATTGGTCTCTAGTTAATCTCTCCCAGCTGCTCTGTGAAACTCAGCCTGGGTGCTCAGGAGGGCTGGGCTTGGTGTGTGACACTGCTGCTGCTGGCTGGCTGGAAATCCCATGTTTTATCATCTTGTTTTCATGTCCATCCCAGTGCAGGAAAGGGCTGGAGCAGGGCTATGGCAGCACTGCCCTTTTCAGTGGGAGCTGGCCTGGCTTTACAAGGTTTTCAGCAAAGTAAATCCCTTTTCCTGTAGCCCAGCCTTCCTCAGCGTTTTCCTCCCTCCCTGTGGCTTCTGAGCAGGAATCAGGACAATAGATGGAAATTGATGTCCTGGAGGCATGTGGCAAGGGGATCCTGAGGGCTCAGGGCAGCTCACAGAAGAATTGCCTCTGATAAATGCTCAGAGGTTTCTGTGGGTTTGCTCAGCAGCTGCAGTCAGGGCTCGCAGTGGGGGTTTTTACCACTGCCCAGGGAATTGTTCCAGGGCTGTGTGAGCCACCACCAGCAGCATCCTTGGAGAAATAAAAGGTAAAAATGGATGCAGAGCAATTTGGCCAGAAGAAGAGTGGAAAGAAGAAGGCAGTTAAGATCCAAGGAGTGGCTGTTGAAACGCAAGAGGATCTAGAAAGCAAAGAGGCAAAAATAAAATCTGAAGCGGAAATGAGTGATGTTTTTCCAGCATTGTGTAACTCATTTTAATTGCAATCCATCTAGAAATCTATTTGAGGCAAGAAATCAATGCAGAATTGTAGAGCAAAGCATTGGCCTTCCAGATGTTTGCAGCTTTCTGGATTGTTATTTTCAGCTTCCTCCCACAGTTCGAGTCCCTCCTTCCTCGCCGTGGCCAGGGAGAGATGGCCCCCTGATGTGTGGGGGCAGTGAGGGGTGTCCTGGGGCTTTCTGCTCTGAATTTGCCTCTTGTTGTGTCTTGAGGAACACCAGGAGATGGTTTTGGTGGTGGGAATGAGGTGTTGGAAGGTGGAAGCCCCGGGGTTTCTGTAGGATCACCCCACATCTCCCAGGCGTGGCTGAGGGGTCGGGGTGGGCTTTGTCCCCTCACAGGGAGTTTTCCCTGGGCAGGAATTCTGTGGGAGTGGCAGAGCTGGGGCCGTGCTGTGCTCTTCACTCTGATCACCTGAGTCAATCCATGAGGTGAGGTTGTGCAGCCCAGGCATTAGAGCTGCCTCATCACCTGGAAGTTCCTTTCCCCGTACGGATTCCCAGCTTAAGAGACCGGGGAAAGTCCATCAGTGCTCCAGGCTGCTGGTAATTCGGCAGAATTAAGTCCTGACTCTAACAGATGTCATCCATGTCGTTCCCAGCAGTCTCCTGAAAGGCCAGCATGACATTTCTCTTGTATTTGGTGGCATTTGTGAGGGAGGTTTTACCTCGTTTCTGGTCCATCCTCAGCGGTCGGGGCTGCTGAGGGAGCCTTGCTTTGAGTCCAGTTCTGGCAAGGGCTGTGTGGAGGCCGAAGCAGGGATGTGTCTGGGCACAGCTGGGGCTGCAGGAGGATCCCTGAGCTCCTGCAGGGAGGGAGGCTGTGCTGCCACAGCCTTTGGAGTGTCCCTCAGCCCTGCTCTGCTCCTGGAGAGGGACTCGGGCAGTGAGGCAAGGACAGCGTTACGCAGGAGGCAGCCAAGCTCCTCCAAGGTCAGCTTCACAGGCAGGTGAGCCTTTGAGACAGGGATCCAAGGAAACTGCTGACCCTCCTGCCAGCCAGACACTCAGATTCCCAACAGAATGGCCCAAAACATAAGCAGTGCACTCCAGGTGTGGAATATCTCCCCTGACCTCCCTCCTGGCCTCCACGCGTGTCCCCCTCGCCGTGTCGCTCTCAGGCCGGCACTGCAGGGTGTGAAACGTGCTCATGTTTGGAATACTGGCTTAGAGCAGCAGGGAGAAATGGGAAAAGAGAGTTTGCAGCAGGTTGGGATGAGCTGGGATGGATGTGATGGGATTGCATGCAAAGGAACTGTCCACAGTCTGGGAAGGAGGCAGGGAAAGGGGAGATTGAGGCTTTTCCAAATGGAGAGAGTGCAGCTGGGAGAGGGGGAAGGATACAGTGCAGGAGGTAAAACCAAGAATAGAGGAGTGTGTTATAAAGGGAAATCTGGGGCTGGAGGTCAGGACAAATTAGAACACGCAGAAAATGTACTCCACTAGGCCATGGGTTTGTATTTCTGGAAAATAACTGAAGTGTCTTCACGTGGGGCAGTTCTCATGGGATTGGAGAAAATACCAGAACAGGTTCTCAAAGGGCCAGTCTTGCTTTGGCTTGTGAGCAGAACAGAGGATTCAAGTCTGGTTTTTGGAGCCCAGAGCCCCCCAAAATTCCGAGGAGCACAGCTTTTGCTGCAGGCACCTCTGGGCAGCACAGCTTAATGGAGGGGCAGCACCAGCAGGGTGTGCCCAAAATAGAGTTTATTCTAATGATAATTGTGCAGAGGAGCAGCAAAACCTCCCCAGGCCAGATGGATTCAGGAGTAGAAGGGCTCTGGAAATGGGCTGTGGGTAAGGCTGGAGCAGGGGAAGGCAGGGTTTTATTGTTATTACCTGGAGGGGATCCAAGCCTTTAACAGATGGGAGGATTTGCCAGTTTGCCTGTGCTGGAAAGCTGGGCAGTGGAGCCATCCCTCCATCCCTGGCTGCAGTGTCCCGTGGCCACCAGTGCTTTGGGAACCTGGAAGGGCTCCTGGATTGAAAGGTCAGGGTTTGATTTGGTGGTGATTTGGTGCAGACTGTGGCTAGAGGTGCCAGAAGCTGCAGCTAACTCTTGGGTTTGGCACTGGTCCTGCAGGAGGAGAAACAAGTGAGGGAGATCCTGCAAATCAGTGGTTTGATCCCTGCTTTTGAGAAGATGGATAGAGGTGGGGTTGGCTGCAGGAGCAGGATTTATCTTGGCAGTCCAGGAGCCTACCCTGAGCCTTCCTGGTGTGTGTGGTGTAGCCAGAAGGGCTCTGGATTTGTGGATGACCTTAGAAAGCACAGGCAGTGCTGGGTGAGCTGAGGTGCTGCAGGGGCCAGGCCATGGAGCCTTATCTGTGCCCAGCAGCTTCGAGGGCTCATGGTTAAAAAGGCTCCTGTGTTCATTACCAACAGCACTGGGTTCTTCTTCTAGCATAAAATAGGCCTTAATTCTTAGATAATTCTGTTGCATCCTGTGCTGCTTGTTCAGAAGCTCTCCCCACCTGATGTTGGTGCATAAATACAGAACAGACTTTCCCCCCATTTTCTCTCCCTGCAGGAGCTCCAGCCATTTTAAATCTCTGAGCTGGAACTCCAAGGATTTTGCTCATCCTGATGGACCTAAAAGTGGAGTGCACTGGGGAGATTCTGGGAGTTTGGACATGAGCCCAAGACCTTTAAAATCATGAACCAGATTCTTGGTTAGCTGAGACTTTGGAGCTTTCCAGTGTGTTAGGAAGTCACAAGATTTTTGCAGCTATCAGGTTTCAATTTTTCTTGTCCTGCACTTTCATGCATTGACATAAGATCCCAATAATTTAAACCACTCCACTTCCAGGAGAATCATTTTGGAGTAAAAGTGAGTATGGAACCAGTTTTTGGAGACAAACATAAAGGTTTAGTCTCTTTGGAGTCTGTATTAATGAGTATGGCCAGGCATTTGTAAGGTGCTTTCTACACACACTCACTGCCTATGCACCCCAAGAAAAGGTTTGTTTTTACTTCCTGATGTGTTTATAAGCTAAGAATATAAAAATTCTACAGGCTGCTGCATGTTGCAGGCACACACAGCGTGAGCAAGACCTTGATCTGCAGCCCCACACATCAGAAATGACCTGCCCAGGTGCTGTGGGGTCCTGGGGGATCTCAGTGTGCAGGTGACCCTCTGTGCAGGCAGGGGATGTTGAACTGTGTGCAGCTCCAGAGCCCCAAATCGGTGATTTTGGACACCTGGGCTCTCAGGTGGCTCCTCTGGGCAGGGATGTCGCACGCCCAGACGGAGCTGGCTGCTCCCAGATTCCCACGGAGATGCTCACATCCACTCTGACTCACATCCATGGCATTTTATTGTTGGGTTGAAGACTGTCTAAAAATTCCCTGGCATTTCTCCAGAGAGAGTGCCAGCAGCCCTTAAACTCAACTCATTTCCTTTACATCAAACCACGGAGCTCATCAATAGCGATCTCAGGCTCCAGCAGGGAACTCGGAGGTGGCTGGGATTTGCCACCCTCCATAGCCTGGTGGTAAATAGGTCATTGCCAACACAACAGCAGGAATAAAGCACAGAGTGGGCATTTGGGGAGGGAGAAATGATGGTCCTTTCCCTTCTGTAGCAGGTATTTTTGCTGGTGCCAGCAGAAGGATTTAGGGAATGTTTGCTTGTTACTTCATGGAATCGATGAACAGCATCTTAATGGTGGGTTTGTGTCTGGGGATTGACAAATGCTCAGGTGCTTTTGCACCTCTGTGGTTGCTTTTATTAACTAAAGGGAGCTTAAAGGACGAGGTGAAGCCCAGGAGATCCCTGCAGACTGGAGCTCTCACCACTTCATTGGAGCCTTTTCCCAGCAAGTTGCTCTCAGAGCCCTTTTTTTTTTCCTCCAGCAGGAACGTCACGTATGATAGAGGGACTCAAAGGGGCCACTTTTACCTTTAAAGTCTAGGTTTAGTTTTTTTTCTGTTAAAAAAAATGTGTTTCGACAGTTTGTCACATCGGCTCAGCCTGCCACGTCGTGGGCAGTGAAGTGTTAGGAAGGAAGAGCAAAAAGTATTTTGATGAAGGATCAAGTCAACTCACTCATGTTTTTTGAACATCTCCCGTGCTGACCTTGGTCCACACAGACACCCCCCGCTCCTGCAGCTCTCCTGGCTCTGGGAGAGCTGCTGGAGGTGCTGAGGGAATTGCCAGGCAGGGTTTGGGGGGATGGCAGCAAAAGTTCTCGCGGGAGGTCTGTGCTTTGCAGCGGAGGCATTTGCCAGCTTCTCCCGAAGCCTCCATCCTGTGTTTATTTTGGAGCTGAGGAGGAGGGAAGGAGGGAGGCAGGCATCATCATCCTCTTGGTAGCTATGGAGAGCGGGGAGGGCAAAGTCTGTGGAGCACAAGAGCCCCCAGATCTCCACGCTCGGCTTCCAGAAAAGCCCAGCCCAGGCTCTCCTGTCGGGCTTGTTTTTATCACCAGACAAACATTTAATTATTTTACCTTCGTGCTGCTGCTGAATCAAGGGAGAGAGCTACAAAAGATAATGCACTTCTATTTTTATATCTTACACTAATGAAGCTCAGGCTGGAATTTTCCCCTGCACGATTGGCTGGAACAGGGGAGGAAAAAATTCCGAGGGAGAGGAGGAGGGAGCGAGACGCTCAGCATTTAGCGGCGAGCACGGCTGGGGCTGGAGCAAACGTGCAGCACTCCAGTGAAACAGAGCCTGGGAAGTGAGGAGAGCAGCGTTTTATCCCTGCCCAAGGATCCCAGGGGATGTTTCTCCGTGTGTGGGATGGATGGAGCAGTGATACTGCAGCGCTGTGCTGCCGGCTCTGCTTTCTTGGCAGGGCCGAGCACCAGGGCTGGGCTGCCCCCCCAGCCCCCAGCATGGGCTCACTTGCTCCCTGGAAAACATCCCCTGGGACTTGGCAGGAGCCGAGTGCTCCATCAGAAGTTCATGAATATGTTGGAGTTGGAGCTGCATGGCTGCGTGCAGCCTGCTGGGAGCAGCAGCACAGGGACGGGGTGGACCAGGCTGCATCAGAGAGGGCAAAAAATGTGTGGGGACTCCAACATCAGTGGGGAGGCAGGGGCTTAGGGCTGACTCCAGCATCAGTGGGGAGGCAGGGGCTTAGGGCTGACTCCAGCATCAATAGCGGGGCAGGGGCTTAGGGCTGACTCCAGCATCTATGGGGAGGCAGGGGCTTAGGGCTGACTCCAGCATCAATAGGGAGGCAGGGGCTTAGGGCTGACTCCAGCATCAGTGGGGAGGCAGGGGCTTAGGGCTGGCCCGTGGTGACACATTAATCTGAGGTGGCACAATGGCAGTGCCTGATAGCCCCTGAGCTGGATGGGTGGCTTTGGAGAGCTTGGCTTAGCCAGGGCTGGTGTTCACAGCTCAGCATCAAGATGAAAATCCGGCCTAAAGTCTCCATATCTGATAAGAATTTCAGTCCCAGGCAGCAGAGATTTGGCCTCGCTGCTGGAGACTGGGAGTCAGCCTGGCAGGATTTGGATTGCAGCTCTGATGGGATCAGCAGCTGCATCTGGGACTGTGCGTGGAGCAGCCCCTGTGAGCCGGCTCTTTTCGAGGTGAGAAACTGCTCCTGGACTGCTCAAAGGCTCCTGAAAGAGTCAAATTAAAGGATTTGACATTTTCTTTCATAATAAAGGAGAGGGAGTAATCAAGGCACAGAGCCATGCATGGGTTTGTTAATTTGCTGAACCACAGAGCTGTCAGTCCGTGGGAAAGAAGACATTGGGTTTTATTTGGGAAACGTGAGGGGGGGAAAAGTAAAGTAGAAATCCCAAAGAAGCAGCATTTGCATAGGTTTTCCAGCAGCTGATTTGAGCTGACCCAAAGGAGCTGAAGGCCACAGGTCCTGAGCATCCTTGCTGGCATTTTGGGGGTGGTTCTGTTCAATATCTGCTCCCTAGAGAAAGCAGCTGCAATATTTCAGTAGCTGCCTGGGTGTGCCATTGCTCAGACCCCCTTTGAAGGGGACAAAGAGGATGAGATCCAGTGAGGAAACCAGCAGTGTGCTTGAGGAGTCACCCTCAGATCCCAGAAGGTCCCTGTAGAAATTCATCCTCTGAAACAGGGCCCAAATGTGGAATGGTGCTTTACAGTGCCCATAAAAAGAGCTGTTAATAAAATTAATCTGGGAGGGGGAAGGGCAGCACAGAAAGAAAGATGAAATTTTACAGCCTCAACATTGAGTAGATGAAAAGTGTAAATCCACTGGTAGTGCCTGGAAAGCCACTGTTTGACCCCAAGGAATGTCACAGCTTCAGTCCAGCTGGACAGGCTCCACCAGCACCATCACTGCCATAATTCCTGCCCCTGTTGGAAGGTCCATGGCCAGGGATGGAGCTGCCTTGAGCCCAGGGATTGCCTGTGGGATCCATCAGCACATTGGTGTGGCACAGCCTGGGGCAGGGCTTCAGGCTGCCAGGGAAGAGCAGCGTGGCCATGAGGGCAGGAGGAGGGAGAAAAAGGCAGGATAAATCACTTTAGTCCATTCAGACCACGCTTATGGGAGATTTAGGAGATTTAGGGAAACTCTGCAGCCCAGGGAAGTGGGCATCATGATCCCATGGGGTGCTGAAGTTCATCATCTGATGCTGTTCAGCCCATGACAGGTGATTTCAGATTTTTAGGAAAAAATTTACCTCAAAAATGCAAAAAGAGCTTGGGACATTAGAATTTAGAACATTGCTGCCCAGAGAGTCTGGGGCTGCCCCATCCCTGGAAGTGTCCAAGGCCAGGTTGGAGCAGTCTGTTCCAGTGGGAATGTCCCTGCCCACGGCCTGAGCAAGATGAGCTTTAAGGTCCCTTCCAACCCAAACCATTCCATGATTCTCTGATGAGGAAAGCTGACAAAAGTAAATGGCAGCAGGTTAATGTGGGAATCAACTCTTGTGCACAGGGAGGACAAAGCCTGGGAGCTGGGAAGGACGCCTGGATCCGTGATAGAAGCTGATGGCTGAGGCTTCCCTGGCTCACAGGAACAGTTTGTGCCTCTGGCCTTTTAAAAATTGAACCTTGGAAATCTGGAAGAAATAGACTTTTTATTTGGTTAGTGTTTTGGACCTGTAAAAGTGAAAGTCGTAATACCCTGTAAAACATTTGAGGCAATTTGGGAATATAGCATTCCTTATTAAACTCCGTGGGTTTTAGAGACTGCTTAGGTTTTCACAGCAGCACAGGCTGTGACCTCTGTAATGTTCAACAGGATCCTTGAAAAATTGAGACCAATTTAACAAGAATAGCTGCTGCCTTGGTGCTCCAGCTCTTCCATTTCTTTCCTGGCTGGAGTTAAGTTCATAATGGTTTAGCAGAACCTTTTTAGTTGCTAAAAAAGATGATTGTGGTCTGGGCACAGGGGACTACTTTGTGACAGATATTTCAGCAGAACCATTTGTCCATGGCTGAAATAACAAAGTGAAATGTCACAACTACAATATTTTGAAGGTCAGAAATCATAACTCTTTGCATATTTTCAAGGTTATTTTTGGCCAGTGTAACGAAATCTACTGTTATTTGGGAGTTTGAGGGAACACCAACCCCCGTGGATAAAGAGGAGACCTGGCAGTTGTTTACAGCTGATGTTTCCTGGTGTCTGGGGAGTGGCAGGGTGTTTGTACCAGACCTAGAGAGAAGTCCCAAAATCCAGCAGCAGGGATGTTTTTGTGTAGCTGGAAGTTTACTCTGTGTCTGAAAATCCAAAGCAGCTGTTGGTTTAAGCTGAGAGCTGGTGCACATCAGAATTCTGTGGCACTGGGATGTTTCCTCCTCTGGGAGGCCAGGCTTGTCTTTTATCTTGTTTTCTCTTTATTTCTGCATGAACTTTGCCCAGTTTGCTGCACAGGGCAGAGGATGTTGGTGCTGTGCTCTCTGCAGGTGGGATGCCCTGTTTCCTGCAGTCTTCCCTGGAATTCTGCTCCCAAAAGCTGTGTGTTTACAGGGTGAGCAGCATCCCTGGTACGTCCCTGTCCGTGGCACTTCAGAAGAGCAGGCAGAATAAATATTCCTGTATTTCCTGAATCCACAGGGATATTCCCTGAGGTGGAATAAGGATGTGGCTGCGTTTCTCCTGCAGGAAGCTCAGGGGAGCTCTCAGAGGCTGCAGGACACTGTGCCACAGGAGCTTTTGGCCTTTAACCTTTCTCTAATTGATGAATAATTCTTGGCTGTTCCATGCAGATGGGAGGTTTTTTAGGGATCTCATAGCACCTCCCTCTTTTCAGTGTTGCTTAATGAGGAGTCTGAGCTGAGAATTCGTTGCTCCAACTCCTTTTCTTCCTCCATTCCCTCCATCCCTGAGGCTGGTCCCTTGCAAAGGCAGAGAGTGAGCAGCCTTCACCCTGTAGTAGTGACTACTCAGGGCTGGTGTGTGTTTAGAACAAAGACATTCAGCATGGATATGTGAGAAGGGAGAGTGATTCCACTCGGGTCTGGCTGTGGTTATCCCAAAGCTATTCCCAGGAATGGCTGGGGTTATCCCAAAGCTATTCCCAGGAATGGCTGGGGTTATCCCAGAGCTACTCCCAGGAATGGCTGGGGTTATCCCAGAGCTATTCCACTCGGGTCTGGCTGGGGTTATCCCAGAGCTATTCCCAGGAATGGCTGTGGTTATCCCAGAGCTATTCCCAGGAATGGCTGGGGTTATCTCAGAGCTATTCCCAAGAATGGCTGGGGTTATCCCAAAGTTGTTCCCAGGAATGGCTGGGGTTATCCCAGAGCTGTTCCCAGGAATGGCTGTGTTTATCCCAAAGCTATTCCCAGGAATGGCTGTGGTTATCCCAGAGCTGTTCCCAGGAATGGCTGGGGTTATCCCAAAGCTGTTCCCAGGAATGGCTGGGGTTATCCCAGAGCTGTTCCCAGGAATGGCTGGGGTTATCCCAAAGCTATTCCCAGGAATGCCACAGGGCTGCCCACAGGAGGACATGGGTAGGAAATGCAGTGGGAAATGAAATGGAAGTGCAGAAGTGCTCACCTTATCTGTCAGTTAAGATACCATCCTCTCCTGACACCCGTTGCTTATTTTCCAGAGGCACTGCTGAAAGAAAGAGAATTTCACGCAGGACACTAAAAAACCACTCGAAAAAGCCCAAATAAAGGCAAGTCCCTCCAGGTTCCAGTCCCAGAATGTATCAGCTGCCCACGGTTTTCTCTGCAGAATATCCCTTGGGTCCATCTGAGTCTGGAATTCTTTCCAGCACTGAGGATGGGGAGTGGAGAGGCAGCAAGGGAAGCTCCTTTTCGTCCTTTGCCCCGGTGCCTTCCCACGGGCACCATCCCAGCTGCCAGCTGCTCTGCAAAGGTTGGCATCTGTAAGGTCTCGAGTTTAAAAACAGCAGAGAGAAATCTCCCTTCTACAAGGCACAACTAAAAAGAGGATGGTTGAGATAACAGTGATTTAAGAACTCCTGGTAGCGCCTGGGGCGCTGCAGGGAGGGAGTTGCAGGGCCATGACAGCTTTGCCCATGGACATCAGGTGCTTTCCTTGTTATCCAGCTGGGGGAACCCAGTTTTCAGGTTCATTTATCTTGAGGTTTTCTTCAGTTTCTGTATTTTCCTTTAGAATTCTTAGGCTCATTCTGTGCTTGTGTACTGGGTTTGAAGTGGGAAAGAAGCGAGTTTAGGAGGGTATGGGGGAAGGTTGTGTTATGTTGAGCTTAATTTCTGTTAAAAATCCAAAATGTTGGAGAAAAGGGGTTTCTGTGCTCCTTTTCTGTGCTGGTTGAAACAAGGAGTTTGGGATGAGATGCTATAAAGTGCTCAGAAAATGAAAATGTGAAGTTGGTAGCAACTCTTGTGTCTGACCTTCTGAGCTGTGTGCCTGCAGCACCTTTTAGGAGAAATTTGGGGGATTTGGGGGTTGAAAGTGTAGATAAATAATGCCAAGTGATGCTTTGCAGCCCTGAGGGGGACCAGAGACAGCCACGGTGCTGCTGCCTCGTGGCTGGGACGTTCTCTGTGAGCCTGGAAGATCTGAGGGAAGGATGGAAGGATGGATGGATGGATGGATGGAGGGATGGATGGATGGATGGATGGATGGATGGATGGATGGATGGATGGATGGATGGATGATGGAGGGATGGAGAGGTGGATGGAGGGATGGATGATGGATGGAGGGATGATGGACAGATGGAGGGATGATGGATGGATGAGGGGATGGATGGATGAAGGGATGGATGAAGGGATGGATGAAGGGATGGATGGATGAAGGGATGGAGGAAGGGATGGAGGGATGGATGGATGGATGGATGGATGATGGGTGGATGGAGGGATGGATGGATGGATGGGTGGATGACTCTGTGAGTGTTTTCACCCAGGTGGAGGCAGCGTTGCACACACCTTGATGGCCTTGGGAATGAGGAGGTGGTGGAGGCAGCCACTGCGGATCCTGCACAGTGACATTTCCAGAGCAGCCTCGCACTGCAAACTCCCGGCTCTGTCCGAAGCAAGTTCTGCACGCTGGCATCATTTGCATGCATCAGGATAAATCTGCCTTGCCCAGGAAAGCTCTGACAGCGAGAGCACTGCAGCTCCCAGTGCAGGGCAATGCTCAGATTGAAGCTGCTGGAGAGAAGCCGTGGGAAGGGCAGTGAGCAGAGAGGGGAGATGAGGAGAGAGCCTGAGCTGGCGGCACACACGGAGCTGCAGCCCCGGCTCGGGGGGCTCACAGCTGTGCCTGCCCTACACGGGGGGCATGGAGGGGGAGAATGACTGGCAGGGCATCCAATCTGGCCAAAGAAAAGGGATTAACCCCTGGAGGGAAGGATCAGGGGGGTTTTTCATCTCTTATCCAGGAGGTTTGCAGCGGAGGTTGCCAGACACACTCGGTAGCTCTGAGAGGCACCGAAGCAGCAGTGATGGTTGAGGCAGAGCTGAGGAGCTGCAGGGAAGGGTTTGGGGCATGTGGCTGGTTTTGCTGTGCTGCTTTTCAGTGCTCTCTCCCCAAGCATGTCCCTTGTCTCCTCAGGCTGCTTAGTTCTGGTGGCATTCGGTGTTTCCAGGTTAGACACCGAGAATCACTCACGGAGATTGGCAGGCCCGGAGCTTCCCACGTTTCCATGTGTTCCAGAGCTGCAGGAGCCTGGGAACAGAAGCCCTCCTCAGCTGTTCAGGGGGTTACAGGAGGGAAGAGATTTCTCTTTGGAGGCAGATCCTGGGGTCTGTGCTGAGGACCCAGAGCAGCTGTGCTGTGTCAGGTCACTCGATCCCGACGCCTGGTGAGCTGCCAGTGATGGCCCCTCCAGCTCCTCACGTCGTGTTCCTCTGCTTTAACCTCTGCCTGCCCGTCCCCAGCCCTTCCTTTGGGCAGGTCCTGGCCCCAGTCACAGCAGCTCCATCTGGGGTAACAGCTCCGTGGCTGAGACACAGCACTGGCTCCAGGGGAGGCAGAGGAGTGTCCACAGCGGGGTTTTATTGGCCTTGGGTTAACCCAGGGCTGGCCTGGAGAGGCAGAGCCACACCCCCACACCCACTGAGCAGTTTGTAGGAGTTTTTTGGTGCTCTCTGTATCAAAGACATGGAAAGTCCATAAACCCCACCCTGTATAAGGAATTGTGGCCTGAAGCAGCTGGAATCAGTAATGGCAGAGTTGTGTGTGCGTGCGTGGGCTGTACCTGCACCTCTGCATGCACAGGGGTGGTACTGCATGGCTGTGGCCCCTGGGGCTCTGTGCATGTTCAGTATTTATTCCTGGTTTCTCCTGGCTTGGATACTCATGAAATGCCTGGGAATTATCCAAGTACAGTCATATCTTGTTGCACATTTGGATGACCTGTCTACTTTCTTCATTGCCCTTAATTCTTGATCTCCCTTGTTATTCTTCCCTTTACCAGGAATCCTGCAGGAGTAGGTAACCCAACCCTACCCTGGCACGAGAAGACCCAATCCTCATCTCATTCACTCTCCTAAAACCCCAAAATCAAACCTCCTGGATTTAGCATATTGACATCGATTTCCCAGCTCTGCTGGTGCTTTCTGGATTCCCATCTGCTGGAAACTGGACTGAGAACTGTTAATTCAGGCAACAGCAATTTGGGCTTGATGGGGATGTACTGACCTTAAGCCTTCATTAATAGAATTAGTGCCCTTGGTCTGAGGAGGGCTCTGTGCACTTGGACTGTGTGACATGAAAGCTCTGAGTCCCTCTGACCCGAGGCAGAGCAGCGGGCGCTGGGGCGTGGGAGATGCTCTGCGCTGTCAGAAAGTTGTTTTTTCCAGAAGCTGAGTCTCTCCTGTTTCAGGTTTCCCATTCAGTTGGGCTTTGGAGAGCAGCCTTGGTTTAGCATTTCAGCTCCTCACTGTTTTTGTCTTTTTTGGGCCCTTGAATTATGTAAGAGGGAAGCGAGTCACTGCAGAAACATCAGCCTGTGAAGGAAAGTTTCTGCAGCTTTTAGCACAAGCCACAAACGTTTTTTCCCCAGAGTTTGGAGGGTACTTTTGAGGAGGGATTTGAGCTTGGTGGAGATGCCAGAGAAGGTTTGAAAGGATAGAAAATGTTTTCGTCTCTCCTTAGGTGCAAAAATGACTATTCAAGATGAGAAAAACTCCTGCGGGTGGATTGCTAGAAAATGATGTGAAGGGCTGGAGAAACTTGGCAGTGGGGATGATTTTCAGCTTGATTTCTTCAATGGTTTGGTGGAATTAAAGTTTCTTAATGTGGGTACTCCTGGAGAAGCTGAGCTTGCCCACATAACTTGCTCCAGTGAACCTGAACATCCTTTTCTTTTCCTTAAAATCCAGAGGTGTGTGGGTTGGTTCTCATTACACAGCTGTGCTGAGCTGTGGCAGTGGCTGGTGCTGAGGTGTGAGAGAGGAGGATCTGCCCAGTGGGAAGCAGTCCTGGAGGAGGAGGAGGTGTTTGGAGGTGGGATTATGTGGGAAGCCACCTCACCTTCTGCAGAGACACGTTCAGGGCTGTGCCCTCTTTAGGATTTGACAGAAGCCATGTGCATCCCTCTGCAGAGAAAGAAGGGGAAAAGGGTTAAAAAAGTCCTGTCTGGCTGCTCCTTCCTAGTGAAGCGTTTGTAGGTGTGGGGGGAAGGTGGGAGCCCTCAGCAGGGTGGGCTCTGCCTGGGGGGTCTCTGGTTTTTCACAGGATGGAAAAGCCAAAATTCTTTCTCCACCAGTGGAGGAGAGGGGAATCTGCCCTGAGCTGCTGGTGAGCAGCTGGCCTTGCATCCTCAGCAGCTGGCTCAGCAAAGTGCAGGCAAATCCCTGCTTTATTTCAGGTTTGGTTGGCTGGAGGAAGCTGGGACCTTGTTCTGCTTCTGAAATACCTTCCTTACGACAGGGCTGGGATTTGGGTCTGATTTTACCCAGACAGTGCAAGTGGATTATTTGGAGAGGTGGCTGAAGCCTTGGATTTTCCTGTGGAGGAGGATGTGGAACGTTCCCAGGGTTCCAGATCAGCAGACAGCAGCTCTGAGGTCCCTGGCAGCAGCATGTGGCTCCCAGGGAGAGCAGTGCCTGCTCTGTTCTGTGTCCAGCACAAGGCCTGGGCTCCATCACGGGGATCAAAGGCTGACAGGGAGCTGACAGTGTGCCATGGCCAGGAAAAAGCAAGATATGATCCAAGGATGGATGAGAGAATGCGTTTCCAGGAGAGATTAATGCCCTGTACCAGACAGTGGTGCAGCCTCGCTCGGGCTGGAGCAGACTGATGGCCAGCATTCCATGGAATGTCTTGGAGCTGGAGCAGGGACAAGGACAGGGGAGTGAAGGATGTGTCTGTGAAGGTGAGCTCAGAGAGCCTTGGCTGGCCTGGCACGGTGGTGATGGAGCAGGAGCTGCTCTGGGAACGCTCTGAGAGCTGCTGAGCAGAACTGCTTCGGGTGGGGGATGATCCCAGCAAAACCCAGGCTTTTGGGAGGAGTATCTGATCATCAGGCAGGAGTGTGGGGATGGAGAAACCTCCCTTGGGGTGCAGATCCAGAAGGATGGAGGCTTGGGAGCAGAGATCCCTCCAGGCAGGGGGTGTTTGGGACCCCTCCAGAGCAGCCTGGTCACTGCCATGGCTCACCCTGCTGCTGTCAGCAGTTTGTGCCACAGGCTTTAAACTGGCCCAGGTTTATTGATAATTATTGATAATTATTGATAATTATTGGCAGTGAGTGCCTGGGGCTGGGCACATGCCTGGACTTTTTTTCATGCACTCTCAGCTCAACCTGTTTTGCTTCACTTTGATTCCTGCCAGGGTCCTAAATTGTATTTGCTAAAGCATCAGGACAATGGGAGCCTGTGCTCAGCCTCATCCTCACGGTACCTGGTCCTGATGTCACAGAATCCCAGAAGATTTGGGTTGGAAGGACCTTAAAGCCCATCCATTCCCACCCCTGCCATGGGCAGGGACACCTTCCACTGTCCCAGGCTGCTCCAAGCCCTGTCCAACCTGACATTGGACACTTCCAGGGATCCAGGGGCAGCCACAGCTTCTCTGGGCACCCTGTGCCAGGGCCTCCCCACCCTCAGAGTGAACAATTCCTTCCCAAATCCCATTTAAATCTACTCTCCTTCAGCTTAAACCCATTCCCCCTTGTCCTATCACCACAGATCCTTGCAGTATCCAGGTTTTTAGAAGTTTTTCCAACTTACACTGAGTAGAGAGACGTCACAGCCTCCATCAGAGCCCCAATCTGGCTCCAGCACGTCCCCAGCCCTGGCGCTGGTGCGGGGCTCTTGCCCACGTTCCTTTCCAGCATGGTGAATTCCGTGGTGTTAACGAGTGTTGCTGCGTTCCCATGGCAACCCTCGCGCTAATTAACGCACAGTAGCCAGGGAAAAAGAAAAAAAAAAACCAAAAAAAATCTGTCCTTACTGATGAATTAATTTGTCAGGATTGTTCTGGGAAGAAGGGTTGGGAATGGCCGCTCCGAAGGTGTGCGTGGGGATGGGAGCACCGACCTTCAGACAGCTCAAAGCTGTGTTACTCTGACCTTGCAGCTTTCACACTGAAACCTTGCTCACCATTTGGAAGGGGTTTGTGTTTCAGAAGGAATAAAATTATCCTGACAAATGTCTAGGAGCATAACTCAAGTGGTTACACTTTTATGTTCCTTTTTTTTTCCTTTTTTTTTTTTTTTGGTATGACATTTTAACTCGTTTTTTTTGGTGTTTCAAAGATTAAATAAAGCCCGAGTCAATTTTAGAAGTTAAANGGGTGTTTGGGACCCCTCCAGAGCAGCCTGGTCACTGCCATGGCTCACCCTGCTGCTGTCAGCAGTTTGTGCCACAGGCTTTAAACTGGCCCAGGTTTATTGATAATTATTGATAATTATTGATAATTATTGGCAGTGAGTGCCTGGGGCTGGGCACATGCCTGGACTTTTTTTCATGCACTCTCAGCTCAACCTGTTTTGCTTCACTTTGATTCCTGCCAGGGTCCTAAATTGTATTTGCTAAAGCATCAGGACAATGGGAGCCTGTGCTCAGCCTCATCCTCACGGTACCTGGTCCTGATGTCACAGAATCCCAGAAGATTTGGGTTGGAAGGACCTTAAAGCCCATCCATTCCCACCCCTGCCATGGGCAGGGACACCTTCCACTGTCCCAGGCTGCTCCAAGCCCTGTCCAACCTGACATTGGACACTTCCAGGGATCCAGGGGCAGCCACAGCTTCTCTGGGCACCCTGTGCCAGGGCCTCCCCACCCTCAGAGTGAACAATTCCTTCCCAAATCCCATTTAAATCTACTCTCCTTCAGCTTAAACCCATTCCCCCTTGTCCTATCACCACAGATCCTTGCAGTATCCAGGTTTTTAGAAGTTTTTCCAACTTACACTGAGTAGAGAGACGTCACAGCCTCCATCAGAGCCCCAATCTGGCTCCAGCACGTCCCCAGCCCTGGCGCTGGTGCGGGGCTCTTGCCCACGTTCCTTTCCAGCATGGTGAATTCCGTGGTGTTAACGAGTGTTGCTGCGTTCCCATGGCAACCCTCGCGCTAATTAACGCACAGTAGCCAGGGAAAAAGAAAAAAAAAAACCAAAAAAAATCTGTCCTTACTGATGAATTAATTTGTCAGGATTGTTCTGGGAAGAAGGGTTGGGAATGGCCGCTCCGAAGGTGTGCGTGGGGATGGGAGCACCGACCTTCAGACAGCTCAAAGCTGTGTTACTCTGACCTTGCAGCTTTCACACTGAAACCTTGCTCACCATTTGGAAGGGGTTTGTGTTTCAGAAGGAATAAAATTATCCTGACAAATGTCTAGGAGCATAACTCAAGTGGTTACACTTTTATGTTCCTTTTTTTT
>VZTH01016324.1:289175-360790 GCA_013397815.1 Aleadryas rufinucha | reverse complement strand
TTTTTTTTTCCTTTTTTTTTTTTTTTGGTATGACATTTTAACTCGTTTTTTTTGGTGTTTCAAAGATTAAATAAAGCCCGAGTCAATTTTAGAAGTTAAATGCTTGAAAGAATCAGAAAATTCACATTTAAAGACTACATTATTTTATGTCAGGAAAAAACCTCTAGTTGCTGAGGAGTCCTCCCAAATTCCAGCCCTCTCTGCTGGCTCTCGCTCCCATTCCCCTGCCAGCTGTACCTGTTAGAGATGGGCTCAGATGGAAACCATGGATCCAGCCTGGTGGTTTGGAATTCAGAGGAAATTGCCCCTTCCCAGTGTGATCCTGGTGGTGGAGTGATGGCCTTGGAATTAAATCAGGAGTGGGAAAAGCAGCCCCTGTGTGCTGGGGACGAGGCACGGAGCGGGCTCCCATCAGCAGCGACGATGAAACTCCTCCAGCACTTAGAGCACGAAGCACTGGGTTAAGTCACAGTGTCCTGGCCAAATTCTTCCTTGGATAATTGTCCTCAGACTGGCTGAATGCTCCCCTCCTGCAGGTTTAATTAGCTGGAGCTGTGGCTCACCAGCTCCTGCCTGGTGATGGCCACGACCTGACCAAGTTTGGTGGAGATTTTGTGATCCCACGAGCGCCTCGCTCCTGTTGTGCCTGCAGCAATTACCTGCCTGCAGAAGGAGTCATTATTAGGGAAATAATGGCTGTGCTTTAGGGCTCTTTAATGAGATTTCCCAACTCTCTGCTGCCTTCAGCACCGACAGGTCCTGGAGTCTCGGCTGTTGGCACTTGGAGGGGTTCAGACATTCACAGGGGGGGAATGAGCCCCGTTTTCCTTGGGGCTGTGGCTCCAGGACAGAGTGGTTGTTGCACTGGGGCTACTGCAGGAGAATTTGGGATGTCACCAGCAGCAACAGCTTTGCTTTTGGCTGATTGATGGTGGATTTGGCTGCTCTGGTTCGTGTCCCTGGCTGGAGAGCAGGGGACTGAGTGGGGACGGTGCTGCCATCCCGAGCAGCTCCGAGGAATCCGCCTTTCCCCACGTTTGCAGCAGGACAAAAAGGATAAGAGACTGAAGGAGGTTCTCCCATGAGATTTCAGCCTCTTAGGATGGACACAGGAGCTCCTGGAAAACGTGTTCCCAGTGTCCAGAGCTCACAGAAAAGTAGATACATTTATTTTCTCTTTCCATGGTTGTCCCTGTGAAACAGGAATGCTGCATCCAGGAAAATCTCCCTTTCCCTTGGATAGGTGCTGCTCCCTGAATTCACCTGTGCCAAAGCTCTATACCAGCACCAAATCTGGATTTCAATTCCTCCAGCTCAAAGTGCAAAAAAATATTCCCAGTTCTTCCTCTGGAGTGGCCCCAGGGGCTTTATCCCTGAGCTGGCACTAGTGATAGTGCAGACACCTTTACTGCAATATTCCGTAGTATTTCTATATATTCTTATTTAAATAAGGCTATTTTGGGCACTGAAGTGCTTTGAAACATTCACAAATGTCCTCTGGGTTTACTGGCTGCTGACTTGAGTTGTGAAAAGTTGTTGGAGGAGCTGCATTTCCAAGGAGTGTAACAAATAACAGGGATGGGATTGGTTTTGCCTTTTTAAGGAGAGAAAGAGGAAGTGTCCAAGTGCTTAAATACCTTTTGGGACAAGTGAATTCCCAGAAGGGTGGAAAAGGTGAGGCTGAACACCCAAACAGCCACAGGTGGTGGCACAAAAGTGTGGAAGAATTTGAGGGAGTTGCCTCAAGTTTTTGGCAGCACTGAGTCCTTCCAGCAAGGAGGCTGGGGCTGCAGGGGGATCCAAAGCTCTCGTGGTTTGGAGAGTTCTGGTTCCTGAGGGGCTGCCTCTGCTCCCTCCAGCCTTCCTGGGCTTCCTCAAGAAAATTCCTTCATTTATTTTTTTGTTTCTCACCTTGTTGATCCTCTGTTTGAAATCCTTTGTTGGTGTTTTCCTTTCAGATGGGTAAAATGGAGCCTTTCTCCATTTCAGGCTCCCAGCTCTCCCCATTATACATAGCTAATACCTCTCTGGAACTATTGAAGCTGTGTTAGCAGGCTCTGAAATGGGAGTTTAGCTGAGCTTTTAGCGGGTTTAATCTTTTCCTGGGTATTAATCCTTGCAGAACCTCTGATAAAATTTGTTGCTTTTTCTCTGAATGCCTCCCACGCTGTCGATATCCGTCTGGAATGAGTTGCTTGGTGCAGAACAAGCCATGGAGGAGGGAATGTTACAGCCTCCCATGGATCTTGCTCTCGTTTCAGTGCATTCCCAGCTCCTCTCTGACTCCCTGCCACCGCTGCTCCTGGGATTCCTTGCCCTGGGAGCATCTCTCCCACTGAATATGGGTTTGGAGTGAGTTTGCTTCCTGTTTATCAGCTCTGTTCCTCAGTTCTCAGATAAGTTCCCGAGGTTTGCCTGTTTGGTATCAGCAGAGAGTGTCAGGGAATAGCATCACCTCTTCCACACTGCAGTGGAGATGGAAAGGTATCAAAGACCACAACAAATGTTGGCTTTGCTTTTTGCACTTGTTTTTTCTTGCTTTGTGCTGCATCACAGGATCCTAAACCTGTGTGACAGCACACTCAGACTGTGATCCAGGTTATCAAAGACTGCAGCTGAACTGGAGGGGAAATTATCCTTTTTTCCATCATGTTAGTGTGGAGATGACACCATGTCCTGTGGGGTACCAGCAGACCTGGGACAGCCTCTTCCACCCGTGTCAGCTCTGGGAAACACAGGATGTGAGCCAGGAAACCAACCCAGCTCACCTTGTCCGAACGTGAACCCAAGGAAAAAGCTCTCCATGCTTTTGAGATGTCCAGGTTCTCCCTGATTCCAGCTATTACAGATGAAATAGGCAGGAGAAGGGGTTTTTTTTTCCATCATGCCTGACCACAGAGGCACTTGCCCAGTGGCTCATCCCACCCCTTGGCCGTGTCTGTAGCCACTGGCCACATTTCTCCAATGCCAGCTCTTTTCCATGCTTTTCCTTTTGGATACACATCCCTGCTGCCCCAGCTGTGCAGTTCCAGGAAGGCAGCTCCTTTCTGGAGCAACGCTGGCCATAAAAATGGTGGTGGAAATTTGTGAGAGGAGGATAATTTATCGTTTCCATGGCAGTGCTGGAGGAGAGCAGAGCGCTGAGGAGTGAGGTACGGAATGGCAACAGAAACCTGGGAGACACGGCTCACATTCCATCTTCCCTGTTTCTTTTCTTCTGAGTGGGTCATAAAACAAAAGCAAATGAGGCAATTGGAGCTCCCTGTCCATTTTGCTGGGGCTTGTTTAAATGAGGATTTACTTCAACTAAAAGCTCCTTAGAGCCACTTAATTCTTCCAGGTGGAGTAAATATCTAGGCCAGTAGTAAAAATTCCTCACAGATGTCTTCAGGAGGGTACTTAGCAAGCACTTTCCTGAAGAGAACATCTTGGATGCCTTCAAAGAGCAGTATCAGTTCTTAATGATGGCACATTAGATAGTGGGGCAGGACTGGGCATAGCCTTGGGAATAGTTGGAAGTTGCTCCAGCAATAGGAAGAGAAATGAAACAGGCTGCAGAGCAGTGAGGAGGGTACATGCTCTGGTTTTCAGCTATTAGTCAAAATAACTCTAGCTAAAGTTTTATTTCAGAGATCTGGGCATATTTCACTGTTGATTAGTGTAATCTCCTGTGGCACTGCATTGCAAAGTGCCTGTGAATTCCCTGGGTGGATCCCTTTCCCCTGCTTGTCCCACCCAGAGGGTGGTTGGCATGACCTGCCCACCACATGGAACAACTGAGGGAAGCTCACACACTCAGCTTCTGCTTTTAGCTGAAAAAAAAAATCACACTGAGAAGAGCTGGAGATTTCCCATGAGGTCAGAATCTCCCACCTTCGTTATTTGGTCTCTTTTTTGGATATTTCTGCCCTAGAAGTACCAGTCCTTTAAGGCATCCTTTCCATGTTCTGAGTTGGGAAAACCTGTGTCTGAAAGGAGTAATAATTACACACTGGATATAATTGAGTGTAGACTGCTTGCCAGGCAAATAATAAATGATATAGCTGAGGCTGAACCCGAGTGGATCCTTGGATGAGAATTCCTTGGACTCAGCCTTGGCAGCTCCATTTGGGCACGTTTCAATCCAGATCCAAGCTCTGCGTGCTCTCAGACCTCTCTGTACCCGTGTGTGCCAACCTCCTGGACTTGTCATTCCTGCTTTACTCCAGTTCTGCTCTAAAAAAGGGAAAGCAGCACTGGAATTGTCCATCAGCCACCAGGGTCGTGTGTTCCTTGCAGGGAGAACCCGAGGTGTTGGAGGAACGTGGGCTCCTGGGTGTTCCCGTGGACTTTGGTGTCACTCCTCACCGAGGGCAAAGCCTCACCCTGTGACCAAGGCTGGCTGTGCTCAGCTGGGTGCAGTGGGGCTGCAGGGCAATCCCAGCCTCTCCCAGTCCTGTCTGAGCAGGGAGCAGCAAGAGCCTCTTGCAGTTCGGGCAGTCGTGGGGAGGGATGAGATCCACGCTGCTCCAGCCCACGAATGCATCATCCCCATCCAAAATCTGCCACTGCCCCTCCCAGTGCTGCTCCTGGAGGCACCTTTGCACCAGAGGGAAAGCTGAGATGCTTTGGACATCTGGCTGAGGGGGAAGTTGGTTGCTTTTCTTCAGAGCAGGTGTCCTTGAGGCTCCTGGATCATTTCTGAACTGAAGCCAGAGCAGGACTTACATTTAAGCTGCTCCTTCCTGGCGCTCCGTGGTGTGGTGGCATCTGGTCAAAGGTTGGGCCTGATGACCTTGGGGTTATTTTCCAGCCTTAATGATTGGGTAACTCTGTGACTGTGAGTGCTCCTGGGTCCAGGGTTGTCCAGCTGCTCTGAGTGACCAATTTACTGCCCGTGGTTATCCCAAACAGGCAGGGAGCAGAGAGCCCAGCCCAGGCAGGAGCTCTGCACAGGGAGGACAAGCAGAGCCCTGCTGATTTCGTGGAAAGCAGCTGGGACTCAGTGCAGGGTTCTGTAGATCAGGCAGTGGGACAGGCCAGGGGAAGGACAGATCTTCCCTACCAGCACAGCCAGGGATTAGCTTGGCCTGGGCTCTGCTGCTGCCAGTTCTTCTGGGGTGAATCACATCCCACAGGAGCTGTTTCCCACCCAGAGGCTGCTGGGGATTTTGCACACACTCCATTTGCCTTTCCCCTTGACTCTCCAATCTGAGTTTTTTTCAGGTTTGGGTGGTTTTTGGGTTTTTTTTTTAGCTTAGGTATTTTAACATTTTGGTTCACCTTTGGAGTTGCCATTTGACTTCTCTGTAGCACGTCCTGATTAGTGATTAATTGCACAGGACATGTTGTGGCTCCAGCCCGTGTCCTGGGGTGCTTGTCGCAGCAATGATGCGCTGGGTGATTACTCACTCCCCTTAACCTGACAGCTGTATTTCTTCCCTCGACTGCTCCCTGACCTTGGCCAGGTACGTGCCTCGTGTTTTGTTGGGGATGTGCAGATTTCTCTTTCCCTTGCATGACCTTCATCCTGCCTGGGTGAGGGAAGGGAGCTGTTCCACGAACAGATGGAGCGTTATTTCTAGAGGAAGGTGGATAACGCAGGAAATTCTTCATTCCAAACCCCTTCAGACAACTCAGCTGTTTGCCCTGAGAGAGTATTGCAGATCCTAGTGCAAATACCTGCTCACACAAAGTGGCCAGCTACCTTGAACGTTGCGTGTGGTTGTGGAAGTCCTCCAGTCCCGGAGCAGAGCAGTGCCAAGGGACTTAACTGAGCCATTAAGGAAATTAGGAATAAGCAGGATTTGAAGAGGTATTTTGTAAGCCATGTGTAGGCAAGTGAGACTAAAAAAGGTTGTCAAGTCATAGCAGGTAAAAAAGAACAGTGTGCAACCAGCCTGGGGATGGATAATTCACTGCTAAAAGCAGCAAGGTTTGCTGCGAGTGGTGCTTGGCTCTTGTTATTCCTTAATGAATCGAATCTATTAGCCAGGGAAAACATCACGTTGTCTTGAAAAACAAATCCTATTTGGCTGCCTCTTTCGGTGCATTTGTACCCATTTTAACACGAGCACACTAATTACGCTGTGGAGATGATTTTGTTGTGGCAGAAATGGAGCTGAGTTTGCAGCTGGAGCTGTGGAGCTCTGGAGTGCTGGAATAGGTACATGGGGAGAGATGCCTCTTCATTCCATTGCCTTTCTCTTTAATATTTGTATCCCTGTGCTTCACATGCATCTTCACAGGGTGTTTCTGCTCCCTTGGGTGCAGAGGCCTGACTTTGGGGGCTCAGCAGCCTCCAAACTTCCCTGGATGCCGGAGGAATGGTTTGAGGAATCGTGTCCACGGCCCAGTTTCTACACAGATGGCAACGGGGCTCACAGATTCCCAGGCTTCCTGACGTGTTTCCCGGTGCACAGGGAGCTGCATGAGTCATATTGCTCCAGCTCTGGTCCTTCTGGATGGAAATTATGCTTTTAAATACATTCTGTGATTACATGCAGCGGCGATGGGCTCGTTTGGAGGAGCTGGAATTCAAGCCATTAAGTTGAGTGGCTGCCATTATGTCCCGTGTTTGCCAACAGATAATACACAGCCATACTTCATCTGTGACAGCTTTGCCCTCTAGACTTTGAATAGAATTATCTTGGTGCAGAGCTGTTCTCTCCAGCACCATGCAGGTGATATTTCCGTGCACCAGGCAGCGAATGTGGCCTCACGACGAGGTGAAGTGGGACAGGGACAGCACTTGGACGTGTCCTGTGCAGCATGACCTGGGCAGAGGGGAAAGGGACAATTACACAACAGATGAGGTGACACTGGTGTGTGCTGGTGGAGTCCCTGCCCTTCCCACCCCTCTCTGAGGGCTCTCAGGGCTCCTGCCAGAGCTCTGAGCTCGCAGGGTGTGGGGCCGTGCAGGCAGCTCTGGGGCTGGGAGATGGGAGCAGGAACACGTGGATGCTTGTGATGTCTCTCTCTGTGCCTGGGTTGCTGCTGCTCCCTCAGCAGCCCAGGGGGCTGGGGGGGAGCTCCTGGTTCAGGATGTGGTGATGGCTTGGGAAAACACCTGATATTACCTTCCCACCCTGTGGAAGTGTCATCCAAGCCGTGGCCCGAGCGTGGTTGTAGCCAGTGGCTGCCTTGGGTTACTCCTGTGGAAGGGGACATTTTGGCTGTGGCAGTTGTCCATGAGATCTGAGAAGTCATGAGACAGTGGCTTTCATTCATTCATTCCTAGCTGAACTGAGCAAAGCAGCTTAGAGGTGGAAGGCTGCATATCCCTGTGCTGATCTGGCCAATCCCTGTGATGAGCTTACAGGATCCCATGGAATCTGCGGGACAATCCCGTGCCTCTAACGAGCATCCATTCGTTACCTTCCTGCCCAGGCAGCCTTCCCACCCAGCACTGTCCCTTCGGCTTGTAGGAGGAAAAAGCTGTGGGAACAAGAACATGATGTCAGATCCCTCCTGGAGTGTCCCTGGTGGAACCCAGGGGCAGAGGTGGGGATGTGACATGGCCCCACAGTGCCACCCCTGTGCCTCCCATGGCCCCAGGTGCTGCTGCCCCAAAACCAGCAGGAGGGCAAGGTTTGCTCTGAGAATATTCAGCATTTCCCAGCTCTGTGGGTGATGCAGGGCATGAGGGAGGATGTTCTTGGGCCAGTCCAGGACCCTGGCGAGCTCAGGGGGCTCCGAGAGCCAGAGGAGGCCACGGGCTTTGGCCCAACAAGCATCTAAAGGGGAGAAGCTGCTTTGCTCTTATCTCTTGGCTTTATCTCTCTTAAGTGCTGCCTGTTTGCCCTCTCAGGAGCTGGGGGGGATGGAAGGTGAGATGTGGCTGCTGTGAGGACCTGGGCTGTGCCTGGCTGGGTTTGCTGGGCTCTTACTGCCAGCACAGGGGTGCTGGATGGCAGGGATGGATCATCCTCAGGATGCCCATGGCTGCTTTTCGGTCCAGCTGCTGGAATCCTGCAAATCACGAGGAAGACTTGTGGTTTTGCTGGAATGATTCTTGTGAAGATCATAATTTTGGAGGCAAGAAGTTTTGTCTGGCCGTTTCTTACTCTGGGTGCTCGTCCTGGTTTTTCCTTTTGCTGCTGGAGCTGGAATCAATGGGATTTTCACTGGGTGGCTCTTGGTTTGCACAAGAGCAGCTGGATGGGCTCTGCTTGCCCCTGGTTTGGGAGAAAAGGCTGTCACTGCCCCTGCAGTCACCCAAAGCCCAGGCTGGTTCCTGGGGCCAGGTGTTGCTTCTCCAGCCACTGTGCTTCATTTAATTAGATTTTCTGTGGGCTCAGGGTCTGTGAAACAGTTTGGAGATGTCATTCCCCTCATCTGCCAACAAGCCCCTCCTGGACTGTGTTAGATGTGAGCTGCACGGACTTACCCTGGGAAACCAGGAGATGAGAACAGCAAATAAGGAGCCCAGGTGGTGAATTTAATCAGTGTAATGCATTCATCTGGACTTCAATCCAGCCTGGGCCTTGATTTGCACTAATAACAGCCACCACTTTTTAAGTTCCAAGTTCTCAGTACTAAAAATAACCTTTTTTTAATATTATCATGTTGGCTGCTTACTACAATAGCAATATATGGGAGTTATGCATTATTGAGGGTTCCTGGGGATGTGTTTAATACATTGTGGTCTAACATGACACAATCCAGGCATCTGCTCCATTATTAAAAGGAGTTTTAGAACACGTTGCAGTGACTCAGTCACGAAGGGGCTCTTGCTGCTGCTTCCCTGTCCTTGCCCATCCAGGAGTGATGTTCCTGGTTTGGATTAATAGCCCTGCATTTGAATTCATTTCCTTCCACGATTTTTAGGCCTGGCCAACTGTGTCAGCTTTTAGAGGACAGAGTATCCACAGAGAGTTTAGTGAGTTCTGGTCCTGTGACTTTGTTCATTTCCCTGGGAGTTCCTGGATGTGGGTGAGGGAAGTGGCTGCCCTGGGTGTTCCTGCTGTGTGTCCCTGTGCCATCGCTCCTGCTGGGGACAGCTGCATGGCTTAGCTGTGTGCCACCAGCTTTGGGCTGGCTGGTGGCACTGCTGCAGCTGCAGGGACGCAGATCCCACGTCTGGGATGAGCAGATCCGTGTGCTGTTCCCTTTGTAAGGAGTTCTCTTGTGTTCTATAATTCAATCCACCGGCAGTCGTTGGTGTGATTTTCTCCTTAATTCCTTTCTGCTTTGGAAACTTCCACGTCCCAGAGTAACAGGTGATGTACATTTTAAAATAAATATCCTTTAAAACGTGGGTTACTCCTGCTTTCCTCAGAGCAGTGAGAGTTTTATCTCCTCTCCTTGCAAAAACCATCCACTCGCTCGGATGAACTCAGTTTTCCCACAGTCTGCTCCACGGCAGGGAAGCTGTTTGCTTTCCACTTTGAATAAGGACAGGCTTTTGGGGTAAAATGAGTCTAGGTTTGGCATTCCTGATATTTCCAGTCAAGTCTTGGTCATCCATGGAGGGGTTTTGAGGCTGTGGATTGGCTGCACCAGGGGCATAGGGATGCTCAGGATGGTGTCGGTGCTGTTTTTTCACGCTGTGTCCAGAACTCAGCATTCCCCAGCAGCATCTTGTCCCTCTCTATACATTCCCAGAGCCGAATTTATATCTATTTTGTAATATTTATATCTATTTTGTAATATTTGTGTCTATTTTGTAATATTCTCGTTGCTTATCTGCCTTACTGTGCCCCTTGGGTGACGGAGAGAGAACCAGACCTCTCCTTCCCTGGCTGCTGCATGGGCTGTACACGATGCCTCGATGTTACTGGGCCTGGTGCCTGCTGGGCTGGGGCTTTGTGGAACAGGGAACATATCCTGGGAATCCTGACTGCTCCCCACCCAGCCATCACCCTGCAGGCTCAGCCAGTGAGGCCGGAGCGGGTGTAAATCACAGCCCAGCTCCGGCCCCCTGGGAAGGATTGGATCAGGAGGGATTTCAGTACAACTCCAGGGCTTTGAGGCCGTTGTGGCCTTGGCTTGGGAATATCAGGAGTCCCTTCTTTTGGGGAAGGAGGCTGGGATTTGTGTGAGTAATTTAGGTTTGGGTCTTGGGGAGTGTTTATTGTTTGCTGCTGAGTGCTGCAATGAGGGATCCGTGCTGACAGCCGCTGTCGGCCCCGAGCCCGCGGCGCTGGGAGCTGCCCTGGCTCTGCTTGCTGAAGGTGCTGCTTGCCCTGGAGCAGTTCAAACTTGGACTCCCAGCCCCAGTCTCATCATTTATCTGAGTTAAAAGATGATGGCTGGTGGTTATTTGTAATTACTCTACATGAAAGATATGTCGTGAGGCAAGGGGAGCCTTAATGTGGCCCGTCCGCAGCAGGGACTGGGAAGCAATTAGGGTGACATATGCTCCATGAAAACAGCTCAAACCTGCATGGGCTGTGCTTCAGTGGGGTAACTCTGCCTTGTCACCACCTTCCAGCCTTCTCCTCGCTGCTGCCAGGGTTTTACTCAGCTCTCCATCCACAGCCCTGCCTTGTGGCTGCTGTTATTAATAGGAATGACACGAGCAATAATCATAATAAGGTGGAAAATGAGCCTAATGCCATCCCCTGGGCTCTGCTGCTGCAGCCTGGCTCAGGCCAGGTGATTTCCTATCTGCCAGGTGAGATCTTCTCAGGAAAGTGTAAATCAGTGAAAAATAGAACAGCCCAGTCCTTAAGGAACCTTTCTGTCTGTACTGACTCTCCACATATCATCCAGATAAATAAAAGATGGATAAAGTGGCCTTCCCAGGATATGGGATACAGGAGACTCTCCCTCCAATCAGCCTCTTTCAGCTGGAATCCAGTCATTAGTTAAATTCATCAAAGGGCTTGAAAGCAGAAAGGGAAATTCTTTGACTCGTGCTTAACCTTTGGGTGATTGCACCTCTTGAGAGAATGAGCAAATCAAGTGGAGCTGCCCTCCCCCGTGTTTGGTGAATGAGCCCTGGGGCCATTCACCGAGATTGGGCATTATTCACTTTGTGTAATTCCTGACGAGAGGTTTAAAAATAAACACACCATCAAAGGGACTCTGGGGAGATTATGCAAGAGCAGAAGTGCAGCGGGATGGGCTGTGGGGTGATGTTCTTGTTCTCGGTGTGCTTCCCTTTGTCCGCTCCATCAGCTGAGCGTCCTGGCCGGGAGAAGCGGCAGGATGTGGGACTGAGACATGGGGTGCGCTGCTCCCCTCCTCGCTCCGTGGGATGTGCTGGGAATTCATGGCAGGGGATCCCACAGAGCTGGGGGGGATCTGGGGGGTGACAGCAGGTTCCCAGCCCCAGCAGCCCGTGCTGTGTGTGCCACTGAAGCAGTGTGAGGTGCCTTCCCGCGGGGATCACGGGGAGCAGAGCGGTGCTCTCCCGTGGCTGGGGGTCTGTGCAGCTCTGCTGTGTCCTGTCCTTCCCTGGGCACTGATTTCTTTGAACACCAGCTCTCTGTGTATCCTCCTTTGAAGCTGTTTTGGCTGCCCCCGTTGAGGAAGGGCCTGGTGAACGCAGTGTGGGAAATGCTATTGTGATTTTACAGGGCTTTTATGTTGTCTGAATAAAGGGCATCTCTGTACAAGAACAATTTGAACAAATGGCATCCACTCACCACGTTTCTCCCTCTCCCCTCCCAGCCTGCTTCTATTCCTGCATCCTGCTCCTGTGGAGGAGGACACAGTTTATGTAACGCTGATTTGAAAGGGAACTACCCAGAGCTCTCCTTTTTTACTGTTACAACTCTACTGATGCAGTAATAAAGGATCTAACAGAGGAACACTTCCCTGCCTTAAGATTATTCATATTCCCAGAGGCCGTGGTCCTGGAAACTTTGAGGTACTTGAAGTTTTCTAAGGAGATGGTGATTGATGGTAGATTTCTTTGGGGTTTTTTTGGGAACGTGGCTCTTCATTAAATGCATTTTGGATTAGTGAGGAGCTCTGTGCTGAAACCACAGGGTGGAATCTTGACGGCTAGCAGTGATTATTTATCCCTGGAAGATGCATGGACAGGTGAGAGTGGTTTGAATGGCCCTTTTGTGCCCATTTCAGTCTCCAGGGACCACTAAGCCCCTGATTTCTTCTTCAAGCTGGCCCATAAGAAGCCAGTAAGCGTTGATGAGTTGGGAATATTCAGTGAAATGTTGCAGCAGTGGCTGATTTCACTCAAAGCTGTTCAATCCTCGCCTGCCTCACTGCAGGCAGGGGCTGAGCTGGAGCAGATGTTTGCCTCCAACTGTGCATCCTGGCTTGGGGAGTGAGCAGAGCCAGGGAAAACGCACCAGACTGGAGGCAGAGGCTCCCCCATTCCCCAGAATGTTTTTCCAGTTGGTTTTGTCGTGTGGAGCTGAAGTCCCTCTGCAGGGACACGGCTGGGTCGTGGCGCAGAGATTTAAACCCTGCAGTGGCCTGGGAGAAGCTGTAACCCCTGGCTCAGAGGTCACTCTGTAAATGTGCTTTGGGAAGCCATCCCAGGTGGTGTTCCTGGGCTTTTTTTCGTCAGGATGTGCTGTGGATGCAGCCTGTGAGATGGGAGGAGCAGGGTGTGTGGGGCCTGGTGCTGCAGGAGGGTCTTCCTTGGTGTTCTCCTTCTCTTCCTCTCCTTTGGCCCCTGTGGATTTGCTCCAGCCCCACTCGGGTAACATCAGGGAGCTTAGGTAGAGTGATTCCACCAGGTCCTGTAACTGGGAGCTGCTCCTGCTCTTCCTTTTATTCTTTATTTTCCTGCTTACTTTGATGGTGAAAATTATTTAATCTTGATAAAGGTGCCACAAAGGCATGGCCAGAAAAGAAAATTGAGAAACCTGGAGTCAAACTCCCCCTTTTGAGCCCCTCCCTTGTATTCCTTGGAAGCTCCCCTGTGGCATTAATGACACATTAAAGCCCTTTGGCTTTGGAAAGTGCAAGGGGACAAGGAGACAGTGGGGATCTTTGGCCAGATGGACCTTTCTGAGCTTTCCCAGCAGTGCTGAGGACAGAGTTCAGCATCCCTGGCACGCTCTGTCAGAGATGGGGCCTTGCAGAGTCCCCTGAAACCCTTTTTTACTGCCTGTTGTTGTTGTCATTTTATTTTGGCAGCACCTCTGATGTAATTCAGTATTTCCAGTGGCCACGTTCCATCCTGGAAATGACACCAGACGGGAAGAGAAAGCAAAATCCTCCCAGCCCCTCCAGCAGGAATGATTTAATTCCTTTCTGCTGGCTTTGCTCACTGTTTTAAAGCCCTCACCTGTTGTACCTGAGTGTTGGGAGCGTCCTGAAGGAGCATCTGCAGAGGGAGGGTTTGTGCCTGAATTATTGGAGCTTTGCTGTGGAAACCTGTGGGGAAAATCCCTGGGAAGGCTGAGGCTGTGCTCCTGGTGGTCCAGGGATAACACACCCTGGACCTCAGTGAGCTCCAGACCGTGCCAGCTGTGCCTGTAATTAGACAGAGCCTTGTCTTTTTGCCCTTTTCCTCATTAAATCAATCTCTGTGTGTGTGGTGCTGGGATGTGGAAGTGGCCCCTCCTCTCTGTGCCCTGGAATTTCCCTTTGCCCGTGGCCAGGTGTTTGCTGGAGCAGTGCCTGGTGCCCACACAACATCCCAGGAGTTCATCTGCTCTGCTGCCCGCTGAGGAAGTTCTTCCTCCACCCCAGGAGGTGCTCTGCAGTCTCCTGTAAAACAGGAACCATTATTCTCAGGTCTGTGGTTCCCAAATGCTCCTGGGCATTTCTGCACTGATGTTACGAAGTGAAAGCATTGAGGAATTTTCTCTTTGGGCTGTTTACTTTGAACAACCAGCTGACAGGAATAATTGATTTTGATAGGAGTTAGGACTTCACCTGGAAGACAGGCAGTGTTCAGGGGATGTCACACCAAATGTCCTTGTCACCTGCTGCATTTCTTCTCACTGCTTCTCTCTTCTCATGGGTAGGACATTTTCCCAAATATCTAAGTCCTCATTTTCCTAAATTTACAAGGCTGAGGTTTTGTGACTTCTCCTGGTGGGCACAGAGAACATAATTTGATTTTCAGCAACCTTCACCCTCCAGAAAACCGCTGTGTCTGGGAGAGTGTGCTTTAAGATTTGACTATTTCTATTGTGGTAATTATTCCTGAATCCTGTTCTTTGGGTTTGGCAGTGGCCAAACTGGAGCTGGGACGAACGTGAAGATGTGGGAAATGTAAACTTGTGCATCAGCCAGCCAAAGACAGAGTAATTTCTGGGGCATGATTCACCTGGCTGGAAGGTAGGTTGCTGAAATAGCCGGGATGAATCACGCTCCAGATGTGTCTCTTTCTCTTCACTGGCTGTCAGGGAGTCCAGATGACTTCCCTCTGTGGGAGAATCTGACTTTATGGGAGAGAAGTTCCTTTCAAGGTCTTTGGCTGAGTATCTCTGAGCACAGCGCTAAGCCCCAGCTTCGAAGCAGAGAGACGTGAACTTTCTGGAGTGAAGAGCTCCTGTGTTGAATTCTCTCCGAAAATAATATTTCATGCTGACCTTTCTCCAGTTTGTCATCTCCTGCTGCTGCAGATGTCAGGTTCTGTCTCCACAACCCTGCCCAGAGAGAGCTGGACGGCTCCATGGATGCAGCAAGATGTCTTGCAACATAAATTAAACTGGATTTTTCATTTGAGGCCCTGACATTCTCTCAATGGAACTCCAGTTCTGCCATCCCACTGCCGTCCTTTTGGTACAGGCTGAGCTGGATTTGTGTTCCAGAAGGTCCAGGCTTGCTTGCAGGGTTCCTGGGATGTGGGATCCCTTCCTTGGGCTGTCAGTAAGGACCAGGGGCTGGGAAGGACCAGCCCTTGCTGGCCCTGCTCAGTGAGAACCAAGGACTTGGAGCCTTTCTCCTTGAGATCGAGAAGCACCTGGGAAAGCCACCCCAGCTCCTGACATCCCCTGAGAGCACCTTCCAGACCTCTGTGTTGTTCACACAAAAAGGCTGAGGTGTCACCCCCTGTCCCTTGGTGTCCCTCTGCGGTCCCTGCCGGCCCTCAGCGCTGGCCAAGCCGTGCTCCTCAGAGCTGGGATTTGTGCCTAGGGCTGGGGAGTGGATTTTTGCAAAGTAGGCTGGGAGGGTTTGCAGCACAGTCCCTCTGAAGTTTGGGCTCGGTGACGTTTCTGTGGCAGTTTGTGCCCAGAACTGCCTGTGTGTGAAGTGACAGCGGAGTCCATGGCAGCTGAAGCAGAAGCAGCAGGAACACGGCTCCTGCGTAATAGCTCTGTTCCTGGTTCCTCATCAGTGGGAAAGGGACTAAAATACCCAATGGCATGAACAAAAGGAACAAGTGTCAGGCCAACCCGAGTCGTTTTTTGACAAGGAAACTGATTTTCTAGCCAGAGAGAACGTACTCGACTGCATTTACTGAGAGAAGCTGAAAGCAGGATCACTGTGAGCCACGGGTGGGAGGTGGCTGTGGGGAAAGGGGGACATGTGAGGTATTACTGGGAGATTGCTGTGACACTGGGATAAATATTTCATGCTGTTTCACGAATCTCTGCTAAGGTCCCTTTGGGAATAGTATTTGCAATTCTGGTCATCTGTGTTCCAGAAGAATGCAGGCAGGCTGTGTGGAAGCCTGAAAGGGCTGGTGAAATGCCTGGGGGAGGGAAAAGCTGTGGGTTGGGAGGGCAGAACTTCCTTACCTGGGGAACCACACCTGGGCAGTGTCCTTAAACGTGGCAGAGGGGCAGCACTGGGGAAGGAGAAGAGCTCAGTCCTGGCAGAAGAACAGATAATGGTTACCTGGTCTCAAATGTGTTTGGGCTTTCTTCAGCTCTGAAGTCTCATCCCTTCCAGATCTGTCCCAGGTTCTCTGTGCTTTAAACTGATCCCTGTTAATGAGAGCATCCAGGAATCTTGATTGGGAGCAGAGCAGGGGTTGTGAGGAGGCCCTGGAGCAGGTCTGAGCATCCAGCTGTTGTGCTGGAATCAGAAATCAGTCTGTAGAGCCGTTATCTCTCCAGATGTGGCTGCCCTGCTTTGCTGAGCCCAGAGCTGGGGTGACACACAAAGGGGACAGGTTTCTTCTGCAGCTGATTCTGAGTTAGGAGGGACAATTTTGTCCAAGTGAAAGTGGGAGGAACACAGCTTGACTTTGCTGCCCACCAGCTGGGTCCATCTGGGTTTTCAGGATGAAAGGCACTGCCAGGTTAAGCCTGGTAGGTGTTGCTGCTCTGTGTAGGACTGACCCTACAGCTGAAGGGCTGGAAGTGCAGCTCTGACTGTCCCAAACCCAAGGAGATCAGTTTTTTAGAGGAAAGCCAGTCCAAGGCAAATGGTTAAATCAGGCCCTTTAATCTGTTGACTGGATTTTCTGCATGACGTGAATGTTCTCTGTTGGTGCTGAGAACCTGAAGCTGTGCTGGAAGGTCTCCTTCAGGTTCTCACTGTGCAGGGGTTTGGGGAAGCCAGACTTCCATTAAGAGCTCTCTAATCTCTGCCAGAGCTTCTACACTTGCATAACCACTGTGAGGAGTTACTGTCTGTGTGCTTGGTGTTCCTGCCCGAGCTGGGAGGACACTGTGGCTCTCAGAGCCTCACCACAGCAAGGTCTGGAATGGTCACAGGGCTGAGCTCTGTCCCTGTGAGCTCAAACTGGGGCTTGGAGGGAGCCCAAGTCAATGGTGAGGGTGTCTCAGTGGCAGAAGTAATGAAGGAGGCCCAGGATGGCTCTGACAGGCTGATTCTCATATGGGGAAGATCTGTGTTTGCTGGGGCAGCCTCAGTGCTCAGCACAGAACTCCTGCAGTGGGCGAAACATAAACACAATTTATTGCTCTGTTAATAACCACACAGCTGTCATTCAGAGGAGCAGGGGTGTCCTGGGCATGGATGGATGGAGGGATGGAGGGATGGAGGGATGGATGGATGGATGGATGGATGGATGGATGGATGGATGGATGGTGGTGTGGAAGCACAGGCATCAGTGGTGGGATGATCCCTCCTGCCAGCATGGAGCAGGAGTTTCATGTCTGTCACAAAGGAGAGCTGCTCTGTGCTGGAGCTCCAGGAGCTCCACATGCAGAGATGTCCCCGAGCTCCTGTCAGACACCAGGCTGGCCTCACTCCAGTGTCCAGGGGCCAGGATCTGCTCCGTGCAGACCATCCCAACAGCCAGGACCAGCGGGGTTCCCTGGGCACAGCTCGGGCTGGGCTGAGCTCCAGGCCAGGGCTGGGCCAGGTCAGCAGCGTGCCAGAAGTGAGGGGTGTCAGTACATCACCAGCGCTAAAATGGGCAACCTCCAGTTTCAAAAAACATTCTAAAAACGTGCACTAACTTTGCTTGGATGTGCATGGAAAGCCTCCCGAGCCTCGGACACTTCAACTGAAGTGAAAATCCCTTTGCAGGGCGCCACGGCTTGTTCGTGTTTTTGGGAAGTGTGCGTCGTGCCGGTGGAGTTACCCCTGACAGATGTGCACATGTGGAGCTGGGAGGGGAGCTGCCAGCAGCTGGGAGACACCGGCCAGGGCGCCTGGAGCTTGCCTGGCGTGGCTGGGAGCAGGGTGGGGGCGGTGGGGACAAGGTGACAAGGAGGAAGGAATCGCCGCGGGGAGGCCGTCGGGCCGCGAGCTTCGCTGCGTGTGCTGCCGGGCGTGCGCGGGGCCGGGCTGCGGCGTGCCCTGACTGTGCCTTTTCTCTCCCCAAGCTGATCAGTGGTGGTTCCATTGTCAGTGCTGAGGCAGTATGGGATCACGTCACCATGGCCAACCGGGAGTTGGCGTTTAAAGCAGGAGACGTCATCAAGGTCCTGGATGCTTCCAACAAGGACTGGTGGTGGGGTCAGATCGACGACGAGGAAGGATGGTTTCCCGCCAGCTTCGTGAGGGTGAGTGACTCTCTGCTTTTCGCTGCTCTGAGGAATCACTGCTGATGCTCAGGGCATCAGGAGCTGAGCTCTTACTCAAGTTTTTACTCTGTTTGTTCTCACTGATACTGATTCCCATTTCTTTGCTTTTTTTCTGTCCAAAAAATGGGGAGCAAAGGAGGTTTCCAATGAAATGAGAGCGGGGCAGAGGGAGGCTGGGATGAGGATTGGCTTTTTGGGATGTGGAGGGGCCTTTCCTGGGTGTCTGTTGGAGCCTCTCTCCTTAAGCTGTTCTTCTTCAACAAACCCCATCCCTGGAAGTGTCCAAGTGTTGGATGGGGCTTGGAGCAACCTGGGATAGTGGAAATGTCCCTGCCCATTCCAGGGGTGGGATTGGGTGGTCTTTAAAGTCCCTCCCAACCCAAACCACTCTGAGATGCCATGATTCCATGAAAACCAGTCCAGGATTGTGTGGGCTGTGAGGAGATGATTTGGTGGGGCCTAAAAATTCACGCCAGCTCCAGGGGACCTGGGTTTGGAAGAGCTTTCTGCCTGTCTTACCTTCTTCTCTGAACCCTCCCTCTTCTGGGCAACATCAAGCATCCCTGTGTTGATTAGTTCATCTGGGAAACAGCCATTGGATTAGGAAAATTGGGTTAAAATGTGTGATCTGGTGTTTCCTGGGGATGTACAGTGACTATCAACGAGGAACCCAGACCTCTGCTTGCTGCTATCTCCCCAGGACACAATTTTTTCCCCTCTGGTGCAGCTCCTGTGTCTCTCCCGGGTCTGGCCAGTGCCAAGAGTGAGAGATCCATGACTGGAGCTGGAGCTGGAGCTGGGCTGCCCAAAAAAGTTAATGCTGTTACTCTGGCCTGGGACAACAAAATTGTGTTTGGTGTTTTGAGTCTGACCCTGCAGCCAGTGGTGGCAACAAGTCTGGAAAATGGGTTTGTATCAGGTGTGATTGGGGTGAAAACCTTCTTGCAGAAACGCTCTCACCTGTGTCACTGACACGTCCCCTCTGTGCTGCAGCTGGAAAGGCTGAACGAGAACAATCTCATTTTGTTTGCTTAATTTAAACACTGCAATATTCTGGGCCGTTTTAACCTCTCAGTGCACTGACCAGTGCTGCTTTCTTTGTGCTTCTGGGGAAAAGATTTACCAGCCCTTTTGTGTGATGTCACAAACGCTGTCCACGGGAGGTTTAAGAGCAGTCTGCTTTTGCATTGTCCTGGTTTTTAAAAACACACCAAAAAACCAAATGAACCAGTGTCTCAAGGCCCCAACCCACGGATCATTTGGCTTGGCTGAATTCCCCATCTCTCCCTACACATTCCCAAGGCTGGGAGGATGGTTTTGGAAACCAGGGAGAACAAAGGAGAGGGGAATCCCTGAGTGAATCTCAGACTGAGATGTCTGGAACAAATCCTGGATCCTCATCCTTGGTGCTGAGGCTCACCAGAGCCTTACCAGGCAGCTTTCTGTCCAGTATCCCAAGGAGACCAATCCTTCCATCAGCTCTGCAGGAGGCTGGCTTGGCTGTTCCATCTGGGAATCACTTGTGGAGGGCAGGCAGGGCCCAGAGGGGAGCAACGCCTGGCTGTGCTGCCTTCATGAGAATTAATACTTAAAACCAAGAGTTCTGGCCTGTTTTGTGTGCAGGTCTTGAAGGGAGGCTGGAGGGGAAGATTTGCCCCCCAGGTTTCCAAAGGAGCTGAATAAGAAATGAAAGAACTGCAAGAAGAGCAGATGAGCACTCACATCATGAGGAGGCTGCGTTTTTCTCTGTTGTACTTTGAGCCCTGCTTTTTTAAGATGATGCCAGAAAACTGCCTGATTTAGCCTGGGTGGTTCTAGTTTGCAAAATAATTGCTTTTCTTTATGTTTCTCTTATGCAAGCACAGAAGGAAAAGGGAACAATATGTTGCATAGAATATGAATAGCACTCGAGTGAGGGATGTCAGACAGACCAGACCAGACAGGTGTAAAGCCAACTAGGATTAATTTCAGGACATTTTAGACTCCAGGCCTCTTGGAAGTATTAACAGAACATCACTGCACAGTTGGGTTCCTCTCAAAGTCCTTTGAATCACTTCTGAGGACAAAACTGGGCTGGGAACCCAGTTTGCAATGAGATGTCTGACGCTTCTTGCTCTCCAGCCAGATCATCTGAAAACCTTTGGCAAAGCATTTGGCACTCACGGAATCTCATAGCAGGAAACTTCACATTTGCAAGTGGAGAGGAAAACAGGAACCTGCTGATTCCCTTGGCCTCCTTTACATGACAGCCAGGGGTGGAAAACAAAACCTCTCCTGAATTCCTTGCTCACCCAGCAATTGTCTCCCTGCTCACACCTGCAGTAATCCTCTTAGTAGCTCTGGACTTGGATAGAAGGAAAGGGGAGAGAGGAAAGTTTTGGGAGCACAGGAACTTTCAAGGAGAAGCTGGATGATAAAGCAATGTGTTTTTTGGGGAAGAGAAAGCGCAGCACAGGAGCCAGCATGGGATGGTGAATGGTTTCTGCAGGGAGCTGCTGCACTCAGGGACAAGGTTATGAAAACCCCTAAGTCAGAAAGGTGGATCAGAACCCCAGAACTAAATGTTAGACTCAGCAATGAGCTGGGTTTAGACAGATGAAGGTGTCTGTGTTGTGTTTCAGTGCCTGTTCTGAGCACACTGGACACCCACAGGGTTGCTGCACGGTGTCTCTGAACATCCTGTCAGCTTCCAGTGGTCTGACAGGCTGGGAGGTACAGCTGGAAAAAACCAGCAGGCATTTTAAACAACATTTCCCATTCTTGTGGTGGTAATGCCACTTTTTTCTCCCCTGTGGACGGCAGAGCCTTGGGCTGTGTGTACATCACGGGCTGCAGATGAGTTTTTGCATAAGCAGCACATTGACACTGGCTCAGAAAAGCAGGCTCAGTGTTGGGAGGGAGGGATTTATAGCAGAGAATAACAGTCCAGGGCTCCCATGGATCCACTGTTGTGCCTTGAGGTCTCCTTTAGAAAGCACAGCAAGCCTCTAAACAAAGTTTTGATTGCAGAGCCCCTCATCAGGTGTCCAAAACAGCCCAGGTGAGACTCTCCAAACACAGGAAATCAAATGGTTTCATGTTTGGGCTCTGGCATATTTCCACTGCAAGAGAAATAAAAAAGAGTAAAGCTTATGGATGCTGTGCAGTGGAATCTTTCCTCAGAGACGTGCCAGAGTGCACCTGTCCTGGGCAGAGAGGGGATTTATTCCTGTGTAAAGCTCTCCTTAGTCTCTTTGGATACCAGACTGAGCTCACAGAATATATTTCTTCTCACCTCAGCAGTGCTGACTCTCCCTTCCTTACGTTACTGAGCCAAGGTAAAGAGCAAAACTGGGGCTGAGGAGCTTTTACTGCAGCTTCCTGAAGTGCCTGGTGACTGGAGAAGGGAAGAAATGGTCCTCCCAAGGCCTGAGCAAGGAGGGGGTGTAAAATCATCGTGGTCTCCTCTTCAGGAGAAGGTGCAGGGGTGGAGAAGTGCAGGGGTGGCAGTGCTCCATGTTCTCTCTCATCACTGCCTCGGTTCCCCCAAGTGTTGTAATTTTAGATTGATTTTCCTGCTGAAAAGCTGCCTTTGACCCATTTTATTTTCTGCTGGTAGAGGAGAAGTGCTGGATAAATGGGAGTGAGCTTTTAAGGAGCTGTGGAGAAGGAGAGTCTGAACCCAGAGCCTGGTCCCAGAGCCTGGTCCCAGTGCCTGGCAGCTCATGCCTTTATTGGATTAGGTGGGTTTAGCTTTTGGGTGCCTGCTCTGTTGCAGGTGTAATTCCACATCTTGCTGCCCCATCTGCTTCTTTTGACCTGTAAAATCTGATTGTGTCTTGTTGGAACAGCTCATCACTCACCTGCTTTTCCCCCTGCTTAGCATTCCCTCAGAGCCAGTGGCATCCAGGTGAGATTTCCCGAGGAAAGAGGATGGAGCTGAGGTGTCCTCACCTGTTGGACAGAGCTTGGGATGTGCTGCAGTGCCTGAGATTTGATTTGATTCTCCCATGGCAAATCCAGCTTAAAAATAGCTCTGCTGGAGGTAGGGCCCAGCACAGGCAGCACTGCTGGGGACAGGAGGAGCTGCAGAGCTTTGGGGTTTCCTAAAGGCAGAGCAGCATTTCAGCATCCCAGGGCTGCCAGCACAGCTCAGACATGTCACATCCATCAGGTCCCCAAAGGGTCACACGCTGGCACTTGGCCCTTCCCTGGTTTGCAGGTGCAAAAGCAGAGTTTTGAGGCCATTCTTTGAGTCAGGAAAACCAGGCACGAACCTCCCCAGCCCCTTCCAGGCACAGAGCTCCAGAGCCCCTTCCCTGTCCCTGTCCCTGTCCCTGTCCCTGTCCCTGTCCCTGCTCTCTCTGGGCACTGAGCTGAGCCTGTGCCTGCCCTGTGCTTCCCTGGGTGTTCCTTTTCTCCCTTTCTGAAAGGATACCACTCACAGAGAACGTGGATTAGCACAATGCAGCCATCAGCTCTCCCTGGCTCCCATCAGCTCTCCCTGGCTCCCAGAACTGCTCCTTAGGGAAAAGGGGCCCTTTTTATTTGATTCTTTTACTTTTATCTGCCTCTGCAAGTTCTTCCATTACGCAAGAGCTGGTCATGACTTCCCAATTAGGGTTGAATTTTGAAACAGGACTGGGAGCCTCATGATAAGCCTGTTCCTCTGCACATGGAGGGGTTTTTCAATGGGAAACATCACGTAGGACCAGCATTATGCAACTTGATTTCTTTTTTTTTCTGTAGTTTTCACTGATTTCTTTTAATTAATTCTTGATACAGAGTGCTTGAAATGGCTCTCAGGGCTTGGTGCTTTGGCTGCTGGGTCTTTTTCATGGCCTGGGGGAAACCCTCCCCAGGGCTGTTTTATTTTACAGCCCCCGTGTTTTGCATTGCAGAGGTGTTTAAAGAGGGCCTGGATTTATTGTTGTGGGGTTGTTGGTGGTTGCTGAGCAGCTGGTTGTTGTTTATCCTTAGAAACAGAGCCACTGGATGCAGGAATTCAGTCTGGGATGGCAGAGCTGTGCCAAGCCACGGCCCTGAGCTGCTGAGGAGGGCAGGAGGGGAGCCTGGAGAGGCTGCCTGGGATCCGAGTGAGCAGCAGGGCTGAGAAGCTGCCAGGGAATTCCTGTCCCATCCCTGCTCCATGGAAATCCCCACGGGGATGGCAGCCACCCATCCTGAGCTGGGAGTGCTGGGGAGATGGGATGAAACTGGGAGAAAACGAGAGTTTTGAAGTTTCTTTTAGAGAAATGGAGATATTTGCACTGGGAGGGAGGGGCAGCTGTGCATCTGTGTCCCGTTGGAAGGACAGGGAGCAGACTGACCTTTTCCCAGGAGTGGGATCTCAGCTGTTCCCCACAGCAAGGAGGGAAATTCAGGCATTTCAGGCATTTTGGGGGGTCCCATGTGTGTGAAACACCCTGTTACAGCTGCTGGGCTCAAACAGGAACGTTGCAGCTTTGTCCAAATCAGCTCCATGTGACATTGCAGAGGTTCCTGGGCGAAGGCAGCATCTCCCCAGAGTGGCTGTTGCACCTCGCTGTCCCCTGCAGCTCCTTCAGTGTCACTGAGGCACAGAGGATCCAGCTTGGGGAGGTGGCACTGGGACACAGGACACAGTTAACCCTTGGAGTGCCACCTTCCCCTGGCCCAGCTCCTCCCCAGCCCGGAGAGCTGAAGGTGCAAACCCAGCCCCAGCTCTGTCTCAAGGATGAGAGCAACAATTTGGTGATTTCAGTCCATATTTCAACACCTCCATGAGTTTTTCCATGATTATCCCTGGGTTTGGGTCAGAAACCTCCTCCAGCTGCAGTGCCTGGCCCAAGGTCGGTGTCAGAGCTGCCACTGCACCTCAGCTTTTATTACTCATGGTCCCAACTTCAAATGATGCCCTGGAAGAAGGATCCTTGCTGGAATTTCAGAGAACTTCAGAGGTTTAGATGGAAAACAGGAGTGTTTGAGCAACACAGTGGGATTCATCCTTCCAGCTCCCCAGGCTGGGGAGTGCAGGGTGGAAGCACCTTCAGCTTCCTCTGGAGCTGATAAAATTGTTGCATTTGTTTTTAATCTGAGGCAGAAGCCATCCAGACTGGAACTGTAATTTTTTTCCCCTTTGGGAACAGAGATCCTAGCAGGGAGGAGCAAAAATTTCATTAAGGAGGAAAGCAGGACTCCTGAGATTCGCAGATGGGGAAGGAGGGAGTGTTCCTGCCGTGCACAAAAGGCAGCCTGAATTTCAGGAATCATGAAAGTTCCCAAGTTTGCTGTCTGCCTTGGAGTTTCAAAGCCTTTAGGATTCATGACTCAGGCTTACACACACGTGCTTTGTTAGGATTAGATCTTTCCTGCTTTTGTTTTTTAATGAAAATCACATTTTTTCTCATGATCACCTGACTCCAGGAGGCAGAGCTTCCAAAAACACGCTCTGCTGCCAAACTGGCAGGGATCTCAGAAAACTTGGTGGCAAGCTGTTCCAGTTGGGTTTGGGAAGGCTGCAAAATCCCTTTTCACAGGAGAAGAAAAGCAGGGTGGGAAGTTATTTTAAACTTCAGGCAGCAGGGTTTAATCCCCACTCTGGTGCTGCTGGATTTGCCACATCTGTTTGGTTTGGAATGCTGATGAAGCTGGCACAAGGACATATCCCTGTGCCATTCCGTCCTTCCCAGGACCCATTTTCCCTTCTCAGGGTGTCCCCAGGTTGTCCCAGCAGAGCCCCCACTGGAATTGGTGGCACTGCTGTCAGTAGTTGCCCCTGAGGTCGCTTGCACCAGCAGGGACATTGCACTTGATTTTTTATTTATTTTTTATTCATTTTCCAGCATAAACCCCTGCTCGTGTTCATGGGGTGTTGCTCTGCCTCAGTGGACCCCAAACCTCTTCCAGAGCAGGGTGGATTTGCTGAAAGAGGCTTTTCCAACTGCTTTTGGGTTGTTTTTCTGGTCAAGAGGCATTTATTTTGGCGTGCCAGGAGAGGTTTTCCACACTGGATCCCGCTGGTCTCGGGTGGGATTGGATCACCAGCTCCCTGCTTCCCCTCACAGTGCCCAGCCAGGCCTCCCAGTGCTGATGGAAATCCTACCAAACCCCATTTTTATCCCCCAAATTTGCAGCATCATGAACATCCTGCTGAAGGAGAGATGGGTTTGGGGTTGGTTTGGGTTTTTTTCTTGGCCTTTACAACTCAGTGTGGGAGGGCAGAACGTGGGAGCTGCAGGAGGTGGTTTGGCAGAGCAGCTGTTGGTTGGGAAGGCAGGTTTTTACTTTTACAGGTTTACTTTTTACTTTACTTTTTACTTTACTTTTACTTTACTTTTACTTTTGCAGGTTGGGAGGTTTTTACTTCCCTAATTTACAGGAACACTGCCCTTTACAAGCTGGGTAAAGCCCAGTTTAAACTGAATAACAGGGAAATAGGAAAAACTATTAGCACTGAAAGGAAGCCTGAAGATCAGGTTAATGGTGCTGCTCTTGGTTTCCTTGTACTCTGTGTATGGACAGTTCCACTGCTCACAGGAAAATGTGTTTTTAGGTTTGAAAGTGCCCAGGATTTGGGGACTTGAAGCGCTGAGGAGAGAAGTTGCTTCATTCCCATCACAGCTGAGGTGGTCTGTGAAAGACAGGGGTATTTCTGTCAGCTCTAAGCTTTATTTAATGTTTGTTTACAAACTACCCCGAGCCCAATTTGAGTCAATCAGAGTTATTTTAAGCAGGTTTTGTGGGAAAAGGTAACAGAAGGAGCCCTTGATCCGTATGGTGTGTGCAGAGCTGCTTCAGACACACAGGAGAGAGTTGGAATTTGCAATTTCAATGTCTTTTATTTATTTGATGTTGGAAGGAAACTTCAGAAGTGTGCTGAAAACACAGTGATCCTTTCTCACTGCTTGTTGTGATTTTCAGTGCCCAGTGCACCCATCCCAAGCTGCTCTCAGCTCCCCAGGTTTTAGGGGACTTGCTCAGGGGTGTCCTGTCCGTGTGCTTTGGGGATCCCAGGGTTTGGGGATCCCAATCCTGGGATGCTGAGATGTGGGATTTGCCTGAGCCAGGCTGTCCCTGTGAACTGATGAGGAAAGCTGCTGAGAAATGGGATCAGGGCTCCTTCCCAGCCCCTGGCCTGGGAGGTCCCAGAGCCCCAGCACCACGACCCAGTGCTGATGTCCAGTTCAGATCTCTGAACCAGCCACGTCTCCACCTCGAATCAGTCCCCTGGGAAGGGCTGACCCTGCTCCCAGAGGATCCTCCTGTTCAGACAGACCCCAGCTGGAGGTGGCAGAGCTGGGACAGCAGTGCTTGACACCAGTAGCTGCAGCTGTGCTCAGGCTGCTCTGTTTTACTGGTGCCCATCTCAGTCTGGAGCTCTTGGCAGCACCCAGTCACCCTGTCACAGGATGATTTTGTATTTGGGATCAAAGCAGCCAACACTGGCAACCCCCCCAGAGATGGGGAGCGCGTGGGGAACCATTTGGGGCCGGTTGCACCAGTGTGGAACTGGGCAGTGTGGGCTGGGAGCTCTGTGGGGTGAGGAGGGGTGGATCTGATATCTCCCAGAGCCAGCCCCCCGTGCTGCTGTTGGGAATGACCCCTTTGCTGTCCCCTGTCTCCTGCAGCTGTGGGTGAACCAGGAGGATGGGGTGGAGGAGGGAACCAGCGAGGTGCAGAACGGCCACTTGGACCCCAGCGCCGACTGCCTGTGCCTGGGCAGGACCGTGCAGAACCGCGACCAGATGAGAGCCAACGTCATCAATGAGATCATGAGCACCGAGCGCCACTACATCAAACACCTCAAGGACATCTGCGAGGTACCTGGGGCACACCTGGGGGCTGGGACACACCTGGGGCTGCTCTGGGTCTGTCCCCATCACATCAAACACCTCAAGGACATCTGCGAGGTACCTGGGGCACACCTTGGGGGCTGGGACACACCTGGGGGCTGGGACACACCTGGGGGCTGCTCTGGGTCTGTCCCCATCACATCAAACACCTCAAGGACATCTGTGAGGTACCTGGGGGCTGGGACACACCTGGGGCTGCTCTGGGTGTGTCCCCTCCACGTCAAACACCTCAGGGACATCTGTGACATACCTGGGGCTGGGGCACACCTTGGGGCTGCTCTGGGTCTGTCCCCTCCACATCAAACAGTTCAGAGACATCTGTGAGGTACCTGGAGCACCCCTGGGGGCTGCTCTGGGTCTGTCCCCTCCACATCAAACAGTTCAGAGACATCTGTGAGGTACCTGGAGCACCCCTGGGGGCTGCTCTGGGTCTGTCCCCTCCACATCAAACAGTTCAGAGACATCTGTGAGGTACCTGGAGCACCCCTGGGGGCTGCTCTGGGTCTGTCCCCTCCACATCAAACAATTCAGAGACATCTGTGAGGTACCTGGAGCACACCTGGGGGCTGCTCTGGGTCTGTCCCCACCGCATCAGACACCTCAGGGACATTTGTGAGGTACCCAGGGCTGGGACCAGGACACAGGGGGCTGGGCCAGAGCTGAGCCTGGGTTTGTCCCTGGGTGATTTGCTGCAGTGTCTGAGGACTGTGTCTAATGGAGGAGCAGCATCTGTCAATAAGTATTGACAGTTCTGAGAATTTCCTGCTGGATCTGATAATTCCTTTGGTTTGTATTAACTGCAAGTGCAATTTCCTGGCCTTTATTCCATAGCTCTTTGACTAAAACATGATGAGGTTGAGATCCTTCAAGCAGTCTTCTTAATTAAAACCCAATGCCATCTACTTTTGAACTTGTGATTGAGGAAATTAGGTTGTAATTAAACCAATCAGTTACCCATGTCATCTGTGCCTTTCATGTCGGGTTCACAATTTCCCCTGGCTCAGGATGGCCCCCATTTGCCTTTTTTATGGCGAGACCGAGGGCAAAATGTTCCCACCATGGGAAATGAAGAAGGGAACCAGCAAGCACTGGGCTTCAGTGGCTGACCCCACGAGTCCCCAGCTTGGTTGTTGTTAGTTAGGTTACAATTAACCTCTACAACCCCTTAAGTTCAGGATTAGTGCCCTGAGCTGAGCCCAGAGTGCAGAGCACGTGGTGCTGGGTGTTTGGGGAGGGGAGCACGCGGCTGTGCCGGAGAGCTCGGGCACCGTGAGCAGAGATGTCCTTATCACTGGCAGGCAGAAGTTGGTTAGCTCTGAAATCAAAGTCTGGGGATGGCTTTCAGCTCATCCCTCGCAGTGTTTAGGGTTTAGTGAGCCTGTGCCCAGTCAATGTGGTGAAGCCCCTGGTGAATTGTGCTTAGAAGAATGGCTTCCTCCCTTCGTCCTCGCTGCTTTTCTCTCGGCCAGGCAGAGCAGCCGTCCAAAAAGCATCTATGGCACTTCTCAAATATGGAAGAGTCTTGGGATTTCAATCTGGAAACAAATGAGCTTAATTTCACTGTGCTATTTCGGTCAGAGAGCTTTGCATTGGAGAAGGGAAGAACTGCAGGCTGTTTCTTTTCCTGCATTTGCACTTTGCTGTTGGGAACTGAATAAACCTTAACTTGCTTCTCCAGCCAACTGGGGGTCTCAGGGGGTGCAGACAGGTTCAGCTGTGGTGACATCCATGGGGGGACACTGATTTACTGCCCCTAATGATACGTCCCAGACAGGAGAGATGCAGAAAACTCTTTCTTTGCTCTGTGTGATGCAGACGGGATCGAGGGGCTCAATCTCACCTGCAGGTAGAGCACCAGGAAACGATTCAGCTGAGGAAGGGAGGAGGGCTGAAATGGCCATTCTCATCTGTGGAGTGATGGCTGTGCCTTGCTGGAGAGAGGCTCGTTATGCTCAGTGTAATCACAGCAATCCCTTTGCCTGGGGAAGGCTCCAGGCAGCTCCGTTGGCACAGCGGGGCGTGAGCAGGGCTGGGGAGGCAGAGCCGGGGCTGGGCTGGGCTCCCTGTGTCCCCAGGAGGGTGGCACAGGGCTGCTGGGCTCCCCATGTCCCCAGGAGGGTGGCACAGGGCTGCTGGGCTCCCTGTGTCCCCAGGAGGGTGGCACAGGGCTGGGCTGGGCTCCCTGTGTCCCCAGGAGGGTGGCACAGGGCTGCTGGGCTCCCCATGTCCCCAGGAGGGTGGCACAGGGCTACTGGGCTCCCTGTGTCCCTGGGTGGGTGGCACAGGGCTGCTGGGCTCCCTGTGTCCCCAGGAGGGTGGCACAGGGCTGCTGGGCTCCCCGTGCTCCTGGGTGGGTGGCACAGGGCTGCTGGGCTCCCCGTGTCCCCAGGAGGGTGGCACAGGGCTGCTGGGCTCCCCGTGTCCCCAGGAGGGTGGCACAGGGCTGCTGGGCTCCCCGTGTCCCCAGGAGGGTGGCACAGGGCTGCTGTTTGTGCCACAGCCCCTGATGAGCTGCTCTGACAGTGGCACATTCCCCTCTTCCCTGGCTCTTTGTTTTAGGGTGCCAGGAAGGACAAAGGTTGTGGGGTGTGAGAGGGGATGGCTGAGCTGCCCTGGCTGGGCTCAGCCTGGTTTAGTGCTGAGTTTAGCAGTGTGTGGTTATTCTCCTGTAGCTGAGCTGTGGTGATTAACAAATCCTGATACCAGTGAGGCACCTTGGGGTGGGAGGTGGTTACTGGAGGGGGATGCTAAGAGCCCTCCCATTGCTCCCTTGTGCTTCAGGATGCATTTCCACTCCCTGCTCCTGTGTCATTACACATCCTGTTGTTACTCCCAGCACCCATGGCACGAGTCTGGCCAGGCAGGGAGCTCAGGAGGTGGCCAGCACCACCCTGTGCAAGCCAAGGCCTGCAGGAAGCAGCTGGATTTGAGTGAATTCCTCACCACAGCAAACTCCCCCTGCCCCTGTAGCTTGCTGGGGAGCAGGATCTAAGTCCTGGCTGCCCTGGACCAGCCCTGGCTCTGGTTTGTCTTTCCAGCTCAAACAATCTGAGCTTTGCTCTTGTGCTTATTGTGGGTGTGCCCTTCAGCACCACCCTCACTGTGTGCTGGGAGCCCTGCACTGGGAGCACTGGTTTACAGCCCAAACGGTGCTGGGCCTGGCTCGGGGGTGGTTCCAGGGCAGTGCAAACAGCCCCAAACTGGCTCAGAGAGGAAAAAAATCTGGAATATCATCACAGCTGCCTTTGAAGTTAGAGCCTGCGGCCTCCTTCTTCTCTCCTTCACCCTGCTGCCAGCCAGACAAGGAGGGAGGGTGGATGGATGGATGGATGGATGGACTGACCACTTCTCTTGGCTGTCTCTAAACCCACTGTGGGGTGAAGAAAACTTAGCACTTAACCTCCTGCAAATCCTGTCCAACTTTGGCCGATACTTGAGGGACTACATGGAAAAGTACTTTAAAGTGAGACAGTTTGGCAGCTATTTTTAGGTATTCATTGAGCAAAACACTCTCCAACATCTGCTCTATCAGCCAGCTACCCCTTCTCTGAGCAAACCTGACGGGATGAGCAGAAGGAAGATGACATTGCTTTATGTAACACAAGTAAATTCAGTGGAAAAACTCTGCAGCAGCCTGCTCTGCTGCGTGCTCTGGATGAATCCTCAGCCTCCTTTTCCTGCCTCGTGCTGGAAACCACCTTCCAAACGCACGGAGAGGGCGAGGCTCGGGAACTCCTCGCCTGCCTTTATTCTCCCTGTGCTTTCAGAGGTGCCTGCACGGAAAAGTGCTGCTTCAGCTCCTCCAGACACGTGATTCCAGAGAAATGATGAGGCAGCACGGGGAGGATGGGAATAGCGAGGATGGGAATCGCAGCCAGTGGCAGCCCCGGGGCTGGGAGATGTTCCCGTGTTTGGGAAGGGAGGGATGTCACGGAGCAGAGTGTGAGGGGACACTGCTGTGGGCACAGGGAGGGCCTGGCCTCAGGGCAGGGCCACATATCCTGGCTTTTTCCTTGGGGTTTTTCCGAGCTGTTCTGAGATCAGCAGATAAACAGGAAAAGCTGCATGGAGAAGTGCTCTGTGTTGTTTCTTCCCAGTCTGGATTTTGGTTTGCCCTGTGTGACTGTCCTGCAGCGTGACAAGCAGCCTGCTCCCATTCCTCCTGGCCGTGGGAAATCAGAGAGGGAAACCCAGGGAAATGAGTCACCAAGGAGCTCCTGGGGGAAGAGAGACCTAGATTAGGAAGTGCAGAAGGTGTTCCATGACCCAAACGTCTGAGCTGAAAGAGCCAGGAGAGTCAGGGTGACGGCATCCTCCAAGCTGAGCTGGACATGGCAGAGGCTGGGTCCAGGCCAGCTCGGCCAAAGTTGCCTTTGTCATTCGTGTTTGAAGTTCTCCCTGGCAGGAGCCACGTGGTGAGGCTGAAGGACAGTTCATGGCAGTGCTCAGTGTTCATTGTGGCCCAGCAGCTGCGTGTCACCAGCTGGCAGCGTGGCTGTGTGACTAAGCATCCTGAGTTCCCAAATTTAGCCCTTCCACTGGAGCTGCTGGCGTTTTCTTCCCTTCCTTTTTTCCCCTTTCTGTATAATGAAGGCAGGCAAAGTAAGCAAAGTCATCTCCTGATGACCCCTGTGTTGTTTCTTCCCGGTCAGGGTGCTGCAGAACGGACCAGGCCAGTTGCAACAGCTGAGATTTGGCCTTGCACAGTTCCTGGTCTAAATCATTCTGGGTGGACTTGATGATCTTAAAGGTCTTTTCCAGCATTAACAATTCTGTGATTTGGTGATGGTCATCCACAGGTGAAGTGTAGGAGGATGAGGGGGTTTGCTCAGAGCCTTCCCACCCTCCAGCACATCAGCTGCAAGCTTGTTGAGGGTGCACTCGATCCCCTCATCCAGATTGTTGATAAAGATATTAAACAGAACTTGATGGAGGTATTAAACATCTTCCTTGTCCTGATTACTGGGCTGAAAGGAGAAATCAGAGCAGGCTCAAGCAGCCCCTCACAGCTTTCTCTGTAACACCATGGCCACTGGAAGGGCGTGGGAGCAGCAGTGCTTGGAGGATCGCTGGGTATGAGGCGCTGGAGGCAGTGGGGTTTGCAGGACCAGCACTGAGCACACCTCCTCAGGGCTGTCCCCTGGATTCTGCTGCTCCCTTCAAATCCCTCTTTCTCCCTCCACACAGGGTTACTTAAAGCAGTGCCGGAAGAGGAGGGACATGTTCAGTGATGAGCAGCTGAAAATCATCTTTGGGAACATCGAAGACATCTACAGATTTCAGATGGGGTTTGTGCGGGACCTGGAGAAGCAGTACAACAACGAGGACCCCCATCTCAGCGAGATTGGGCCGTGCTTCCTGGAACACGTGAGTTCACTGGGCATTGGCCCTCGGGAGCTGGGGCTGGGGAGGGAGCAGGAAAACTCAGGAAACAGGAACCCTTTAACTTCTGTGCATCATCCTCTTGTAGTAACACATCAGGGACCACTCCATGGTTCTCCTTATGCTTTGTGAGATGTAGAGGAGGGAGAGCCTGGATATGCAGTTGGATAACCCCCAGAACATCTGAATCACACTGATCATAAAGCCCTGGAGGATTTTGCCCAGCCCATGCCACTGTTCCATAAACCACCTCCTCCAGGAGGCCAGTGTTTTAAATGTGTCAGGAAATGTCAGGCAAATGCCAGCCCTGGAGCTGGAGGCTGTGCTGGAGGGAGATGGGAGCAGGGTGTCAGAGCTTACAGCTCCTGTGCTGTGTCAGGAGCTCATCACTGCTTCTCAGGGAGACTCCTGATAGACATTCCTGAAACTTCAGCAGGACATCCCCAAAGAGTTTCCCAGCATCTTTGAGACATCCCTGGGCCTCTGTTGAGGTTTCCTCAGAGAAGGAAGGTGCGTGAGGTGTTACCATGACTGGTTCTTATCAGAGCCTCCAACCTCTGCTGCCTCCTTCCAAAGCAGCATCACGTTCCAGCTCTGTGCTGAGGAGATGGAAGAAATCTTGGTGAGAATCAGTAGCTAAAATGTCATGACTTGAGGCTGTGCTGTCAATTCATTGATAGTGACAATAGCAAGAATTGCTGCTGCGATTTGGAGGAAGATCTGACACTTGCCTGTCACCAGACAGGGGCTGGAAGCTGGCTGATAAACTCCTGATAAATTACCCTGCTTAGCCATTTGGGAAACCAGGGGGTGAGGATGTTAAAATCCTGTTTAGGGATCTCCAAAGCATCTTGTTCCTCGTTTTCTTCAGGAGGAGAGAGCTGTCAGTGCATGGCTGGGTCAGCTGTGGGGATGGGAAGGACACTGGATCCCTGTTCCCAGAAAAGCAGTTTGGACCCTCAGGGACTGAGAAATAACAATTGCTGGGCAGGTGTGGTTTTGGCTAAAGAGAATCTGTCCTTTCTTTGGAAGGCAATGGCCACAGCTCAGTGGAACTGGCTGGTTGGCAACACCTGCCTTTTCCCTGGGCTGTCTCAGAGTTAATTTGTGGTGCTGGGCTGTGCCCATCTCCTTCCCAGTGAAATCTTTCTCTGCCCTTTCATCGCCTTGTCTGCGTGGCCCAGGTGAAAAGCCCGAGTTAAGGGTGACAGTGTGGGTCAATGAAGGCAGAAAAAGGAAATTCCAACAAAGTAGACACCAGAAAATGTTAGACCAGCCCAAAAGGTGGAGGGGCACGTGTGTGGGTGGGTTTTTTGTTTGCTTTTGGTGTTTTCTGGGTCTCTGTTCTTGGGGAAATCCACGCAGTGCCTTGGGTTCCCCGTTGGTAAAGGGAATTTCAGACATACCCAGCTCCCAAACCAAGCCAGGTGCTTCATGATGCTTCAGGGCAAGAGCTCTAGGAAGAACAAGGTTGTCCTCTTGTCTTACCCAAAGCCAGAGCTCTGCTGGGTTCTGCCTTTCAAACCCTCCCTGCAGGATTTGAAGCTGAGGGCAGGCACAGCTCTGTGCAGGGCTCACATCAACACCCCTGGACCTGCAGGGACCTCGGCCGTGGGTCAGAGTGCAGCTCCCTCTCTGCAGTGCCTCCTTTACCAGCACCTCTTCCAAGCAGGAAAAGCACTGTAGGATCTGTCCTTCCTCCTGCTTGGGCTGTGCTTTCTTACAAATGCAGGCTGGTTTGGGTTGGAAGGGTTGGGTTGGAAGATCATCTCGTGATGATCATCTCATGATGCCCATGTCCCACGGGCAGGGACATCTTCCATGGATCAGGATGCTCCAAGCTCCTCCTTGGACACTTCCAGGGATGGTGCAGCCACAGCTTCCCTGGGAATTCCATCCCATGGCCTCCCCACCTTCCCAGGAGGAATTTCTCCCGGTATCCCACGGAACCCTGCCCTTCCCAGCCCTGGTGGGGCGTGGATCAGCCGGGTCTCTGCCTGACCCGTCCCCTCGCTTGTGCCTTCACAGCAAGACGGCTTCTGGATCTACTCCGAGTACTGTAACAACCACCTGGACGCGTGCATGGAGCTCTCCAAGCTGATGAAGGACAGCAGGTACCAGCACTTCTTCGAGGCGTGCCGCCTGCTGCAGCAGATGATCGACATCGCCATCGACGGCTTCCTGCTCACGCCCGTGCAGAAGATCTGCAAGTACCCGCTGCAGCTGGCAGAGCTGCTCAAGTACACGGCCCAGGAGCACAGGTACCTGCAGCAGCCACGGGGTTGCAGTCCTACATGGGGATTGGGGTTCTCTGTCCAGTGCTGTCCTGCACAGGGACTGGGATTTTCTGTTCACTGCTCCTTCCCACACAGGGATTGGGGCTTTCTGTCCACTGCTCCTTCCCACATAGGGATTGGAGCTTTCCATCCACTGGTCCTTCCCACAGTGGTTGGGGTCTTCTGTTCACTGCTCCTTCCACACAGAGATTGGGATTCTCCGTCCACTGCTCCTTCCACACAGGGCTTGGGATTCTCTGTTCACTGCTCCTTCCCACACAGGAATTGGGGTTTTCTGTCCAGTGCTTCTTCCACACAGGAATTGGGGTTTTCTGTTCAGTGCTTCTCCCACACAGGGATTGGGGCTTTCTGTCCACTGCTCCTTCCCACAGGGGTTGGGTTTTTTTGTCCACTGCTCCTTCCCACAGTGTTTGGGGTTTTCTGTCCACTGCTCCTTCCACACAGAGATTGAGATTCTCTGTTCACTGCTCCTTCCCACATAGGGATTGGGATTCTCCGTCCACTGCTCCTTCCACACAGGGCTTGGGATTTTCTTTTCACTGCTCCTTCCCACAGTGTTTGGGGTTTTCTGTCCATTGCTCCTTCCCACACAAGGGTTGGGGCTTTCTGTCCATTGCTTCTCCCACACAGGGATTGGGTTTTTCTGTCCACTGCTCCCACACAGGAATTGGGGTTTTCTGTCCAGTGCTTCTCCCACACAGAGCTTGGGGTTTTCTGTCCAGCTCCTGTCCCTGTGACATCCTGGATAAACGGGAGCAGGACAGAGGGTCAGCAGACAGTTCAAGCTTCTCAAAGCAGCAATTCTCGCTGGAGACACTCTCAGCTCTGTTCTAATCAGACATGTGAACTAATTACCCTTGGATGTACTTTCTGATGCTACCAGTTACACTCGAAAAATTACCTAATTAGCATTCAGTGGTCTGAGAGGCTCCTTCCCTGCTCCCGGGGAGGACCTGGGCACACAGTGAGTACAGGGCCAGGATCTGCAGCTGGAGCCTGATTTGGGGAGAGCCCCAAACCTGCTCAGCTTTTCAGCCCAGTCCTGTCTCTGGTTTTGCCACGGGGTTTAGGTTCAGAGGAGCACCCGCAGTTTGATTGCTTCCCAAAACTTCCAGGATCTCTTTTGCTGCTGCTGAGGACAATCAGCCTGGCTGCCTGGCAGTGCCTGGGATTCCACTTGGGATTTACTGCTGTAAAAATAAGGTGGAAGAAGAATCAGGCCCTGTAAGAGAAGATTGGCTCCAGCCCTGCCAATGTTGTTTCTTTTTCCAAAGCCCATTTAAAAGCAAGTGAGAACAAAAAAGAGCAGAGATGGTTCAGAAACTTCTGCAAGTGTTTGACTTCTTGTTTTTCCCAAGCCCAGCTCTAGAAGAGCAGAATGTGATGTGAGCAGAGATGCATTGATTTGCTTTGACCTGACCCACAAGTCTGAGTGATTCAGGGTAGCCAGATGCCCCAAATCACCAATTTGGACATCCCTTTGGCTCCAGATCCAATTCCTGCTTTTCCAAAGACCAAATCAAACTTGGAGTGGGCTCGTGGGAACCTCAGGCTATCAGGAAGCAGCTCTGGGATCCCACAGGTTGTGGGTTTTCCCCTCAGCAGCCACGTGAGGACCCACAGCTCTGCCTGGGAGCTCAGATGTGGCTTCCCAGCAGGAGGGTGTTTAAAATGACCCTGTGTGAGTTACTTGGGAGCCAGAGCAAAGGGGATGTGGGCAGTGTGATAACACAGGGCTTGGGTTATTTTGGGAGCACGTTCCTGTTGCCTTTGGGATGTTTTAGACTCACCCTGTTGTTAAATAATCCCATAGAGCCGTGTTCTGAGGAGCCTGGGAGCTGCTGTGCTTCAGCAGCAGTGGGTTGGCTCAGCCTGAGAGCTCTGAGTCCCTGCATTGCCATGGACACTTCACTCCTGCTGTTTCTCCATGCTCTGGGAAGGGCAGGGAAGGCAGGGTGAGGTTTGCTCACCTTGCATGAAGAGGAGTAACCCCCAAAGCTGTAACAGCAGCGGGGTGAAACCTGTGGCTGCACAGAGCCAGTGCCACATCCCAGGCAATCCATGGAAAACCCCAGATTCCCAGGGAAAGCAGGGATGTGAGCTTCATCCAACAGAGGAATATGATAGTATTTTTCTTTTTTCCCTTCCTTTTCACCACCACCACACCTGCAGAGCTGTGGATGTTCCCTGCACCAGCTCAGGCCAGTGCTGAAACCAGGATCCAGACCTCGCTCCCCAGGGACAGCACGTGGTGCTTGGCAAGGATTTAGGCTTGGATTCTCATGGAGCACTGGGAAGTGGCCACTGCAGCCCCAATAGAACTGACAAACCCTTTCTTTACCTTCCTCTCATGGTTAATGGGATCCTGTTATTCCCTCATGGCCAAACTCTCTGCTTCTGTTGTTTTTTCCCTTCCCAGTTTTTGCCAGCTCTGCCACAGACACGGGCTGGGAGCCCAAAAAGTTCAGTCCTGAGTCTTTTCTTCATTACAGCGTGGCAGAAAAACGTGCCTGGGGTTTTCTCAGTGGAGTTAGGAATTAGCATTCCCAGGATAAAGCCGGCTGGCACCGTCCCACTCGGCGTGGAGGCAGGACAGGGCTGAGCTCAGAGCCTGCCTCCCTCCCATTGCTGCCTCTTTGCAGCCTGGTTCCTTTGAATTTTTCACAAAGCCACATCTGCTCACCTCTTAAAGATTTACTCCAGCTTAATATGAATTAAATATAGGAAGGTCCTGAGTGCTGGAGTCCTCCCAGAGCAGAGGGAGCCGGAGCTGGGGATGTAGGAACAGGTTATGGGAGGAGTGCCCTCCCTTCTGAGCACGAGCATCACTGCTGGGAGATCATTAAACTGTCTGGAAATCCTCTCCAGATCCTTCCTGGCCCCAGGGACTTCCCTGTTTCCCTAAAGAACTCCTGGGTATTCTCCAGGCCACCCTGATGTCCCCCTGGCACAGCTCCTTTCCCCCCTCACACAACCAATGCTCTCTTCACACAGATGCTCCCACAAAGGGAGGCACAAGGAGTTTTTCATTGTGTGGCACGTTCACTTCCATCCCTGGAAGTGTCCAGGGCTGGGTTGGATGGGACTTGGAGCACCCTGGGACAGTGGAAGGTGTCCCTGCCATGGCAGGGGTTGGAGCTGGATGAGCTTTAAGATCCCTTCCCACCCAGACCTCTCTGTGATGGATATATCAGGCAGCCCATCCTCTGTTTTCCTTTATTTTCCTGAAGGCCCAGTCCTGCTCTCCTGGAATTTCTGGGGGTTTTTTTAACCCCATCTAGAATTTTGACATAAGAATTTAAGAAAAAATGAAAACTCAGCTCAAGATTCCATCCAAGCAAGGATGCCAAAAGAGCAAATAACATTTTCTGTGTATCACAACGTGTTTGTTTCTTAGCATTTCTCCTGTTGGGATCACGTGGAGGGGGGATCTAATTCCCAGCATTCACCCCTCTTTTAGCTGTCACCAGCACAATCCTTAGCAATAATCAATAAAGCCATTCCCCCTGCAGCTGCCCAGGATGGCAGTTTTTCTCATTAGTCAGCAATCAATAGCAGCCCTTAAGTTAATAATGCATTTTGGTGGTGGTGTGGCAGCTGGCCTTGCCTGTCTTCCCAATGGAAATGAACATTACAGCTCCTTGGAATGGAAAAGCAGGCACAGGGCAGAAATCGATGGCATCGATTGCAGCATCACTTTTTGAAAAGACTGATCATCATCCTCAGTGGCCCTGGCAGGAGCCTGTTCTCACTCTGTGTTACTGCACTCACAGGGCTGTGCAGGGAGGAAAAAGGGTTGCTTTGATTTGCTCTCCTGGGATCTGCAGTGAGAGTGAATTCCATGGGGTGGCTGCTCTGGGAGGGGCTCGGAAGGTGTTCGAGCCTTTGTCCGAGTGAACCCTTCTCTAAATGTTCATTCTAAAACCAGAAAAACCCAAAGACAGAGGCTGTAAAAATGTTCAGCCTGTCTTTGGGATGCTCTTCAGCTGGGCACCCTAAGGCTGCAAAGGGCTCACCAGTGCTGGGCTGGTAGAGGCCAGACTGGGCTCCCAGTTCCAGTTTCCATCGAGCTGCTCCGTCGTGACGATCCAGATGGAAAAATCCTACTGTAGTATGGAAAGGTCACCCCTTCCCGTGCTCCTTTGGGCAGGTGAGGGTGTGCCAGACTCCTGGGCTCGTCCTGCTGCCTCTGATGGCCTTTCCCTCTGTGTCCAGTGACTACAGGTACGTGGCCGCTGCCCTGGCCGTCATGAGGAACGTGACTCTCCAGATCAACGAGCGCAAGCGGAGGCTGGAGAACATCGACAAGATCGCTCAGTGGCAGGCCTCTGTCCTGGACTGGGAGGTACAGTAAACCTGGGAACATGGGAAGGCTAAATTCCAGGCTGTTGTTGAATTATTTGTAGTATAATTCATTTCCCAGAGTTTGGGATTCAGCCTGGGGCGGAGAAGGCGCAGCCGTGACTTCAGGGTGGTGCTTAAACATTGATGGTGCCCTGAAGAAAATGCAGGGTCCAGTTCCAATTTTGTCACTGGAAGCCTGGAGTGGCTTTTGTGGTTGCAGTGCTGGTAGTAGGTGAGACTTGGAGCAAACTCTGTGTGCGTTCTGCCTCTGTGCTGTGTCACTGGGGAGGAAGGAGGGAAGGACGTAGCAAAAAGCCCTGGGAGCTGTGACAGGTTAGGGAAAATGGAGAAAATCCTTCTGGTGGTTGCTTTGTGATTGGGAGCCAAACTGTTAAACTGAAGTTAGAGATGCTATTTGCATTTTATAAATGGCTTCCCACTTAAAGATATTTCTGAAGCAGCCCTGTGTGTAGTGATGGTGTAATTAAGGAGCTGAGAGGCACAGGGAAGGCAGAGTCAGCAGAAGGATTCCTCACCAGCAGGCCTTCAGTCTCTGCGTTCGTGCCATGTGTTTGGAAGAAAAGCCATACTAAAATTATGTTCTCTCTTTCTTCTTGTCCCTGATTTTTTAAAATCATTGTATGGAAGTAATCCGTAAATAGGGTTTTGCAGCAGATTGAGGACAAACGTTTCTGTAAATCCTCTCGCTGTTGTCATCGGCCCATGTGTTCAGCAGGGAGATAATCAGAGTGATGGAGCAGCCTTTCTGCTTCCTCACTTGTGAGGGCTGAAATAACTCCACATTCCAGTCACTGGGATCATACTGTGGAAATGAGTGGGGGGGAAAGAGGCGTTAATCCTTTAATTACTTTATTTCTGGCAGAGATCTGTGAAGGTTTCGAGGAGAGGGAGAGAAATACAGGTGCATCACCTGTGTCCTCCTTGGCTGAATTAGTTTCATTGCTGTGATGGAGGCTGAGTTCAGCCCTGGACCTGGTGATAAAACACACAATAAAGCACATAAATGCAGCAATCAGAGCTGGCTCTGGGATTGGGGCTGGCTGGGAGAGCACAGACGATGTGTTTGATTGTTTTACTGCTCAGGAGCATCTCTCAGTGCCACAGACTCGTTTCCAGGATGAGGAAATGCTCTGCAGGAGGCTCAGGACCATCAGCTCCGTGCTCAGCCCTGCAGTGTGCCATGGGATGAGCTAATGGGGGTCATTTGTGAGGAGCTCCGAGACCCTGGCTGTAAATAAATCTCGATTAAGGACAGATCCATTCCAAGTCAGTGAATATTCATGTGTGAGGGGGAAGCCAAGGTGACCTCCCCACAGGATCTATGGAATAGCAGTTGCTTTCTCTCTTCCATTAGCTCAGTTGATAATTCATTTTTATTTAGCCCTATCCTTGATAATTCATTCCTGCTTAGCAGTACCCATTCTTTATCTCCATCCTCTGTCCTGAGGAACTTGCCAAATTATTCTTCCAGGCTTTTTTCAGCTATTCCAGATTTTGAGCACTTTATTGCAGCAGCATCTTTCAGCTTCTCGTAACACAGCAAAGCCTGCTGTTGGTAGGCTCAGAAATCCGATGGGAATGCAGCTCCTGGGCAAAGGAAAACACCCTCCTTGCCCTTTCTGTTCTGTATTTTGGATCCAGAAGGGTCACAGAGTTTTGATGAGGAAGGAGAGGATGAGAGCTGGGCCCAGCAGAGGATTTCACTGCTCGATTCTTTCCTCTCAAGTAACTCTGAATCATCAGATCCAGCCCCCACTCCACAGCTGTCCGTGGAACAGCCAGAAGGATGCACAGAAACCCAAAATACCCAGAAGTGAGCCACAGTGTAATGCAGGAAGAGAGTGGGAGAGATGAAAAGATTGGATCTCTGGGAAGTGCTTGGATCTGCTGAGATGTGTGCAGGTGTTCCTGAGGCACTGCACACCCCAGATCCCACTCAGTGGCTGCAGGAATGTCCCCAGGACATGGATCACAGGGGTTGGCTCCTCACCCAGCCCCTGAGGGCTCAGATCTTTGTCTTCTGTGCGGTTTTGGGGTACAGGAGGGAGCTCCTGGTGTGTGTCCCCAGCCTCTCCAGGCTGTGGGGAAAGGACATTTCTGGTTTGAGGAGAAGACCCAACTCCCAGTTGGTGTTTGCTGTCACTGCTGTGCTGCCACAAGGTTCAGTCTGTGTGAAGTTCCCTGACCAGAGAGGAACCCACAGCTGTAATTCCCAGCTTTCCTGGCCCTGCTCCTGCTCTCACCAGACCTTTCTGTCCCTGTTCTGTCCCTGTTCTGTCCATCCCAGTGGCTCCAGCCAGCCCAGAGCACAGGCACAGCTCAGCCTTCCTGAGACCCCCCGAAAACAGCAGTGACCACAAGAAAACGGGAACCAGGAGTAAAAAATTACCACTTCAGTCTTTTTTTTTCACCAGAAATGCAGGCAGGGCTCAAGACAGAGCTGATCCCAAATTCCCACCGTGTTGGCACTTGGTGAATGATTTCAGTGGCTGAATGTTTCAGCACATGGAAGTATTTCATCTGGAGGGATGTCTGTTTTTTCCTCAGCATCTCGAGACTGATGATGCTGATCCTCTGATCTGAAGTTGCCTTTTCCTGTCTAAATTTACCCATGTTCTGTGAGGAAATGGTGGGAGAAGATTTTTTTAAAGAAGAAAAATTCCCAACCAAACAAAAAAACACTCAGTGAGGGGATATTTGAAATGTTCTTGTGTATGAAATGTGTGTACATGTTTTTGTGCAAGGAGAGGGTGTGGTTGGGAATGCTGATCCTAAAACAAATAGGAAAAGTCAGGACATGTCCAAGCTGCTTTAAGCAGAAGGGTTTTACTGAATCCCATGTTTTAGGAATCATTTTTATCCCTCCATGGGATAAAAATACATCCCATGTGTGGCCCCATGGTGGTGAATTTCAGGATGAGGTTTTGAAAGCTGCAAATATCCTTGAGTTAACCGAGGCCAGAGGTTTTTCCCCAAGGAATCCTTCAAGCAGGATCTGATGGTTTCAGTTGCCAGTGGGATCAGGAAGGGGTGGCCTGGCACGAGGGACAAGCCAGGGCCTGAAGTCTTAAGGAATTATTGGCAGCTTTGGCATCTTGAGACGAGCAATGACTGAGCAGAATCGTAAGGGAGGATTCTGATCTCACTGACTGCTGCAAATCAGAGCTAATCCCAGTCCCTGTGTGNTCTTAGATTCAAAAGTTTCCCAAAGAGTTGGCAGCTTCCTCCATGGATAGAGGTCAAAACACACCCTGTCCAGGGGGGTCACACGGCTCAGAACAGGCAGAGGAATGTCCTCTGCATTTTGGATAGCAACACTGTGAGATGTGTTCCTGTGTCATTTGTGGGAATGTGGGCTTGACCAGGAGCCTGGGCTGCTCTGCTGCCGTGTGTGAGTCCCTTCCTTATTTTGTAACCTCAATTCCCAGCCTACAAACAGAGCCACAGAGGTGCTGCCCACACCAGTGCTTTGAGCAGCTAATGGCTCGGATTTGGGGCTTCCACCACCTCCCACCGAGCCCTTTCAGAGCCTGGCAAGCTCTCCGTGCTCTGAAGCGTTCCCTGATGTTCCAGCTCCGTCTCCCCCTGCTCAGCATCGTCCCCTCGCTCCGAGTGAAGCGCCCTCAGATCAAACCAGGGACATTGGAAGGCAGCAAAGCAAACCAGCACACAGAGGGGCTGGGGCAGGCTTCAAAGGGGGCAGCCAGAGCCCATCCTGGGCAGCCTTTGCTGCTCCTGCCCTCTGAGGGAGCCCTCAAAGGTTGGTGGGAATAGCTCCACACACACACACAGAGCAGGAGTAGAGAGAGATTTCCACAAAGCCCATCCTCGTTTCCCAGTCCCTGCCAGCCCCAGCTTGGGCAGGGCTGTGGTTCCACCGCTCAGAGGTGCATCCCTGCCTTCCCCTCTGCTCCTGTTCCCTCTCTCCTGCCCCCACAGGGACCCTGTGAGCCCATGGAGCCCTGGGCCAGCTGTGCCAGCTGTGCCAGCTGTGCCACCGTGCCCAGCTCGCTGGGCTCTGCTCCTGGGCAGGATCTGGGCTCAGTTTCCACGGGCACGACCCAGCACAGCCTCTCTGGGTGCCCTGTATGGGTGATGTGGAGATGGAAAACAGGTTTGAGCCTCAGCACACCTGGAATTGCTCAATTTTATGCCTTTTCACACAGCTCTTGAACCACATCAAAACAAAATGAAGCAGCAATCACTGCAGCAGTTCAGGCTCCCTCTCCAGCCCTTCAGCAACACTTTCCTCCCTTTCAGCCCAGTTTTTTCTCACAGGAGGGAGGTGATGTGGCTCCCATCCCCTGGGAGGAGATCTGTGGAGGTCCCTGATCCAACAGTGGGATGTTTGGCACGGGACAGAGCCTTGCTCATCAGCCTGGATGGGTTTGAACTTGCCATTTCAACAGATGACTTTGGTTTGTGTAGATATTGAGATATTTCTACCAGAGATTCCCATGGAGTGCCACTGTGGCAGCTGCCAAGAGTATTAAATTTCCATGAAGGGTGAAATACATGTATTTGAGAAACATAATGGGCACTGTCCTTTTAAATTTCTTCTCATTCCTGTTATTTACGGGTCCTTTAAATCAAGACTTGCTGCCCTTAATTATGTAATCTATAATCACTGGCCTCAGCCTAATACTGTGTTAGTGAATCCAAGAGTGCCAGGAAAGGAAGCTGCCTGTGACCACCAGAGTGAGGACAGCCTGGTGAGAAATCCTCCTGGGAAAAAAACATGGCAGGGGCTGACATGGAGCCTTTTTCTTTCTTCTTCTTCCCTTTTTTTTCCCCCCTCAGCAGCAGAAGGTACCAAAACTGAGCCTGTTGAAAAGGACAACATTTCGCTGGCTTCCTTTGTGTGATGTCAGTGTAGCCCCGGGTGCTAATCAGCCTGTCAGTCTCTAATTGCAGAACAGCGGTGTCAGGCACGAGAGAGCCCCGCTGGCTCCCTGGGAGCTGGGGAAGGGCACGAAATCCCCTCCTGGTGCCCAGCAGGGACAGCACAGGGCCGTGCCAGGGTGGGCTGGGGTGCAGGGGGGGGCAGCTCGGGTGGGCTGTGAGCATTCCCGAGCCCAGGGAAGTGCCTGGCTCCTGGGAAAGGGAGCAGCTCTCGGTGCCAAGCCCTTCCCTGATCCCCTGCTGCTCCCAGCAGCGTTTATTCCATGGCAGCGTTAAACCCCCTTTGGTTCCTCCCAGCTGCCCATCACAGAGCCTGCTGGGCAGTGCAGCAGAACTGGGGATCTGCATCTTCCCAGGCAGCAGCAGCAGAGCTGACCCTGTGCTGTCACAGCCAGGAGGGGCCTGGGGACTCTGTGTGTCACTGCAGGGCTCCAGGGAGCTCACAGGCAGCCCGGATCTGGGTGACCTTGTGCTCCCATTGCTGCACACCGAGGGCTGGGGCTCTGCCTGGCACGGCGTGAAGAACAGAGGAGTCAGCTTTCCTTGGGCTGCCCTTTGGGTGCAGCAGGATGTGCACTGAAAGCCCTGGATGCAGCTGGGGAGGGCTGAGGGGTTTTGTTGGAGGCTTCCAGGGCGAAATTCAGGTTGGAAAAGGCGTCAGGGCTTCTCTTGGCCACGCTGCTGCTGTGCTCTGCTGAACGTCTGCCAGCTCAGAGCAACTAAAAGTTCAGCTTCCTCCTTTTGCAGCAGGGTTTCTCTTTACTTACAGAAGGATACAGGTGATCCAGCCTCTGTAGGAGTTGGGAAAAAATGGAGAAGAAAAAGGAGGTTTTTCCCTAGTTCTGCATGGATTTGGAGGTGTGGGACTGGGACAGACATTTGGGGGAGTCTGCCTGGAGCACGGATCGAGGCGTGCTGGGGGAGCCAGTGTCCCTCTGTGCCCCCCACCCTGCAGCTGCCCCCTGAGCCCCTCAGTGGGGACCAGGAGAAGGGAATTTGTGCTGCTCAGAGAGAGCTACAACTGTGTCAGGACAAGAAAAGCCTTTGGAGGTTCAGAGGTTCTGCCCTGAGGCCGCGCTGTGGGAATTGGCAGAGCAGCCCAGGCTGCAGGAGCAGGGCAGGACCGTGGGCACGCTGCTCTTGGCCAGCCACGTGCCAGTCCCAAACCCTTTGCAGTCTGCATTTCCCAATTTGCTCACCCCAAGTGGGAAATCAGCTATTTCTAGCCTATGGACTGGATGGAGAAATTGTTTTCCCCACATAAGAAATGCAATACAAATCCCATCATTTCGGATCTGGATGGTTTTGGGTTATGTTGCTTGCAGGGACTACGCAGTTTGGATTCAGCTAATCAAGTAGAAGTGTTTACAGAGCCCTCTGTGTGTCCTCAGGCTTCAGATGCTACCACAGGAGTAAAAGACAAAGCTGGCTTTCTATTTTTAGCAGCCAGCCTCTCCTAAGCTCGCCCCCTCGCCTAAAGCTCCCATCCACAGGCTTGTGGGAATCTTCTTCATATAAGCTCATGTTTAGCCAGGAAAGCTCACAATTTCTGGAGCTGGTGTGTTTTCTTCAGAGGCTGCTTCTTCTTCTAAGGCTTGTGTCCCCCTGAGCTGTGGCAGCAGCACACGGTCCCAGGGCTCTGGCCAGGCTGAAATGGGACCCCTGACTGGGATCTCAGCCCATCCCATTTCCCTCTGTGTCCCTGGGGAGTTATCCCTCAGTAGCCCCTGGGACAGCACAGGCACAGGAGTGGGGCAGGGAGGTGGCTAAAGCCCTGGCTGGGGAGGTTTGGAAGCCTGTGCTGCAGCTCGGTGATGCAGTGATTTAATGAAGCTGCTGTTGTCACAGGGCCCGGGGACACAGGCGGTCGCTCCCAATCAGTGCTGAGAGGTTAATTACACATTCACCTGAGCAGCAGCTTGAAATCCTCACCACGGAATCGGGACTGGGGGGGACTCTTGGCTGCCTTGGCACCTGTGAGTGTGAGCAGCACCAGAAGCGTGTGTCTAGCTCCGTGCCCCCCGTAGCCGGCTGAACCTTTACAAGCTGTTTGCTGGGATTTTTGGGACGCTGTCGTCCCAGAAATCGGTTCCAGCTTGGCATCAAAGCCAGAACTGCAGTAGTTCACAGCCAAAAAGAAAAAAAAAAAGCTCTTCTCTGACTTGCTCCTGAATCCTGCTCCTGAATCCTGCTCCTTACCTTTCAGCTGGAGCCATCCCACCTCCTTCCGCGGTGCTCCGCCGAGATGCCCGCAGGGCAGGTGGTGGTGAATTCACCCATTTTTAATAAATAGATTTTAATTAACTTTTTAAAAAGTCCAGCTCATTCCAATTAGTGGAGGGTGACTGCATTTGTTCTCTCAGAGAGTGGGAGAGAGAGCGCTGTGTTTTCAAGACCATCTGCTCATGAATCCTTAAAAAAAACTCGGGAGAGGAAAACAAGCGTTAGCCGGAGGCAGGGAAGGGTGAGGGCACTCTGGCAGCCAGCAGGGAGGCCTGGCCAGCCGGGGGGGGCTGGGGCTGCCACGGGAGCCAGGGTGGTCCTGACAGGATTTTGGAGCTGGGGAGCTCTAATGAGCTGTGGGAGAAGGGACTGGCAGTGCCTGGATGAGTGGGAAGAGAGGCAGCAATCCAGAGGGCTGAGTTCTGGCAGCCTCAGAGGCGGGGGACTGATATCCCAGAGTGTCCCAGGCTTTCGTAGCTGGCTGGAGATTTCGGGAGGGGGGGAGTGCTTTGGGATGCTGTTTTAAAGGGAGGGCGTGCAGGGAATTTGGTGCCCTGAATTCGAAGTGCCTCTGGGGTGGGCAGCAGGAAGGGGCTTTGTTTTCCTGATGCCACCAGCACCTGCAGCAAGATCCAGGCTGTGGGGGAGCCTGGAGAGGGGAGTGGGGACAGTGCCTGGGGCAGCTCTTTCCCCATTGCAGTGTGAGCCATGGTGACCATGCTTCGAGTGTCCACACTTCCTTCAGTTATTCCCTTCAGAATTATCCCCTAATCCCAGTTTCTGGTCCTAAATCAGATGGGGTGCCTTTGACAGCTGCAGAAGGGCCAAAATCTTACTGAATTGCTGCTTCTCCCCATCCTGCAAAGACAAACTTGTCCAGTGCAGTTGCCTGAGCCTCGTTCCCTGTGCCCTCCAGGGCGACGATATCTTGGACCGCAGCTCGGAGCTGATCTACACGGGAGAGATGTCCTGGATTTACCAGCCTTATGGACGGAACCAGCAGCGAGTTTTCTTTCTCTTTGATCACCAGATGGTTCTCTGCAAGAAGGTAAGGACACAGCTAAGGGCGTGCTGTGGGCAGGCTTGCCAGTCCAAAGTGGTTTTTAGGGCACGGTGGCTGTTGGCTGCACGTGCAGAAGGGGATGTGGAGAGCCCTGAGGAAGGGCAGTCCACATGCTCGGGGTGGGGAGCACGCTGTGATAGAGGGATTTGTGTGCTCATAGCAAATCCAGCCTCCACTTGCTCTTTTCATGCCTTTATCTCATGTGCCCCTGGTTTGGCTCGTTGCCTCCCTTCTCGTTTTAGGTTTTGGCTGCAGTGTATGATCTGGGATTAGATAGCCCTGCAATTCCTGTACGAACTACAAAAGCTGGCACAGGGGCTGACAGCCCAATTGCTGCATTGAGATGGTGATGAGCAGCAGCCAGGCTGTGCTGGGTGTCTGTGCTGGCTCTTGGGGAGAGGCTTTTTAAGCCTCATCCTCCCGTCTGTGCCGTGCTGGGTTTCACAGGGAACCCGTGGAGGAGGTGGGAGGGCAGTGCAGGGTGCTGCTGCTGGTGTGCTGTGGTGTTGATGGCACAGGGGAGCTGTGATCCAGAGGAACTGTGTCCAGCAGCAGCTCCTGTAGCCCTGTGTCCCACTGAGGTGGTCCCAGCTCACTGCCAGCACACCTGGGTGTGACACGAAGGGACAGAGCTCACCAGTGCTGGGTGTGACAGCTCAGGATTTGCTGCCGCTCCCTGCAGCCACACAGGGAGCTGTGCAGGGGGGTCCCTGGGACAGCACAGGGCTGTGTTCCTGTCACAGCTCCTGGGCTCAGCACAGCCTGAGCCTGGCACCCTCCGAGGAGGCCCTGGCACCGCGGGAAGGGCGTGGGTGGGGACGTGGGTGGCTCCTGACTCAGCGCGGCATCACTGCCCCCTCCGCGGCCTGGGCACTGCAGTGGGTGGCACTTTCATCTCCTGAGTCATGGTTGACTGAAATCCTGCCTTCTGGAATGCCTGTTTTTCCCCTGGTTTTCCCCTCCTCGTTGCTGTGCCTTTCCCTCCTTGCCCAACCCTGCACAGAAACAGCCCCGGAGCAGCAGTGAGAGCTGCAGTGAGGCTGGAGGTGCCCAGCTGGTTTCCTCTTTAATCCTGACCTCCTCCTCTTTGATTGTGACCCTGAATTTCCAATTCACAAGGCAGCATCCAGTCTGGCTTGCACTGGGTCTGGTCCAGAGAGGTATTGAGCATTCCCTGAACTCTGGGAGAACCGGGGCTGGGATTTCTGTGGTCAGCAGCACGAGTGGAGGGCGGTCAGCGATGCACAGGGGGCTGCTGGGGGCCTGCAGGGTTCCATCGGCGTGCAGACAGCGTTAGGGTGACACTGCCCTTCTCCCTTCTTCACAAAAAAGGCATTTTTGGGGGGTGTGGAGGTGCTGCACGAGAGGTGCCTTCATGGAAAACACCTTTTTTTATTGGACACCTGGCCAAGGCATTTCTGTGAGAGGGAATAACTCTCAGGATGATTCTTCCTGACGTTATCACCTGGTTGTTGCCTGCTGTTTACACCTGCAAGACTGGGAATTCCTGGATGCCTTTCCATGACCACCACGCCTTCAGGCAGAGCCCTGGGTTGGGAAGATGAGTGATCACCCAGGGCTGCACTCAGATGTGCTTGGAGGATGTTATTTCCACCACTGTGGGTGTCTTGAAGTCTTTCTTCCAAGCAGGAAAGCTGCACTAAGGTTTCCAAGGGCTGCAGCAGGTGGAGAAGCTGACACCGTGACAGGCACCTCTCCCTGCTGGCAAACATCCTGCAGAGCAACTTGTGTGGGATAATTTTCACAAAAAATAGTTTCCAGGCTCTACAGATAAATCTCTTGGGCTTAGATTTTGCCACCAGAGACAGCACTGGTCACTTCCTGACATCACTGAACGATTTCCTGGTGCTAGGAAGCGAGGAGTTTGATCAGGTGAAATGATCAACCATTTCAGGGTTCAGCACACTGAATGCTGAAACACTGGTTTGGATGCTGCAGTTCCTGATCCAGGGCCACTGGGAGAGCTCAGGATCCAGGTTTTCCTTGCAAAGCCAGGTATCTTTCAGCTGCTGGATTAATGTCAGACTCTCCCAGTGAATTCCTGCCCATGTTTCCTGACCCACAGGCTGGGACACCGCCGTGTGCTTGAGGACAAAGTGATGCCTTTTCCAGAGAGTTGGGTGGATATCCTAATGCAGAGCTGCCTTTTGGGGAGGCAGAAGGGAATAGGCTGGGCAGGAATAAAGCAGTGCCTCAGTGTGCCTTGCCATATGTGTATAATCAGGAGAAAAATGCCTATTCTGGGATGCTGGCCGTAATTACCAAGAAATGAAGGCGATCCTGGCTGATGGTAACACTAAAAGATGTTGCCTTAAAGGCACAGGGTCCACTTTCCTTATCACCCTGAAGTTGAGAGAGTTTGACACGGAGATGCTTTAGATTTGCAAATCACGGTGCTTAACATCCAGGCCTGTGACACCCAGCGTTAATTATGATCACTTTGGGGATGCTCGAGGTTCTTAGCAGATGAGGATCTTCTTTTTTTCTGTTCTGGGTAATCATTTGAATTCCCCCAGCGGGCTCCAGGGCACCGCGGCGTGGGGCTGGGAATGACAGCGTGAAGTAGGAAGGGTTAACAGATTCCCTGCTCTGAATTCCCCTTTTCTTTCACCGATAGCCAGCAGTCCTCGATGGGGCCCCGTGTTTAGTGTTTTCTGACAGCGCAGAAAGATCAGTGACTGCGTGAAGCACATTGAGTTTTCATTTGTGCTTTTTACGTGTCTCTTGCAATCAGGAGGCAATGCGAGCTGCAGCTTGTGGTTTATTGCTGCTGCTGTCCTCCCCTGAGCTGCCCGAGCAAAGCAGGTTGGATGAGAAGCAAAATGAGAGCAGTTTAATAGCAGTGGCCAGACAGGCAGCCAGAAATAGCCGTGCTACAGGAGATGGAGTAAATAAAATAATCCTGTCAGACTCCATTGCAGCCCAGGTTTCCAAATGGGAAGATAAAAGAGACATTTCTGAGTCCTTTCAGAGGAAGAAGGTCTCGTTCCCATGTAGGTTCTGTTGGAAACACCGAGGTCATCTCTGCACCAGAACAAGGGCCCTGCTTTTATTACAGGCTAAAGAAGGCCTGTGGGACCAGCCAAAAATCTTGTTTGCAAGCACTCAGCAGCCCTGGGACAGTTCTTACTGCTTTAAGTGGGTTTTTGACCCTCCAGGAACAGTGCTTGACTTCAGCAGCACCTCCCAGCTCATCTCTTTTTCTCCCAGTAACACAAATCTCCATGTTTTGGGTCAGGCCTGGGCCCAGCCTGCAGCAGGGAGAGGAAATGGGTCAGGCTGGGTTTCAGCAGCTCAGGAGAGACTCAGTGCTGCCCTGGCAGGCAGAGCCTGCTGCTGCTGGAGCTGGGGTGGTTCCTGGGGTGATTCCTGGGCTGTCCTGTGGGTTCTGATGATCCTTGTGGGTCCCTTCCAACCCAGGATATTCCATGAGTCTGTGAGGTGGGCATGGAGAGACCAAAAACAACGCAGTGGCTTGGTCACAAAGTGTGAAATGAAGGTTTCAGAGAGCAGTTTTCCCCCAGCCCCACTGACAGAGCCCTGTGCTCTTGCCCAGCTGGTGCTGTCTGCAGGCAAGAGGTTTCTGTGGGATCACAGAGCACGGAAGGGAGGTTGGATGTTTCATCAGTCCCTTGGCCAGCAGATAGCTGAGGAAGGCAAGGCCAGCAATTAACAGGGTACAGATTAAAACCAGCTATGAAACAGCACTCCAGCTTTCAGACAGGGGTGCTCAAGGGAACAGAACATTCCTGTGAATGGTCCCACAGCCTGGGATGCCCTGAGAGCCTTTGCAGGGCAGTGCAGGTGCCAGTGACGTGCCCTGAGCAGTGTCACAGTGTCACAGGGGACACATGTCACAGTGTCACAGTGCTGACCCAGGACCTGCTGCCCTTCCACTGCCTGGGGGGGAGCAGAGAGGGAAAAGCAGAATGCAGCGGGACTGGAGGAGCCAGCAGGAGGAGTGCTAAAATCCAGAAAAGGCTGTATTTAGAGTCCTTCACCATCTGTGTGGTTGTCTGGGCAGGGATCAGGTTTAGCCTCCTGTGACCATGCAGATTTGCAGGATGCTCTTCAAAACACTCTGTGCCTCGCTTACCGCTCCTGGAATTGCAGTGGGTGTGAATTTGGCCCCCAAGCAAACCTCCAGAGCTGAAAACCTACCCCTCCTCTGCCCTGACCTTCCATCAGCACCATCCGAAGCCCCTGGGAGCAGCTGGGGAGGCCAGCGGGGCAGAGCCACGTGGCTGCACGAGGGTTTCCCATCTCCTCCTGTTAGGAGCCCTTTGGAAAGGCCCTGGCCCTCGCCTGGCTGCCCTGCAGCCAAAGGGATTGGGGCTCGGGGTGGAAGGAGGCATGGGAATGCCGCTGGTGTCCCGCTGAACGCACGGAGCGAAAATAGCGTTTCCACACAAACGCTCGCGGCTCCCGTCCTCCCCCTCCCGGATCCCACGCCGCAGCTCCACGGAGCTGGCGAGCATGAATCGAGCGTCTCTTCCCGAGCTCAGGAGACAGACAGTGCTGAATAATTTGGCAGGAATCTGCCGACCTCCCCGGCACAGCTGTCCTTGTGCAGGAGGAGTTACGTAAACTGAGAGCGCCGGCAGCTCGGCTCCCCCCGGGGACGCTCCTGGGGGGTTTGGGGTGGGCAGAGAGGGGCTGAGGGGGGTTTTGGGGAGGTGCTGTTACATCCCCCTGTTCCCAAAAGGATCCATCCCTCAGCTCATTCCAGGCTGGGCTGAGCAGATCCCGTTTCCCTGCTCCCAAAGTCCAGCTGAGTCCCAGCTGAGTGTCCGAGGGCTCAGGGCAAAGCTCACAGGCTTTGGCATCCGAACACTTGGAAGGGCTTAGATTTATTTTGTTATGTCGAGGTTATTTAGAACAAAAACACCACAAAGGGTTCATTGAGCTTTAGGGTCTCATTTGGACCGAGGAGAGGTGTGGTGCTGCTCTGAGCTCTGCCGTGTGTCACTGTCACTGTCCCACCTGAGCACAGCCCACAGTAGGGTTAAATTAAATGTACAAATGCTACAGAAAACTGTCCCCTTGCTGTTCATGAAAAGCAGGCTGGGCTGCTTTCATCAGGGGGTCTCTTTAAGGTAAATTAGACTTTAAAAAATGTAGGCTTGGAATATTTTTTTGAAAAGTCAAAGAACGTTGAAAGCCCTTATGACTAAAGATACCCAAAGACATGGCAAAGTGGCAGCGTGCCATGCTCTCATTGCTCACGGCAGGCTGGGCAGAGGGAAGAGACAGAGCAGGCAAGCAGGAAAATCAGGACAAATTTCAGGAGTACATTGGAAAACTCTGCTCCTCTGCTCTGCAGTCAGTGCCCAGGCCAGTGGGAAATCACAGAGAGGTCTGAGACACACCCACACCTCAGTGCAAAAGGCAGCTCGGCCCCTTCCAAACCTCTGCCTTTCCCAAATCAGGAGCTGGTGTTTGGGTGTTTATTGTGAATCCTGGCTTACTCTGTGCCTAATTCCAGCACCAGCTGTTCCCATGGCAGCTGCTCACCAAGGGCAGGACTTGCCGTGGGTGGGTCTGTGTCCAGCCTCATCCTTGGCTGGCTGCTCTCCCCTGGAACCTGGGGAGCTCATCTCTGGTGAGGTGGTCTGCAGGGATTGCTGCTTCTCATCCCTGCCCAGACACCCCAAAAATCCCACCCTGACATCCCTGGCAGCGCTGTCCAAACACTCGTGGAGCTCTGGCAGCCTCAGGGCTGTGCCCATTCCCTGGGGAGCCTGGGCAGTGCCCAGCACCCTCTGGATGAGGAACCTTTCCCTGATTCCACTGGAATGTGCAGGGTTTGATAAACGGGAGCACCAATAACCTACATATGCAGTGAGGAACTTGTAATGGATGATTCTGTGCTTGGCATCTCCTGTCCTGTCAGCTCTGAGGAGGGATCTAATGACTCACGGCTGGAAATGGCTCTTCCTCCATTTGTGTTTCACGGATGATTTGTTTCACGCATGAGAAGTCGAGTGTGACCCAGCACAGAGTGAACCACAGCTCCCGAAAAAAGGCACCATCCTAAATCCAAACCCTTGCTTAAACCCTCCCCACCCACCCCTGCATGCCCCCCACTTAGGAGTTAACAGGAGGAATATGAAACTCCTGGAATGCTGCACACATGGAATGAAGCTCTGGGACCTGGCCAGGTCCTCTCAGGTGCTCATTTCCTCCTCGGGTGCCCAGTGCTGCTGAAACCCTCGAATGGCTTTTGGTTGTGATGCCAAATTTGCACTGGTGACTGCAGATTGCCCCCCTTGTGATTGTTCTTTTTCCCCTTAAGTGTCTCAGGAGGGTTTGACCCTTCCTCTCCCACAGGCAGTGCCAGCCACAAGGAGCTGTGCTCTGGAATACTGGGGCAGAAAAAAAGTTAGAGATGAAAACTGGAGAGCAGGAGAAGCAGGACTGAAGATAAAGACCTACTGAACAGTGATTTACAGGTGCAATCCTTCCTGCAGGTGTCTGTACCCACTACAGCAGGAGCAGAATTCCTTGTGGGAGCCCATCCCAGCTTCCAGGTTTCCCCACAAAGCTCAGCCTTGCTTTCCTTACGCTGGCCACAGAGATTTTTTTCCTTCCAAGCACATAAAGTCACCTTCCCCCTTCCAAGAGGGGACAGTGGTGGGGGGTGGGAGCAGAGGGGGTGGCCCAGGCAGGTCCCAAGGCAGGGCCAGCCCCGAGCATGGCCGCAAACCCCAGCGCAGCACCCGGGGAGCAGAGCTGTGGGGGGCTTATGTAACGTGTCAGAACTTCCCTTTGTGCTCCCATCAAACCACTTTTCTGTGGCTTCATCTTTTCCTTGTGAATCCTTAGTACAGATTACGTGAACAGACTGCAGAGCATTATTCAGAAGAGCTTAATTAACCTCAGCGAGGGGAAGGAAAGGAAATCGGAGAAGCTGTAGGGTAAAAAAAGATCATATTTAGACAAATAAGTGCAAATGACCCAGATGCATCAATTTCCTTTCGAGGCAGGCTGGGTGCTGTGCAGAGGCTGCAGGTCTGTGCTGCTGCTGCCGTCCCGCTCCCGGGGCCCTGCTCATCCTCCCTGCTCCCATCCCTGCTCCCATCCCTGCTCCCATCCCTGCTCATCCTCCCTGCTCCCATCCCTGCTCCCATCCCTGCTCCCATCCCTGCTCCATCCGGCTTCCTCCTCTCACACACCACCCAGCTGCAGCGCCGGGAAGGACCCCAGGAGATCAGCTATTCCCTTTGCAGGATTAAGCATACTCAGATCATCTCTGATGGATGTTTGTCTAACCTTCTTTTGAAAATCCCCGAGGAATGCCGTCCCAAGACTTCCCTGTGTTGGCTGTTCTAGGGTTTAACTACTCTTCTAGATGGAGACGTTTTTTTCCCAAGTTTCTAATCCTGTTCTCCCTTGTGGTAAATTAAGCCAAGCCACAATCAAAATGGAGAATAGTTGATCACCAGCCTCCTTAGAAGAGGAGCAGCTTTCTCATAGTGGAATACCAGCAGCGCATTCCTTTTTAATTATGGCCTTTCTAGATTAAACAGCTCCATTTCTGTGGCCTTTCCCCACTGATAAGGTTTTGAGAGTCTTTTTTGGGCGGTTTTATTTTTATATTTTCTTGCTCTTGCCTGATTTAACTACAAGAAATAATCTCCTGTGACGTTCAGAACTGGCCAGTGCAAAGCAGCCGATGGTCACCCTGGCCGAGCCACGGGCAGGATAAAAACCAGTTCCAAACGAACAGAGCCAGCGTGTGAACAAAGCTGTATCCCAGAGGTTAATAATTTCTTCCCAATTCTCTCATTTATCCCTGGGATAACCAGGAGCAGGAGCAGCAGCTGCCACTCCTGTCCCCCACAAAGCCAGAGCTCCTCTCAGCAGCGTGGCTGCTTCTGTAGCTGATAAATCTCCATTTTCGTGCACGGATCTGCTTTGTCCTCCTGCCACGCTGTACCTACACCAGGCTGGTGGAACAATCCATTTCCCTCCTCAGCCTCACAGCTGCTCTCCTTTATCTCATGTTTGCTTTGACTCCACTGGGGGAAAGGACAGAACTGTGCTGGACAAAGTGAGGAGCAACAGGTTCACGTGCAAGCCCTGCTGCTGCAGCTGGCAGAGAGCACACAAGCAGCATCACTTCACGGCCTGTGTGCTCTCTCATTTCTATCCTCTTGTCCACATGCATAAAAAGCTCCTTAAAACAAGGGTTTGGCCTTGTTTGCTGTCTCTCCTGTAGGCCAGATGAATACCTGCATTTTATGGAACTCAATTACAGTGCCAGGCGTTTGAAGAGGGCCATGCTTCACTAAGGAGCTAAGTGGTGTCTGTTATTCTTTAAAAGCTGTGATAAAATGTCCATGGATCGAATAATTATTGTGCTTCCCATGTTATGGGTGTTAAAACTGAGTCAGTTGGGAAATAATATCCGTTCACTTGTGTTGGCAGGAAGAAGGGAGGATGATAATAGGAAATGCTGAGCCCATTAAAAATGAAATTATCCAGTTACAGTTGTTAATCTGCTCTGTGGACTGAACTTTGTGGAACCAGGTGTGGACAAAATCCTCCATGTCCAGGCAGGTGCCACCCATGAGATGTTTGTGTGCTCTGCCACTGTGTGGGGAATAAAGGGTCTCTTACAAATTCAGGGTACCAATGTGGAGTTCAGGGCCAGCAAGTGAGGAATGGTCCTTCTTTTGGAGGAAAGCATTGGGAGGAAAGATGATCCATTTCTTCTAGAGCCATTACTGAATTTCCTTCTCCAAATGGCAGTGAAAGTGGCAGACAGGAGCTCTGTGCTGTTGTCTTTGCCTTGCTCAGCTCGAGGCCAGACCGCGGCGTTTCCTCCTCTGCAGCTGAGCTGCTGCTCCCCCACTCCTGCATTTCACCAGCAATAACCTGTGGGGTCTTTTGGTCTCCAGAGGCACTTGTAGGATTCCATTATCTCCTTGCTGCTCCTTCAGTCACTGCTGGGCAACACCTTTATCTTCACATCCAATACTCAGCAGCTCCGGAGCCTCGCCGGAGACAGCGGCAGCTCCTGCTGCATCCCAGGAGGGGAGATGTGTGGAGCAGCCCAGTCAGGCACATCCAAACCCATGGATTGTCCTCTGGAAGCACAAAGCTGGTAAAGCATTCACTTGGCAGTAGCTATTAAAAACAGCTCCTAATGTTTTCTGAGTCAAAATCGGGGAGATAAGAGGAGGAAGATGTATTTAGTGTGTGTGAGGAAAGTGCACAGAGCCTGGGATTTTCAGAGCTCGTGGTTATGGATTCTTGCAATACCTGCATGAACAAATCTCTCCACAGTCAGGAAAATTGCCTGGGAAGGTCCACTGGATCCATCCTGCCAGGAGCACGCTCTGTTGGGGTTGGTTCTGGAAGGTCTCAGCAGCACTGGGAAGGGGAGTGGCTGCTGTGCCGCCGATTCAAGGAGCTCAGCTTTGTCCCTGTGAGATTTGGGGTCAGGTTTTTTTGAGGATGTGGTGGGGAAAAATGTTCCCTGTAAGAACAAGCCCCAGACTCCCATTAAACACCGTGTGTGGTATTGACCTGATTGATCAGGCTCCGTGTGGCTCTTGCAGCCTTTCCCCAGCACCGAGGGAAAGAGGCAATTTCCTAAGTTAGGACAAAACTGAAAAGATTTTCTGTTGCCTATTCAGCCTGAAATACCTTTTCATTCTGTTTTGGACAGCATCACCATTTCAAGCCTGGACCAGAGGAAGGTTTTTGTACAAAATATTTGTTAATGGAGTTTCCCCCTCCCTGCCCAGAGCATTCTGGAGTCAGGATTTAAAGCCTGTGAGCTTCTGGCCAGTCTTGTGATGGTTAATACTGTCTGGCAGATCCATGAGCAAAGTTTTCTCAATCATTATGATGTAGAGTTTATTTTCCAAGATTAATTTGTTTAAAATAATACCTACTGCTTATCTTGAGAAAACCTCACTGCTAAATATTATTTCAATAAATAAATGCTGTACATTGCCTTCATTTTTCCTCTGAAATGAATCCTGTGACATAGCATTTATCTTTAGGGCACTCCGAAAAATCCAAAGGTATTTAGGTTAAATTGATTTACTATACCTAAATATTGCTTTTGAGAGTGGTTAGAGGAAGGAAATCTTGATTGTGTGTTGTTGTGAATTTGGTTTTAAATCTATTGAATCATCTCGTGTTATCTGAGATAACAGGCACAGAGATGTGGGGCCAGGGGGGAATTTACTTTTCCCTTCCCAACGCAGAGAATTGAGCTGTTGCTGAACAACAGGGAATAACCAGCTGAGAAGGGAGAGGAGCATGAACAGCTTTGGTTGAAAAGGTTATAAATACCAAGGAGAGAAAAAGAAAAAGAAGCTGGATCAAGAGGTTGAATCCAGGGTGGAATGAGGCAGAGGTGGGTTAGGAGTGCTTTGAGCTGAGAATCGGGGTGGTTTCTCACCAGTGAGCTGTGTGTGAGTGGGAAATGGCCCCAAGGAAATTCCCCTGGGTGTGGGAATGTGTGTGGAGAACAGAGCTGCACTGGGCATCCTGTGCTGCCAGACCAGTGGTGGCTCCACGTTGGAGCTTGTGCCCAGCCTGGTCAGCCCCCCAGGGATCCCTCAGGCCGGGGGCTGTGCCTCACAGTTCTCACCCTATGGAGCATTTCTCCCACATGGAAATGCTGGGACGTGTCACCTGCTCAGAGGCCTTTCTTTGTGCCTACAAACTGAATTTTGCAGCTCAGGGATGTGTGTTTTGTTCCTCTCTGCCCATGGCCTGCCCTGTTTGGCCAGCAAGAGATGTGTTCAGAGCAGGTGAGGCTGGAAGGAGCTGACCAGGTTTCACCATTCCTTCTTTGTTCTCAGCTCTCCCAGGAATTGAAGGAATTATCTGACCAGGTTTCACCATTCCCTCTTTGTTCTCCTCAGCTTTCCCAGGAATTGAAAGATCTGACCAGGTTTCACCATTCCTTCTTTGTTCTCAGCTCTCCCAGGAATTGAAGGAATTATCTGACCAGGTTTCACCATTCCCTCTTTGTTCTCCTCAGCTTTCCCAGGAATTGAAAGATCTGACCAGGTCTCACCATCACTTCTTTGTTTTCCTCAGCTCTCCCAGGAACTGAAGGATCTGACCAGGTCTCACCATCACTTCTTTGTTCTCCTCAGCTCTCCCAGGAATTCCCTGCTGAGCTCAGGCTCCTCAAGGCCTCACCATGAACCCTGTCTCCTCTTCCCTCTGCAGGATCTGATCCGAAGGGACATCCTGTATTACAAGGGGCGCATAGACATGGATAAATACGAAGTGGTGGATATAGAAGATGGGAGAGATGATGACTTCAATGTCAGCATGAAGAATGCCTTCAAACTGCATAACAAGGAGACTGAGGAAATGCACTTATTCTTTGCCAAGAAACTGGAGGAGAAGTTACGATGGCTTAGAGCTTTCAGAGAAGAAAGGAAGATGGTAAAAGAAGATGAAAAGATAGGTGAGGAATGTGGAAATGAATCTGAAAGGAGGTTGTTGGTAGTGTTTAATTTAGCCCCAATGGGTGGAGGAGCCCACATTTTCTTTGTGGTGGAATTACAGTTCACCTTTGTTGAAATGTCCTTGGTTGCTCTCCTAGTCACAAATAAGTCTCTTTCCAGCCCAGTTACTATTCTTTAACCCTCAATAAACAAATTCTGCCCATAGCTTCGAGGCTGGACCTCCGTGGGTGTGTGGGAGAGGGAAATCTTTGGCCATCTGCCCTCAGGGTCTCCTGGCTGCATCCCCCTGCTCAGGTTAAGGATGTCCCAAACAGAGGGGAGGCAGCAAAGTCAGTGACAGCCCTTCCCTTGCACCAGCCCCTAAATTGGCTGTGACCAGAGTCAGTCCAGGCTCAGTTTGTTGCTCAGCTCTAAAGCACTGGGCATATTTATGACACTGTATAAATAAAAATTGGGTCTAATCTTACTTTTCATCCGGCCCCTGCACAAGTGAGATTAGAAAGGAGCCAAGGAGGAGTTGCTTTTGGGTAGAATCCCTGCCCACACACACCCAGAGCATTCCGTGTGTGCAAACAGTGCAGAGCATTCCCCCTCCCCAGAAGGAGACGAGGCTTTGTGAGCAACCTTCTGAATTGTGTTTGCCGTGTTCCCTTTTCCAGGCTTTGAAATTTCTGAGAATCAAAAGCGGCAAGCGGCAATGACAGTAAAGAAAGTCAGTAAGCAAAAAGGTAACCGGCAACACGCTCTGTGCCTGGTGATGTGAGGGTGGAGCGGGCTGGGCTGAATCCTGCTGGGTTAGGATCCAGCATCCCCTCAACTTCCCCCTCCCTTCTCTTTTTTATATCAAATACCGTTTGTGCTTTGTATCCTTTCTTAATGTATCTGTGGGCCAAATTAATCTCTGGTCGAAGGTGGTTGAAAGCCAGTGGAAGCGCACCAGAGATGAATTTGATCTCGTGTCTCCAGTCTGATGTCCAGAAGCTGTCCCTGGGGGCAGAAATCTATCTCAGTTGTTTATCTCAGGCTGAAATGGGAGTGAGTGCGGAGGTGTGTAGAGGTTCTGCTAATTCCCAAAGTCTCCCATTAGCAAAAAAAAAAATTAAAAAAAAATAATTAAAAAAAAAAAATTGCTCAAATGCTGGAACTGGGGAGGGAGTACCCCTTTCCTGCTGCTGGAAAGGGACACTCTTGTTTCCTGGGGCTGCCTGTAATTTTTTTAAAGACAGCACAGTAGCATCAACTGTAGGAAATAAAAGTATTTTAGTAAAGACATGGTACCTCTGGAATGTCAGATTCATTTCCCCAGCCAGGCAGGCTCAGCCAGCTGACCAACGCCGTGCCTGGTGCTGGGCAGAGTCTCCACCGGCCGAAGCAGCGTTCATTCTCTCTCGCAATAACTCTTGCAGCTACAGGTTTGGAAATACTCAACACAGAGGGAAGGTCAGAGAGGTCATTCCTCGAGTTCTCCAAAGCTTCACACAGCCGTGGATGTATTGATTTGTTACCAAAGTTCCATAGCACAAGTAGGCCTGCCAGTGGGTTTTGAGAGAGCTCCTCGAGGCTTGGCTCAGCTCAGGTGCAGGCAGGTCGGTCCCCGCTCTGTGCAGGTGTTTTGGGAGGGGGGTTTGCAGAAGTTGAAGGAGCTCTTTGCTTTCTGCCTCACCTGTGTGTTGTCTACTGGCTTTGCTGGTCCAGGAGTGGTTTGCCAGGCCAGCTGTGAACTCCTCCTTGGTTTGCTGTGTCTCTCCATTGTCATCAGTCTTCTCCTCTCTGCCGACTTCTTCCGTTGTCTCCTGAGGTGTTCTCTAGAAACTCTCCTGGCCAGATGTTCCCAGCTCAGAGTGTGCACACCCAGAGCAGGCCCAGGTGCCCCCCACTGTCCCCGTGCCCCTGTCACAGCCCCTCAGCACCTGCATGTCTGTCCCTCAGCACGGGAGCATCCACAGCGCTCGTGGCGCCTGCACACCGAGACAGCCTGACTTGCATGGCCGCCGTGACAAAGCCAGGTTAAACTATTGCTAGCTGTTCAGTTAATTGTATTATTAATTAATAGAGGTATTAATTAATAATTGTGCTGTTCAGCCAGTGAGTGACACAGTTCAGAGGTGCCTGAGCATGCCTGCCAGTATTCCCACGTAAATCACTGGACTTGCATCCTGACAAATACAATCTGCCTGACAGGACTTATGTCTTACACAGCAATTGCTCTCTGTCTGCTCTCTTTGTCTTTCTCTCTCTTTCTCTCTGAGATGAAAAAGGAGGGGTTGTTATCTTGGGCTTCTCGGACTATGAAATTCATTAGCTCCTAAAACAGCAGTCAGCATTTCTTTGGTGAAGAACGAGCTGAGGCTGTGGCACTGGCAGTTCTTTTTATGGGATTGAGTCCTCGAGCCAGACAGAAGTTCAGTCACACCCCAGCACCGAGTGAAGCACAGCCTGGTTGGTTTTAGGATGTGAAATCTGAAAAACAGCCAGTAGGGTCATGAAAACGGTAGCTCTGTGTGCTTTGCCCTACACTGTGGTGATCACAGCCCAGTCTCAGGTTGATTAAATTAAATATTGACACTGAAAACTCTTTAGTTTTGTTACTCTGTTGTGCCCAAGACCCAACGAGAGGTGCGAGGCTGCTGGAGCAGGGACCTGCTGGCGCTGCTCAGAAGAGGGAGGTAGGAGGAAACTCCTGAGAGCTGGCTTTTAGTGACTGATTTTTTTTAATCTTGCCATATGCATTTTACAGATATTGACAGCATTTCACTTTGCCAAGACCTTGGCAGGCACTTGGGGCTGCAGGTGTGCCCGTGCCAGGGGCTGCTGCTGCCTCTGCCCTCCCACAGCAGCACAGGAGCGTTGCAAAGGGCTTGGAGCTGCTTTTGGAGCATCAGTTGTACCTGAAAAGCAGGGAAAGCCCTTCAGGAGGAGGACCAGGTCCCTGTGTTCGACAGGAGTGTTTGTTTATTTAAATGCAGGCTTTGCAGGATGGGCTCAGTGGCTGCAGCAGGGCTTGACAGCTCAGCTGCTCCCGTGTCACAGGATGCCTATTACAGACTTGTTCCTAGATTATCTCACTTGTTCCCTCCACCTCTTAAATGGGAAACCATGGTAATTCCCCTGTCACAGAACACTTAAGGAAGAGAGAAAAGCCGTGAAGGAGGTGAAATGGAAAATGCAATCAACTTTGTTAGAGGTGAAGCAGAAAAACATTTTTCAAATAGTATAAACTGCTGCTTATTTCATGCACTGTTGTACCACACCTCCCAGAAGTATTGCTCTGGAGATGGCTGGCATGGGTTTGAAAAGGAGGCATTTAAACCTCTGCTGGCTGCAGCAGGAGAGGGGGAGAGCAGCTGAGAGCAGCGGCAGCAACCTTAAAACTCTGCTTTTTGAACGGCCAGGACCTTTATCCAGGTGATTAAGTGAGAACACCGACTCTGAGCGCTCTGAGAAGTGTTTGATCCCCAGCTGAGGGTCCCGTGTGGGGCAGCAGCCCCCTCCTGGCTCTCAGCAATGTGTGCAGGGCCAGGCTCCCTGCCAGACCCACTTAATGATGCGCAGTATCCCAGGATTTGCACTCCTTATTGGATTGGGCAGAGCGTAATGATATTAGACCAGGTGCCTTAAGACAGCACTAAACCAATTTTTGGCCTTCTTTAAGTCCATTAGACAGCCAGTGAATGGGTAGTGCTGGCTCTGCACCTCGCTGACAGAGAGAAGAGGGCTGGTTGCTGCTGGCTGCCTTTTGTTGGAGATTTCGCCTCTTGGTTGCTGCCCTTTCGCTTCCTTCAGTGTCAGTGTGGGAGCTGGGGGTGGAATTCAGCCTAGAAATAGTGAAGTAACAGGTGAAATTTATTTGTCTTGACTTAGAAAAACAGCAGGAACCCCTCCCTGCAGCCCTTTGCAGGCAGGAGAGCAGGTTCTGTGCAGAGCCCGGGTCCCAGAGAGGATGGTCCCCGTGGCACCGGCCCCTTCTGCCAGCACCCTGCTGGTCACTGGCCAAAGGAGTGGGAACTGCTCGAAAGTTGCCTTGAAAATGGATCCCTTGTGGATCTCCAGTCCATCCTTAATGCAGGCAAAGGTTAATGCAGGGTAATTTTTCCATTTCTAAGCATTTGAAAACTGAAGGCTCGTGGAGTGCCTCTGCTTGAGGGGCCTCTGCTCCCTTGGCCCCTTGTGATTCCCCCTGCAAGGATTGGTGTTTGCAGCCTGCTGGAACACTCCCTTACCTCTCTGATCCCCAGCTCTGTCCATATCTGGCCCCTTGCAGGACAGCCTGTCCACAGAAGGGATATTTGCTCACATTCCTCGCAGCTGCCAGCCAGGGGTGTCAGGGAATTAATTAGAGGTCCTTCCAGGAAGGAGACTCCATTCTTACAGCACCATTCCCTACTTTTGGAAAAGGAAATGTCTGTTGAGATTTAAAGAAGTGACCTTAGTGTGGTCTGGGAGGGTTTCCCACCCCAGGAGAGCTCTTGAGCCCCACAATATATCCAGCTCCTCTCCCTGCCCTGTGCAAGCTTCCCCCCAGGAGATGCCTTGAGCCCTGACAAGTCTTTAGGATGAGGGAATCAGAGATTCAGTCAGCATCACCTGAGAAAGATGCTGTCACTAAACCTGCCCCTGAACACTCAGCCATGCAAACCCAGCAGGGGTTAAACCATCAGCCAGCACGAACTGCCTTGGCCTGTCACCAAACACCCTCTGAATCACTGGGTTTTCCTGTTAATTTATTCCTTTCTGATCACTTCAGCTCGCAGCCAACTATGTCATAAAAGCCCTGACCCAGACACGCAGCACCCTCTCTGCCTTCCCACCCTTGTGCCTCTCCCAGCACCTCAGCCCAGCAGAGCCGGGCAGGACAGGGCTGACCAGGGGCTCTCCGTCCCTGCCGTGGTTCTCCCGGGTGTTCAATCCTATTTTATTGCCTCTCCCTTGCTGGCAGGATTGACGTGGCCCTGCGGTGTTCCCCCATCTATTCCCACGTGTAGGCACAGCCTCGGGGGATTGCAGGAGCCGGAGCAGCCGCAGCCCAACCGCTTCAGAACAAAGAGGGGCATTTGCATTTTCGGATAATCAGGGTCACTTCCCTTTCTTCGCAGCACAGGAGGTGACAGGATGGAGCTGGTTGTGTTGTCGGTGGTATTTCCCCACAGATTCAAGGCAAGCACGGAGCTTACCCCATTTCTTGTAAAATCCAGACCCCACCAGCGCTTCGTGCTGTGGGTCCACGAGCACCGTCCCACTGACGGCATCAGGAATCCAGCTGGAGTCCTCAGGATCCTCCAGGGACCAGTCAGATCTACAAGCTAAGGCAAAGCAGGGATAAATTCTCACCTCTGAGGGTGGTAGTGGTGAGATTGGCTGAGCAAGTCCCCCAGGGCAGCTTTTGGTGAGATGTTAATGGCCCTCGTGGGAAGAGCCGGGGTGTTGACATCAATGACATGTTGAGATTCCCTCTGACATAAGTTTGTGAGCCCAGATACTCCTGCACCTTGAGTTTGGTGAGGGGTTTTAGGTCAGAGTTGAGCCCCAGAAGCAGCAGCAGCAGCATTCCAGGGCTGAACTGATCCCTTCCTGTCAGTGAAACCCAAGGAGTGAGCTGGGATCAGCCTGCAGGGTGCTGGAGGAGAGGGAGGCTGTACAAACACAGCATGGCAGGAATTCGTTTTCACCTGGCTCTGATGTATAAAACCCCAGTATCATTTCTTCCATCTTGCCTCGATTAGCTTTTCTTATCACATGAGGAATCATTATCTTAATGTCTGGTCTAATGACATCAGGCTGCAGTAACAGACTTGATAAATAGACTCCAGAGGGTCGGGTTAGCTCAGCGTGTGTAGGTAGATGTTGTGGTTGTCTGGGGAACATCAGGACATGAGATGACTGTTTCCTCCTGCATTTCTCAAGCTGCAGCCAGCCCTCTCCCTCCTGAGCAGAGAAGGGAGGTTCGTGGTTAGAAAAGGGAGCTAAGGCACGTTCTCCTCACCGGTCCCAGTGAAACCCCTTGGTGTGTAGAGGCTGAGGCACCGCTGAAACTCCTCTGGAGCTGGGCAGATGTGGCAGAGTGAGAGCTGGGTGATTGAGCAGGGAGGGGTAAAGCGAGGAAATCTGCCCTGGGAGGCAGAGGGTTCCTGTTCACAGCTCCATCCTCACCTCGGGGACAGCCAGCTCCTGGCACATCGTCCTTTGCCAGCCCTACACGTGCGCCAGGGAGTTGTGGGGTGCTGCTTTGAGATCCTCTGTTGAAATGTGCTGAAGAGGGCAAAGGGCTGGACCCACCCAGCCAGTTCTGCTCGTTCCTTTACCTTAAACTTGTTGCTGTGACGGGAGTAATTAACCATACAACAATTAGTGCTCTGGAGGCGTGTCCCTGGCTTCCCCACGTGTGGGGGTTACGGTTTTCAGGAGGAAACTGAATTTGTGGGGTTTTTAAGCATTTTCTAAAAGATGGGAGTTGGCTGAGCTGCTGATGAGCTCTGAGGGAGCTGGAAGGTTCCTTAGGCAGCACTGCTCCCTTGGCCAGGGCACAGCTGCCAGCAGGGGTGGCGATGTCATTGTCCCCTCCCCAGCTCTGGCTAATGAGCAGCGTGAGCCCTGGGCAGCAGGGTGGGGGGAAAAACCCTGGGAAACAGCTCCTGATCAAAGGATAAGCTAAAATCTCCTAGGTGGAGGATGGAGTAAACAGCTTGTAAGGCAAGTTTCCATGGTTATGTGGAGGAGATGTGCGTGTTCTCCGTGTCTGTGTCGTGTGAGCCCGGGGAGGGGCAGTGTCCTGCTGGATGATCCGTCTGCACGTGTCCCTGTGGATTGCCTGTGAGTTTCCAGCATGCTCCCAAACCTTCTTCACGTGCTGCTGAAATCGTGTTGGCACCTCAAAGAGAAGAGACACTTGGAAAAAAAAAAAAAAACAAACCCCCAAAAAAACGAACCCAACCTAGAAAGGGAAAAACGAGACAGTTTCAAATCGTTTTAATTGTTTCCTTCCGAGCTGAGAAATCCGAAAGGCTCCGAGTGACGTTGCCTGGTGCTATAAAAAGACATGATTCCAAGTGACAGCGCAGCATCTCTCACCAGTTTTGTCTAGCCAAATTACGAATCTGGGAATTTTCCTGTTCTCCTCGTGAGCAGCTCTGCCAGCCCCTCCCTGTGAGCGATGCCTCTGTGCAGCTGCAGCCGCGCTGCAGAAGGAGGCACAAGCCAGCAGAAGGAGCTCCAGCTCTGCCCGTGGGGTGGAGTTGGCTGCTGTGCCTGGAAACCGCTCCTCACCCATCGGTTCTTCCCTTTGTGCTTTGAATTCCGCTCGCCACGCAGCCCAAAATTGCCCTGGAAAAAGAGCTTTGCTCGTTTCTTTCTGGTGAATTGCAGCGGAGTTATGGCTTTGCATATTGAAAAAATACCCCTCAAGAGACAGTTTTGCACGATGGCCCCGAGTTCTGACGAGGGAACAAACCACTTCAGAGCAGAACAGAAAAATACCTGCCTGCCAGACTTTCCCCAGAATTGCTCTTTCTCAGGATTTGAAGATGAATGATTAGGTGAATCTTCCCCTCCCAGCCCCCAGTTTCTGTGTTCCAGAACATGGGTATGTCCAAAAAAAAAGTGGAAAAGTCATTCTTGGGGCACCTCAAGCTGTGGCAAAGTGCTGTCTCACAGTTCCACAAGGAAATGCATTCTGGAATTACCAGAGCACAGAGGTTTTATTTGCATGTCCCACATGCTGTGATGGTGCATGTCCTTGAGATCCACAGGTTTGATGTTCAGGCCATTGGATAAATCAGAGAAATATGAAAAACCTTCAGCTGCTTATGCAAGTAGAACCATCCAGGAGTTTTTGGCATTCACCCAGCCCAGATGTTGGTGCCAGTAGCCCAGATGTTGGTGCCAGTAGCCCAGATCCACAGGACCACACATCCAACTGTGGGAAGAGCTGCTCTCCCGAGGGAAGGGGCAGGGTGTGCATGGGGGTGTTTCAGGCAAGGACAGCCATTTTCCAGGAGTTTTGGGAAAGAACTGAACGAGGTTTGGTGGTGATCTGGCCAGGGGAGTCTGCCCTTTTCCCTTTTGGAGAAGACAGGCTGTGGATTCCATTCCTTGCAGTGTAACTCCATCACTGTCGGTGGACATCAGCCAGACTGTCCTTCCTCTATTTCTTCAGCTTTCCAAGTGCACAACATTTTGCTGATCCAGGAGATTTCCTAGCATTTTGTATCATCATTAAAATACATCAGCTCACCCTCCTCAAATTGGTTTAGAGGCAGGAAAGAGCTCAGCCCAGCAAGGCCGGGTGCTCTGCAGCCACAGGATGCCAAAGCCATGTCACTAAAGCAAGGTGGCTTTAAGGTCTCACAAAGCTAAAAACAATTTCTGTGTCCCCCCCAGCAGCAGCTTTAGATTCACAGCTCTCCTGTGTTGTAGAGCACGAGTCATTTTGGTGGCACAAGGACTGTTTGCCTTTGAGGTGATTCCTGGTCAGTCTGAGAGCCAAAGCAGAAGATGAATGTCCCAACTCCAGCCATGTAAGGGACCTGTACCAGATCCTCACCTTCCCACAGATCCTAAAATCCCTTCCCAGTCTCTGCTGGGAAAATCAGCCAAGGGCTAGTGGCCTCCAGGAGAAGGTTGGCACTCTTGTGTGGGCTCAGGGCTGGAGTTTGCCCTCCAGAGCAGTCGGTGTCACTGCCCACACGTTGGCCTGCCTGGAGCAGGGCAGCTCGGAGCAGGACAGTGCCAGGAGAAGGGATGGGAGAGGTGGGCACAGAGGAGCTCAGTGCCCTGCCCTTGTGGGTTTCAGTCACTCAGTGACTGCAATTCAAACTGTTCCTTGGAGTTCTGTGCCAGCAGGGGTGGTGCAGACGTTGTGTCAGGTCTCCTACAGCTGCCCCTGCCCAGGTGTGACCCCAGCACAGCTCTGGGGCTGCCCTCGGCTCTGCAGGTGGGAGACAGCAGCTTGGGAGCCCAGAGCAGAGAACTCGTTGATGAGTAACTATTCCAGCACGCAGGTACAGATGCAGAACATCTCCAGGTCGATCTTCCCAAATAAGTTTGAAATGCTAACCGTGATGAATTCGTTAAAGGTTAATGAGCGTGAATCGCAGAGCGGTTGTTGCCCACTGTAAGGAATGATCTTGGTTATTCTCTACAGCGGACAGAGAGCTGCACAAAATACAGTAAAGAAGGAGAAATCACTTAGAATTACTCAAGACATCTCCATTTGCTCTGAACCTTTTGAAGATTTCCACCCTTGATGGGTAAATTCTGTAGCGAGGAGAAGCGAATCAATTCTCTTCCCTAACGACACCCCTTAGTTTGTAGCCAGAAGAGGCCCTGCCTGCCAAAGCTGTGTGGTGAGCTCTGTGGGTGCCCTCGTGAGGCTTTCCCTGTGTGTCAGTGCCCGTCGTGTGCCGCCGTCCGTGCCCGGCCAGCGCTGGTGTGTCTGTGTGTGGTAGGAGCCGCATTGCTGTGCACACCTTGCCCTGGTACCTGGGTGCTAATCACCGTATTTTGCCTTCTCCAGCACCTTGCCAGCCGAGGATCTCAAAGTGTTTTACAAACATTAATTAATTTAGCTTCACAACCCTCCTGTGAGGTAGGTGGGGGATGCCATCCCGCTGTCCAGATGAGGACACTGAGCTGCTCGGGGACAGCGGCCTCGCTGCTGCCGTTAAAGCCCGGGGAGGCGACGGCCCCGAGCCGGCCCTCGCGAAGCCTCGCCCGTCCCGCGGCCCCGCACAAGGAAGAGCAGTTCTGCATGATCCAGAGATGGCCAGAGCTTACAGCGAGCTGCTCCACAGCCCTGCTCCTCTCTCCTTCCTGCACTCGTGGTTTCCAGCCGGCCCCGCTGCCCTGAGGCTGAAGGAGGGGTTGTCCCTCGTCAGCGGCGTTGCGGGCGAGGACATCCAGACTGTGTCACTGTGCCCCGTAGGCCACGCTTTGGTGGTGACACACATCCCTTCTGTTCCACTTCAGTCACCCAGAGCCACCCAGAGCCACCCTTTCCACACAGTCCTTTACAACAGGTCGCTGAAGCCCCCTGGTTCCGTGGGAAAGCTGTAAGGGCAGCGTCCCCTCGCCCCGGTCCTGCACGGGAGCTGTGGCTCACCCGTGTGGGAATTAAACACCTCAACCCTAAAAGCGTAGCCTTGCCGGTCCATCCATTGCTGCCAGTTTGGATTGAGCAGAATCAGCGTTTTCTGCATTGTCTGCAGCTGCTTTGGGCTGAAACCAGACTGGTGAATTGAGAACAAACCCTATGGAAAAGTCCTAAAGAACGAGTTGCCCTCGGTGTGGGCTCATCCCTGCAGGGTAGGGCTTCTTCCACAGCAGCCCTGCTCCGTTCCGCGCGGGAATCGGAGCGGGGCGGTGCTCGGGGTCGTGCCTGGGGCTGGTCAGCGGGGCATGTTGGGGCAGGGCTCTTGTCCAGGGGTAGCCGGGAGGGAGGGTGAGCAGGAGCTCGGAGCAGGAGAGGTTAAATCGGAGCGGCGCGGTCGTCGGCCTCGGCGCGGGCAGGGCCTGGCCCGGCTCTCCTCGCTCACACAGGACTTTTCCATGAGGGCGGGCAGGACTGTGCCCAGCAAAAGTGATGGATCCTGCCCCAGTCTTGGGGCCTTGGCTTAGGGAGGCAGCCTCAGAGCCGAGAGGTCAGGCAGGAGCCGCGTTCCTGGAGTTTGGCCAGCCCTGGCACGTCCTGGCGTGAGGGACCCGGTTATGAAGCGATAAGAAGCGATAAGAAGCGGTAGCATGACGAAGAACGACTATTGACCCAATTTCTCTTTGACTGATCTGTTTCTTTTTCCCCCCAATCATCGATGCAGGTGTGAGCTACTCCAAGTCGGTTCCTCCAGCCTACCCACCACCCCAGGATCCATTAAATCAGGGACAATACATGGTGACAGATGGCATATCCCAGTCCCAGGTCTTCGAGTTCACCGAACCCAGACGCAGCCAGGCACCATTCTGGCAAAACTTCAGCAGGTTAACACCATTCAAAAAATAATACCTAGAGAGATGGAGAATTTTAACTTAAAAGAACTAAAATTTAAAAATAAAAATAAATAAAATTATATTTATAGATGGACCTTTTTTCGGAGAAGCACTGTTGCAACTAAATATATATACATATATATATGTATACACGCATTTTAAAAATAATAATATATATACATATATGTATATATATAGAAGGACCAAAAACTTTTTTTTGTTGTTTTTGGGAAGTAATCTGCTACTAGATACTAGGAAGCACCAATGATTTCTAACCATGTGACCTGTGTTATTTTATTTTACTCCATTGGTTGGACATCTCCTTTTTGTTGGTTTTTTTTTCCCTGTTTTCCTTCATTTCCATCCGAGTCGTCATTGGCATCCCAGAATGCTTTCTCGCTTGTGTGACTCCGCCATGGAACTTCCTCATGGACTACATTGGTGTATATTTCCTTTGATTTTTATTTATGGGGTGGGGGGGGTGTTGTTTGTTTTTTGGAGTGCTGGGAGGTCTCTGCTCCCTCTCCCTCCCTCTCCGTCCCTCCCTTGGCTGTCCCCGAGTCCCCACCCCGGGAAGGGCCCGGCCCTGTCCCCGTGCTGCATCCCCTGGTCTGACTCGTGCCTGTCTGGATGTGCTCCCTGTGCTCCCGCTCCGCTGCGCAGTATTTCTCTGGCTTTAACTGTTCTCTCGTGGGCAGGTGAAACCCAGCAGAAGGGCAAGCAGCTGTTTAGGAAGTGAGGGATGGGTTTTCCTCGGTTCATTTTTTTTTGCATTTTTTTTTTAAAGCACTTGTCTTTTTCTCAATTCGGTGTGATTTGTTCACACTCGGAGTAAGACTGAGAAAAGAGAACCAGGGGCTTTTCTTCTTTTTGCTTTGTTTCTGTGGGCTTATCTTTGATTTATTTTCTTTTCGAGCTGAGACACTTGAAAAGCCCACTCCTATCTTTGTTCTCCATGCAAAGATAAAAGCTTCAGAACCGATGGCTTCATGCCTCCGTTGCAGAGAGGAAAATTGGCTCCGAGGCTCCGACAAGCGGCCAGTTTTCTGTCTTCAGGAACTAAGGTCCCATCCATTGGCCACACTCAGCCTGCACAGCACAGCAGCACCCTAACGAAGCACTGATTGCCATTTGCAGGAGCAGGGACCCCAAAATGAGGCCCTTGGCCGCCCTCGGTGCCCGCCCCGCGCTGGGTCCCCCCGAGCGCTGCCCCGTTAGCGGAAGGATCCTCGCCCCAGGCCCTGGCAGTGCTCACCTGAGGCTGGACCCCGAGCTGCAGGGGAGCTCAGAGCTGCCTGCCCTCCTTGCAGGGAGCTGGGGGTGTCCCTGGGCAGCGTGGCCGTGGTCCTGTGGCTCCTGGCAGCCCCCGGGGGTCAGCGTGGTGGCTCTGCAGTGATCGATCAGCCCCAACCCTCCAGGTCTCTTTCTCTCTCTTTTCCTCCCTCTGGAGATTCACAGCTCTATTTTTAAAGACACTTCCTACAGTTTCAGCCTTAAGTACATTTGTTTGCAAGGGCAGGAGCTTATGGTTAAGCTTGTAAAACAGACCATTGTCAGGAGGAGGATTTTTTTTTTTTTCCTAGGGCAAATGAGACTATTTAACCAGATTTAGAAGATGAACTTGAAATCTTTGCAGAGCTATTCTGCAAGCTCCTTTGAAAATGTGGGATGAAGTGATTGATCACGGTATTTGTCATTTTCTTTGCAATCTGATACACCACATAAGCACCCCGGGACAAAGAGTGTGGAGATATTTTTGTTATTTTTTTTTTGCCCCTAAGAAATCCAAGTGAATGGGAAGAGCAGAGAGTGTGATTTCATTGTTTCCATGGAGCCTGTTTTATTTCAGGGCATATTGCAAGGGTGGCATTATTTTTATTTAAATCCAAAAATAATCTCTCTTATGCTTTTGAATAATCTAGGAGCTATCAATAACCAGCAAAGCCAGATTAGGGTTTTGGAGAGGAGGAGTGGCCCCTCTGTGACAGGCAGCAGCCAAACACCAGGAATCCCAAATAGGAAGCAACCCAATTTTATATCAGAAATTATTTTTATGCTCTTTTGTATCTTTGCATTTTTATGGCCAGATTTTAATATGGGATACGTAGCAAATACTGTTTTGTCTCTTTAGCAGAATGGGTATTTAAAGCAGTGCATGAGATGGGTTCTCGTCAGTTAACTGGAATGTTTTATTCTTTCTGAATGGCTGGAGAGAGGCAGAGAGAGAGAGAGAGAGAGAAAGAGAGAGAGATTCCAAAATGTTGTCAACATGATGAAAATTTCACTTACTCCTTTTGCCTTTTTAATTGCTTAGGGGAAAAAAAAAA